>JALHLI010000019.1:4885645-5317295 GCA_023349425.1 Anthopleura sola | reverse complement strand
CCTAACCCTAACCCTAACCCTAACCCTAACCCTAACCCTAACCCTAACCCTAACCCTAACCCTAACCCTAACCCTAACCCTAACCCTAACCCTAACCCTAACCCTAACCCTAACCCTAACCCTAACCCTAACCCTAACCCTAACCCTAACCCTAACCCTAACCCTAACCCTAACCCTAACCTAACCCTAACCCTAACCTAACCCTAACCCTAACCCTACCCTAACCCTAACCCTAACCCTAACCCTAACCCTAACCCTAACCCTAACCCTAACCCTAACCCTAACCCTAACCCTAACCCTAACCCTAACCCTAACCCTAACCCTAACCCTAACCCTAACCCTAACCCTAACCCTAACCCTAACCCTAACCCTAACCCTAACCCTAACCCTAACCCTAACCCTAACCCTAACCCTAACCCTAACCCTAACCCTAACCCTAACCCTAACCCTAACCCTAACCCTAACCCTAACCCTAACCCTAACCCTAACCCTAACCCTAACCCTAACCCTAACCCTAACCCTAACCCTAACCCTAACCCTAACCCTAACCCTAACCCTAACCCTAACCCTAACCCTAACCCTAACCCTAACCCTAACCCTAACCCTAACCCTAACCCTAACCCTAACCCTAACCCTAACCCTAACCCTAACCCTAACCCTAACCCTAACCCTAACCCTAACCCTAACCCTAACCCTAACCCTAACCCTAACCCTAACCCTAACCCTAACCCTAACCCTAACCCTAACCCTAACCCTAACCCTAACCCTAACCCTAACCCTAACCCTAACCCTAACCCTAACCCTAACCCTAACCCTAACCCTAACCCTAACCCTAACCCTAACCCTAACCCTAACCCTAACCCTAACCCTAACCCTAACCCTAACCCTAACCCTAACCCTAACCCTAACCCTAACCCTAACCCTAACCCTAACCCTAACCCTAACCCTAACCCTAACCCTAACCCTAACCCTAACCCTAACCCTAACCCTAACCCTAACCCTAACCCTAACCCTAACCCTAACCCTAACCCTAACCCTAACCCTAACCCTAACCCTAACCCTAACCCTAACCCTAACCCTAACCCTAACCCTAACCCTAACCCTAACCCTAACCCTAACCCTAACCCTAACCCTAACCCTAACCCTAACCCTAACCCTAACCCTAACCCTAACCCTAACCCTAACCCTAACCCTAACCCTAACCCTAACCCTAACCCTAACCCTAACCCTAACCCTAACCCTAACCCTAACCCTAACCCTAACCCTAACCCTAACCCTAACCCTAACCCTAACCCTAACCCTAACCCTAACCCTAACCCTAACCCTAACCCTAACCCTAACCCTAACCCTAACCCTAACCCTAACCCTAACCCTAACCCTAACCCTAACCCTAACCCTAACCCTAACCCTAACCCTAACCCTAACCCTAACCCTAACCCTAACCCTAACCCTAACCCTAACCCTAACCCTAACCCTAACCCTAACCCTAACCCTAACCCTAACCCTAACCCTAACCCTAACCCTAACCCTAACCCTAACCCTAACCCTAACCCTAACCCTAACCCTAACCCTAACCCTAACCCTAACCCTAACCCTAACCCTAACCCTAACCCTAACCCTAACCCTAACCCTAACCCTAACCCTAACCCTAACCCTAACCCTAACCCTAACCCTAACCCTAACCCTAACCCTAACCCTAACCCTAACCCTAACCCTAACCCTAACCCTAACCCTAACCCTAACCCTAACCCTAACCCTAACCCTAACCCTAACCCTAACCCTAACCCTAACCCTAACCCTAACCCTAACCCTAACCCTAACCCTAACCCTAACCCTAACCCTAACCCTAACCCTAACCCTAACCCTAACCCTAACCCTAACCCTAACCCTAACCCTAACCCTAACCCTAACCCTAACCCTAACCCTAACCCTAACCCTAACCCTAACCCTAACCCTAACCCTAACCCTAACCCTAACCCTAACCCTAACCCTAACCCTAACCCTAACCCTAACCCTAACCCTAACCCTAACCCTAACCCTAACCCTAACCCTAACCCTAACCCTAACCCTAACCCTAACCCTAACCCTAACCCTAACCCTAACCCTAACCCTAACCCTAACCCTAACCCTAACCCTAACCCTAACCCTAACCCTAACCCTAACCCTAACCCTAACCCTAACCCTAACCCTAACCCTAACCCTAACCCTAACCCTAACCCTAACCCTAACCCTAACCCTAACCCTAACCCTAACCCTAACCCTAACCCTAACCCTAACCCTAACCCTAACCCTAACCCTAACCCTAACCCTAACCCTAACCCTAACCCTAACCCTAACCCTAACCCTAACCCTAACCCTAACCCTAACCCTAACCCTAACCCTAACCCTAACCCTAACCCTAACCCTAACCCTAACCCTAACCCTAACCCTAACCCTAACCCTAACCCTAACCCTAACCCTAACCCTAACCCTAACCCTAACCCTAACCCTAACCCTAACCCTAACCCTAACCCTAACCCTAACCCTAACCCTAACCCTAACCCTAACCCTAACCCTAACCCTAACCCTAACCCTAACCCTAACCCTAACCCTAACCCTAACCCTAACCCTAACCCTAACCCTAACCCTAACCCTAACCCTAACCCTAACCCTAACCCTAACCCTAACCCTAACCCTAACCCTAACCCTAACCCTAACCCTAACCCTAACCCTAACCCTAACCCTAACCCTAACCCTAACCCTAACCCTAACCCTAACCCTAACCCTAACCCTAACCCTAACCCTAACCCTAACCCTAACCCTAACCCTAACCCTAACCCTAACCCTAACCCTAACCCTAACCCTAACCCTAACCCTAACCCTAACCCTAACCCTAACCCTAACCCTAACCCTAACCCTAACCCTAACCCTAACCCTAACCCTAACCCTAACCCTAACCCTAACCCTAACCCTAACCCTAACCCTAACCCTAACCCTAACCCTAACCCTAACCCTAACCCTAACCCTAACCCTAACCCTAACCCTAACCCTAACCCTAACCCTAACCCTAACCCTAACCCTAACCCTAACCCTAACCCTAACCCTAACCCTAACCCTAACCCTAACCCTAACCCTAACCCTAACCCTAACCCTAACCCTAACCCTAACCCTAACCCTAACCCTAACCCTAACCCTAACCCTAACCCTAACCCTAACCCTAACCCTAACCCTAACCCTAACCCTAACCCTAACCCTAACCCTAACCCTAACCCTAACCCTAACCCTAACCCTAACCCTAACCCTAACCCTAACCCTAACCCTAACCCTAACCCTAACCCTAACCCTAACCCTAACCCTAACCCTAACCCTAACCCTAACCCTAACCCTAACCCTAACCCTAACCCTAACCCTAACCCTAACCCTAACCCTAACCCTAACCCTAACCCTAACCCTAACCCTAACCCTAACCCTAACCCTAACCCTAACCCTAACCCTAACCCTAACCCTAACCCTAACCCTAACCCTAACCCTAACCCTAACCCTAACCCTAACCCTAACCCTAACCCTAACCCTAACCCTAACCCTAACCCTAACCCTAACCCTAACCCTAACCCTAACCCTAACCCTAACCCTAACCCTAACCCTAACCCTAACCCTAACCCTAACCCTAACCCTAACCCTAACCCTAACCCTAACCCTAACCCTAACCCTAACCCTAACCCTAACCCTAACCCTAACCCTAACCCTAACCCTAACCCTAACCCTAACCCTAACCCTAACCCTAACCCTAACCCTAACCCTAACCCTAACCCTAACCCTAACCCTAACCCTAACCCTAACCCTAACCCTAACCCTAACCCTAACCCTAACCCTAACCCTAACCCTAACCCTAACCCTAACCCTAACCCTAACCCTAACCCTAACCCTAACCCTAACCCTAACCCTAACCCTAACCCTAACCCTAACCCTAACCCTAACCCTAACCCTAACCCTAACCCTAACCCTAACCCTAACCCTAACCCTAACCCTAACCCTAACCCTAACCCTAACCCTAACCCTAACCCTAACCCTAACCCTAACCCTAACCCTAACCCTAACCCTAACCCTAACCCTAACCCTAACCCTAACCCTAACCCTAACCCTAACCCTAACCCTAACCCTAACCCTAACCCTAACCCTAACCCTAACCCTAACCCTAACCCTAACCCTAACCCTAACCCTAACCCTAACCCTAACCCTAACCCTAACCCTAACCCTAACCCTAACCCTAACCCTAACCCTAACCCTAACCCTAACCCTAACCCTAACCCTAACCCTAACCCTAACCCTAACCCTAACCCTAACCCTAACCCTAACCCTAACCCTAACCCTAACCCTAACCCTAACCCTAACCCTAACCCTAACCCTAACCCTAACCCTAACCCTAACCCTAACCCTAACCCTAACCCTAACCCTAACCCTAACCCTAACCCTAACCCTAACCCTAACCCTAACCCTAACCCTAACCCTAACCCTAACCCTAACCCTAACCCTAACCCTAACCCTAACCCTAACCCTAACCCTAACCCTAACCCTAACCCTAACCCTAACCCTAACCCTAACCCTAACCCTAACCCTAACCCTAACCCTAACCCTAACCCTAACCCTAACCCTAACCCTAACCCTAACCCTAACCCTAACCCTAACCCTAACCCTAACCCTAACCCTAACCCTAACCCTAACCCTAACCCTAACCCTAACCCTAACCCTAACCCTAACCCTAACCCTAACCCTAACCCTAACCCTAACCCTAACCCTAACCCTAACCCTAACCCTAACCCTAACCCTAACCCTAACCCTAACCCTAACCCTAACCCTAACCCTAACCCTAACCCTAACCCTAACCCTAACCCTAACCCTAACCCTAACCCTAACCCTAACCCTAACCCTAACCCTAACCCTAACCCTAACCCTAACCCTAACCCTAACCCTAACCCTAACCCTAACCCTAACCCTAACCCTAACCCTAACCCTAACCCTAACCCTAACCCTAACCCTAACCCTAACCCTAACCCTAACCCTAACCCTAACCCTAACCCTAACCCTAACCCTAACCCTAACCCTAACCCTAACCCTAACCCTAACCCTAACCCTAACCCTAACCCTAACCCTAACCCTAACCCTAACCCTAACCCTAACCCTAACCCTAACCCTAACCCTAACCCTAACCCTAACCCTAACCCTAACCCTAACCCTAACCCTAACCCTAACCCTAACCCTAACCCTAACCCTAACCCTAACCCTAACCCTAACCCTAACCCTAACCCTAACCCTAACCCTAACCCTAACCCTAACCCTAACCCTAACCCTAACCCTAACCCTAACCCTAACCCTAACCCTAACCCTAACCCTAACCCTAACCCTAACCCTAACCCTAACCCTAACCCTAACCCTAACCCTAACCCTAACCCTAACCCTAACCCTAACCCTAACCCTAACCCTAACCCTAACCCTAACCCTAACCCTAACCCTAACCCTAACCCTAACCCTAACCCTAACCCTAACCCTAACCCTAACCCTAACCCTAACCCTAACCCTAACCCTAACCCTAACCCTAACCCTAACCCTAACCCTAACCCTAACCCTAACCCTAACCCTAACCCTAACCCTAACCCTAACCCTAACCCTAACCCTAACCCTAACCCTAACCCTAACCCTAACCCTAACCCTAACCCTAACCCTAACCCTAACCCTAACCCTAACCCTAACCCTAACCCTAACCCTAACCCTAACCCTAACCCTAACCCTAACCCTAACCCTAACCCTAACCCTAACCCTAACCCTAACCCTAACCCTAACCCTAACCCTAACCCTAACCCTAACCCTAACCCTAACCCTAACCCTAACCCTAACCCTAACCCTAACCCTAACCCTAACCCTAACCCTAACCCTAACCCTAACCCTAACCCTAACCCTAACCCTAACCCTAACCCTAACCCTAACCCTAACCCTAACCCTAACCCTAACCCTAACCCTAACCCTAACCCTAACCCTAACCCTAACCCTAACCCTAACCCTAACCCTAACCCTAACCCTAACCCTAACCCTAACCCTAACCCTAACCCTAACCCTAACCCTAACCCTAACCCTAACCCTAACCCTAACCCTAACCCTAACCCTAACCCTAACCCTAACCCTAACCCTAACCCTAACCCTAACCCTAACCCTAACCCTAACCCTAACCCTAACCCTAACCCTAACCCTAACCCTAACCCTAACCCTAACCCTAACCCTAACCCTAACCCTAACCCTAACCCTAACCCTAACCCTAACCCTAACCCTAACCCTAACCCTAACCCTAACCCTAACCCTAACCCTAACCCTAACCCTAACCCTAACCCTAACCCTAACCCTAACCCTAACCCTAACCCTAACCCTAACCCTAACCCTAACCCTAACCCTAACCCTAACCCTAACCCTAACCCTAACCCTAACCCTAACCCTAACCCTAACCCTAACCCTAACCCTAACCCTAACCCTAACCCTAACCCTAACCCTAACCCTAACCCTAACCCTAACCCTAACCCTAACCCTAACCCTAACCCTAACCCTAACCCTAACCCTAACCCTAACCCTAACCCTAACCCTAACCCTAACCCTAACCCTAACCCTAACCCTAACCCTAACCCTAACCCTAACCCTAACCCTAACCCTAACCCTAACCCTAACCCTAACCCTAACCCTAACCCTAACCCTAACCCTAACCCTAACCCTAACCCTAACCCTAACCCTAACCCTAACCCTAACCCTAACCCTAACCCTAACCCTAACCCTAACCCTAACCCTAACCCTAACCCTAACCCTAACCCTAACCCTAACCCTAACCCTAACCCTAACCCTAACCCTAACCCTAACCCTAACCCTAACCCTAACCCTAACCCTAACCCTAACCCTAACCCTAACCCTAACCCTAACCCTAACCCTAACCCTAACCCTAACCCTAACCCTAACCCTAACCCTAACCCTAACCCTAACCCTAACCCTAACCCTAACCCTAACCCTAACCCTAACCCTAACCCTAACCCTAACCCTAACCCTAACCCTAACCCTAACCCTAACCCTAACCCTAACCCTAACCCTAACCCTAACCCTAACCCTAACCCTAACCCTAACCCTAACCCTAACCCTAACCCTAACCCTAACCCTAACCCTAACCCTAACCCTAACCCTAACCCTAACCCTAACCCTAACCCTAACCCTAACCCTAACCCTAACCCTAACCCTAACCCTAACCCTAACCCTAACCCTAACCCTAACCCTAACCCTAACCCTAACCCTAACCCTAACCCTAACCCTAACCCTAACCCTAACCCTAACCCTAACCCTAACCCTAACCCTAACCCTAACCCTAACCCTAACCCTAACCCTAACCCTAACCCTAACCCTAACCCTAACCCTAACCCTAACCCTAACCCTAACCCTAACCCTAACCCTAACCCTAACCCTAACCCTAACCCTAACCCTAACCCTAACCCTAACCCTAACCCTAACCCTAACCCTAACCCTAACCCTAACCCTAACCCTAACCCTAACCCTAACCCTAACCCTAACCCTAACCCTAACCCTAACCCTAACCCTAACCCTAACCCTAACCCTAACCCTAACCCTAACCCTAACCCTAACCCTAACCCTAACCCTAACCCTAACCCTAACCCTAACCCTAACCCTAACCCTAACCCTAACCCTAACCCTAACCCTAACCCTAACCCTAACCCTAACCCTAACCCTAACCCTAACCCTAACCCTAACCCTAACCCTAACCCTAACCCTAACCCTAACCCTAACCCTAACCCTAACCCTAACCCTAACCCTAACCCTAACCCTAACCCTAACCCTAACCCTAACCCTAACCCTAACCCTAACCCTAACCCTAACCCTAACCCTAACCCTAACCCTAACCCTAACCCTAACCCTAACCCTAACCCTAACCCTAACCCTAACCCTAACCCTAACCCTAACCCTAACCCTAACCCTAACCCTAACCCTAACCCTAACCCTAACCCTAACCCTAACCCTAACCCTAACCCTAACCCTAACCCTAACCCTAACCCTAACCCTAACCCTAACCCTAACCCTAACCCTAACCCTAACCCTAACCCTAACCCTAACCCTAACCCTAACCCTAACCCTAACCCTAACCCTAACCCTAACCCTAACCCTAACCCTAACCCTAACCCTAACCCTAACCCTAACCCTAACCCTAACCCTAACCCTAACCCTAACCCTAACCCTAACCCTAACCCTAACCCTAACCCTAACCCTAACCCTAACCCTAACCCTAACCCTAACCCTAACCCTAACCCTAACCCTAACCCTAACCCTAACCCTAACCCTAACCCTAACCCTAACCCTAACCCTAACCCTAACCCTAACCCTAACCCTAACCCTAACCCTAACCCTAACCCTAACCCTAACCCTAACCCTAACCCTAACCCTAACCCTAACCCTAACCCTAACCCTAACCCTAACCCTAACCCTAACCCTAACCCTAACCCTAACCCTAACCCTAACCCTAACCCTAACCCTAACCCTAACCCTAACCCTAACCCTAACCCTAACCCTAACCCTAACCCTAACCCTAACCCTAACCCTAACCCTAACCCTAACCCTAACCCTAACCCTAACCCTAACCCTAACCCTAACCCTAACCCTAACCCTAACCCTAACCCTAACCCTAACCCTAACCCTAACCCTAACCCTAACCCTAACCCTAACCCTAACCCTAACCCTAACCCTAACCCTAACCCTAACCCTAACCCTAACCCTAACCCTAACCCTAACCCTAACCCTAACCCTAACCCTAACCCTAACCCTAACCCTAACCCTAACCCTAACCCTAACCCTAACCTCTAACCCTAACCCTAACCCTAACCTAACCCTAACCCTAACCCTAACCCTAACCCTAACCCTAACCCTAACCCTAACCCTAACCCTAACCCTAACCCTAACCCTAACCCTAACCCTAACCCTAACCTAACCTAACCCTAACCCTAACCCTAACCCTAACCCTAACCCTAACCCTAACCCTAACCCTAACCCTAACCCTAACCCTAACCCTAACCCTAACCCTAACCCTAAACCCTAACCCTAACCCTAACCCTAACCCTAACCCTAAAACCTAACCTAACCCTAACCCTAACCCTAACCCTAATTCTAAAGTGTTAATTTCTTTAGGGTTTGATTAGGGTTAGGGTTTTTACTACCCTAACGAGGTTTTTTTCTAAAATTCTAGTACCCTCCAAGGGTGATTGTCCAATTATTACTATCCTTTTAGGGTAGTAGTCAAATGTTTTAAAAAGTTGTTCAAAAGGTTTTAAACCTTAGATTTGAAGTTAAATTTTCAATGAAATTTTTTGGTTTTTTTCTAAGTGCCGATGCAGTTCTGTTTTCACTTCATCTGTGAACCTACTATGGAGATGCTGTCAAATGGGATAGGGTTTGGTTAGGGTTAGGGTTTTTACTACCCTAACGAGGTTTTTTTCTTAAATTCTACTACCCTCGAAGGGTGATTGATCAAGTTATTACCACCCTTTTAGGGTAGTAGTCAAATGTCTTGAAAAGTTTTTTAAATAGTTTTAAACGTTTGATTTGAAGTTAAACTTTTTACTAAATTTTTTGTTTTTTTTTCTAAGTGCCGATGCTGTATGCGTCAACTTCATCTTTGAACCTACAATGGAGATGCTGTCAAGTGGGACCACTTAAACGTGACTTTTCTTATATTAAAGTGTATTTATCCTCCAAGTTCTTGAAATGTTGTTTAGAGTATTTTAATAAAGTTTTTCTCTTAATAAAAAAAAAAAAAAAAATTTTGATTTTTGTGAAATTTTTTCTAAGTGCTAACCCTAACCCTCCCTATGCACTTAGGGTTGAAACATAGGGTACTGTGAAGATGACTTCCAATGTAGTTCCAACTTTGAGAAACGGTGTTTCTAAGCATAACTAAGTGTTTCCAGTGTCTGTTTCTCTAATAATTGAAAAAAAAATTTTCTGATTTTTGTGAAATTTTTTCCAAGTGCTAACCCCAACCCTCCCTATGGACTTAGGGTTGAAACATGGGGTACGTTGAAGATGAAGTTGGATGTTGTTCTAACTTTCAGAAACGGTGTTTCTGGGCATGACTAAGTGTTTCCAGTGTCTGTTTTTCTAATAAGACGAAATAATTTTTTCTGATTTTTGTGAAATTTTTTCCAAGTGCTAACCCTAACCCTCCCTATGAGGTTAGGGTTGAAACATGGGGTACTGTGAAGATGACTTTGGATGTTGTTCTAACTTTTAGAAACGGTGTTTCTGATGTTAACTAAGCGTTTCCAGTGTCTGATTTTCTAAAAACACGAAATAAATTTTTTGGATTTTTGTTAAATTTTTTCCAAGTGCTAACCCCAACCCTCCCTATACGGTTAGGGTTGAAACACGGGGTACTGTGAAGATGACTTCGAATGTAGTTCTTACTTTGATAAACGCTGTTTCTGTGCATGACTAAGTGTTTCTGATGTCTCTTTTCCTAAAAAAAAAAAAAATTTATTTTTGTGAAATTTTTTCAAAGTGCTAACCCTAACCCTCCCTATACACTTAGGGTTGAAACATGGGGTACTGTGAAGATGAAGTTGGATGTCGTTCTTACTTTCGGAAACGGTGTTTCTGTGCATAACTAAGTGTTTTCAGTGTCTGTTTTTCTAATACGACGAAATGATTTTTTCGGATTTTTGTGAAATTTTTTCCAAGTGCTAACCCCAACCCTCCCTATACGGTTAGGGTTGAAACATGGGGTACTGTGAAGAATAACTTGGAAGTTGTTCTAACTTTCAGAAACGGTGTTGTTAAGCATAACTAAGCGTTTCCAGTGTCTGTTTTTCTAATAAGACGAAATAATTTTTTCTGATTTTTGTGAAATTTTTTCCAAGTGCTAACCCCAACCCTCCCTATGCGGTTAGGGTCGAAACATGGGGTACTGTGAAGAGGACTTCCAATGTAGTTCTAACTTTCAGAAATGGTGTTTCTGACGTTATCTAAGGTTTCCTAAACGCTTGTTGTTGTTCAAGATTGAAACCCTGAATTTCGCATAGGGTGGGTTGGGGTTGGCACTTTGAAAAAATTAAAAAAAAAAAAAAAAAAATTTTCGTCGTCGATTTTCTTAGAGTGAGAGTACTCAAAGTTTCTATGGCTGTCGTTCTGATTACAAAGTCTTCCCAAATCTTTACCCTAAACCTAACCCGTGGGCCTTTGTAAGAACCCTGTTGTTGTTGTTAGAAAGACTACCCAAATTCTAACCCTAAACCTAACCCGTGGGCCTAGGGAACACTATGCTTGTGGTAAGAACCCTGTTGTTGTTGTCGTTAGAAAGACTACCCAAATTCTAACCCTAAACCTAACCCGTGGGCCTAGGGACCACTATGCTTGTGGTAAGAACCCTGTTGTTGTTGTCGTTAGAAAGACTACCCAAAACACTAACCCTAAACCTAACCCTAACCCTAACCTTCCAAAACACCAACCCTGCTCGAGCCTGTTCTATATCTCTACTGATTTTAGAGTCAGGAGTGCACGAGCCCATTAAAAATACTACTATAAGTTTATTGTTGACTGTTGTAAGATTGCAAAGACTATCCAACTCCTCACCCTAACCCTAACCCTAGGGGCCCAAGGTTTAGAGTCAGGAGTGCACGAGCCTGTTATATATCTCTATTGATGATTGTTGTAAGAATTCAAAGACTATCCAAAGTCTTTACCCTAACCTTGAAGTCTAGTGTCAGGAGTGCACGATTCTGTTATATATCTCTACTGATGGCTGTTGCAGGATTACAAAGCTTGTTGTTGTATACATAGCTTGTTGTACTGACGTATGGTGACGTATGGTGACGTAGAGTGACGTATTGTATTATATAGTGACGTAGTGTCTTGTATAGTGACGTATGGTGACGTATGGTGACGTAGAGTGACGTATTGTATTATATAGTGACGTATGGTGACGTATGGTGACGTATAGTGACGTATTGTATTATATAGTGACGTATTGTGCAATATAGTGACGTATGGTATAGTATAATGACGTAGAGTGACTTGTTGTATAGTATAGTATAGTATAGTATAGTATTTTATAGTATTGTAAGGTACAGTATGGTAAGGTACGGTAGAGTACAGTATCTATGGTAAGGTACAGTATAGTACAGTAAGGTACAGTATAGTATAGTACAGTATAGTATAGTAAGGTACAGTATAGTATGGTAAGGTACAGTAGAGTACAGTATCTATGGTAAGGTACTGTTGTCGATGTGCACTGCATGGCAAGAAGGAGCGCGATGCAGACCATCAGTGACGCTGGTGTATATGGATATTGTTGTCGACATGGATGTTGCTATATAAATAGAATACAATACGTGTATTGATGTTGTAGAGTGTTGTTCTATGTCGTATTGTCTTCTAGTGTTGCATGAACATGGATTTAAAACCTTGTTGTACAGGGACACGAAAGAGGTTCACCCACGAAGTACCTACACGAACTAGTGCACACATATGGACTGAAAAGTCTGCTTGAACTAACCCCCTTCACGAACCTGTGCGATATATAACCCCCTTCCACAAACCTGTGCAATAAAAAAGACCCCATCCACTGACCTGTGCAATAGATAGGGAACAAAAACCCTCCACAAACCTGTGCGATATATAGGGAACAAAACCCCTCCACAAACCTGTGGAATATAAAAACCCCTCCACGAACCCTGCAGTAGAGATAGACAAACAAATACAACACAAACCTGCGCAATATAGACGGTTTATTGACTTGAAAAAGAAAAGAATAAAAACAAGAACCAGTTCGCAAGGGATCATATACAAGGTCTACCAACCCTGCAGTAGATATAAGACCAACCAACGACCACTCCTCCCCTAGTCGACCCAGGCCACAAACCTGAGCGAGAGACAGGGAACCCAATACAATACCCAGCACAGATCAACCCCTTCCACCCACCTGTTTAATATATAACCTAAGTCTTTGACCAACACGCCAATCGACTCGCCGCTTGACCCTACCCTCCTCCACTAATTTAGCATTGTTGTACAACGTTGGCCAAAGACTCGGTCGACAACGAGGGTCCCTGCTACATACGTAGGACTCCGAATCAACCGACTTTTCTCCCGATCCCTGCTGAAAAAATTCCCGCTCACGACCTTCCCCGTCCTACGAGCTGCAGGTGCGAACACAGTTCTTCGTGATCACACGGATATAAACCCTCACGGGACTTCATGATGTCCTCAGGTCCCTCGTTGCGACTACTCCATACCCCAGTTTAGCGCGCGAGTGAAGACTCACGCTTAGTCGCCAAGCCTCACTGCACACCGACCACACACCGAGCAGATACCGAACACACACCGAGCAGATACCGAACACACACCTGATGGCAATGACTGCACAGAAACACTAGCTTTTATCAGGTAAGAAAACCGCTTATTCTAAATTAAACTGTTCAAACCCCAACACAAACATTATTTCTTTCCTTCTACGTATTTAGTTCGTGGCTTATAGCTTTTTTCGTCCCTAAAAAGTTACTTTTCCCCGTTACAAACGAAAGCTTGTTGTCGTCGTAGTGGTTGTCGTTCCCTTTAATACCATTTGCACGTGGTAGGTTTTTCGAGCTAAAAAACACATGAATTCGCTTGTTTTGGCTTCCATTCTACTCGTTTATCCTTAAGGCGCATGAGTTTTTCCACAAACTACGTTTTTTTAGCTTAAATATTTTATTTACGCTTCTTAATAGTACTGTACGTAGTCGGTCTTCCCTGCAACCTGTACAAAAACACTCGCTTTTATCAGGTAACAATACCTCCAATACTACATTAACCTATCCAAATATCAAAGTAAACATTATTTCTTTCCTTCTACGTATTTAGTTCGTGGGTCATAGCTTTTTTCCTCCTTCGAAAATTACTTTTTCCCCCGAATACGAAAGCTTGCTTTCGTAGTTCAGTTGTCGTCCCTTACCATTTGCACGTGCTTGGATTTTTGAGTTAAAAACCACATGAATTCGCTTGTTTTTGCTCCCATTCTATTCCCTTACCCTTACGCCTCCAGAGTTTTGCAGAAACTACCTTTCGTGAATATTTTTTGGGGGTTTTAATAGCCTTTTCTCGCTGGATACAACAATAACTTGACAGCTTGTCATTCATCTGAGCTTACTCTTACCCTAATTTACACTTATTTTATTTCTTTACTTTAAGCATCCCTTCTAGCTTCAAGAACTGCTTCCCAAGGCTGTTATAATGGTACGCAATGTAATAAGGTAAGAAAAAGTTTTTTACCCTTGCTTAAGTCCACTAATCCTTCACGCATATATATTTATAAACCTTCTAAAACCTGCAGTGTTCACTACGTAGTCCCATGTCTTTACCCCCCCCCCCCCCCATTGATAAAAAGTTAACTAGTCTTTGCATATTGCAAGTGAAATGCTGTGAGTCTATGGGCAATGACTTCTATATGATATGTAAGTGATTGTGGTCCCTACATGGTAATGCATGTCTCTTCATGTCATTTCATTTATTCGTTATGATGCAGCTGAAAAAAAAAATTATTCCAACTGGAATAGAAATTGCTATATAGTTTCATAAATATACACTAACAGACTCAGCACACTTTTAGAAATAGCATAATAGTCATCAACACATAGCTGGTAGTATTAAATATTAAATATTAAATATCAAATTACACATTTCATTCAGAGACAATATCTCTGTGTTGATTAAATCAAAGAACAATTTTAATAAAGTCGATCTTCTTCAGCAAAGACACCTAGCTATAGTGGCCAATGCCCAATATTCCATCGGGAAATGTTGAGCACACAACCATGTAAAAATGTGACACTAAATCCTTTGTGAGCTTGACTAGTGGCTTCAAGCAATAAATTGACTTGCTTCATACATTTAAAATATAGCAGTATTTGTAATATTTAGAATTTATATAAGAAATTTAATTTAGGCCTGGTTTGGGCATCGGGTTTCGCATGTGCCAAGTCTAAGGCAAATGAACTCAAACAATAGGTTTCTTTGTTTGCGCTGCATACTTTTAGTATAGTGTCCCCAATTCACTAGTGGTCTACTCGGAGAGTAGAGACTCAAGTAAAGTTGTTATAATTATTACATGTTGGACATGATGAGATTGTGAAAAAAAAGGCTTGATTGCTTGAACGAGACAAATAGAAAAATGATTGACTTGTACGTAAGTGAACCCTGCAGAACATACACAATTTATGCTCAAAATGATCAGAAATCAACAACATCTAGACTTTTCCTGGCATCTAGCACAAAGGAATCCCAATGGTGAAGATTAGTGTTACCGGTATCAAGGGCGGATCCAGGGGGAGGGTCCGGGGGGTCAGGACCCCCCTGTGATACGTAGGGTTGCACTGTATTTAAGTAAATTTAGTACGAATAACACATTTGGACCCACCCTCTCCAGGCCAGTAGTAAAAATCATATGTCGTTGCACACATCTCTTTTTTTTTGGACCCCCACTTTAACAAATTCCTGGATCCGCCCTTGGGTATGTCATATTTTTACATGCAATATTGCAGTATCACACATAAATACTAAACTTTGTTGCTTATCAACCCTTTGAACATTTTTTTCTTTTTGTCATACCTTTTGGACCCTTTGAAAATATATGACTTTTTTTGGACCGCTTGAAAAATGGGTTTTGTTTAGGACAATTTTGGAATAAACGCTCCTAGCTAAATGGTACTTAAAACAGTCACAAATTTATCAAAGCATACAAAAGATTTTTAGGACAATTTGGACCCTGATATCTTTTTTGTTAGACTTTTTGGACCATTTCAAAATATAATACTTTTTGAACTTTCTTACACAACGCAATTCGTATTCTAAGCATGGCATAAGCAGATTGTATATGCAGCAGTTGTAAAAAAAGGTGTGCCGTGTAAATGGGCCTTTAATTATAGATATTCAATCCAGGCCATACTAAACAATTCTAAAAAGCATGGCTGTATTTCAAGTTTTTTCTCTAGTTTTGATTGGCTGATAAGCAGATCTGGAGGTACTTTGTGTTAGGGCAGATTGATAATAAATTATATCCTTCTCAGGGGGTAGGGTACCCGGTGTATATTACTTTTTAATGCGTCACACTGTAAAATATTCTGCTATTTTCTCAATCACATATATCAGAAATTCCATCACAAATTCCGGCAACAAGATTTCAGTCATAACTGAAACTGCAAGGGAATTAATAAATAATCCGATCAAATCATTTAATTAAAGCTAGTAGTCACTTTTAAGTGAAAAAGCTTTTACACTCCATAAAGTCCGCTTTCTTTTTCTTTTTTTCTTTTACTCCTATGAAGCAGTGACTAATGTGCTAACGTTTCAAATGTTAGTAATTTATTACCAAATTTTCTTATTAATTAAATTGATATTCCTTTCTTAATCTTTCCTTTTACTTTAGGAGCTGTAGACCCCTTGCAGCACGTTCAAATGTGGCTCAATTTGGAGGACAAAACAATCAGGTAGCTAAATTGCGGCCAATCCAAAAATTTCAATTGATCCATTTCTATTTTCGAGTTTTAGAAAACAGGAATTTTGATGATGTTTGGCTTACCTACGTCTCAACTATTGGAGGCAGCAAAACAGCATTCCAAACTTCAGTGACTGATTTCTGATTCCTGGTTTCTAAAAACTACTTGTCTAATTTCTGATTTCTGATTCCTGAAAATCAGAAATCAGGAATCAGATTTTTCCTTCTTCGTAACTATAATTATGCTTGTCAAGCGGGGGTAGCTGAGTATACTATTTTACAATTTCAGATAAGATTTAAATACTTAAATTACCCCCACTGGTCAATAAATATATTATTTTGGCTTCCGGTAAAGATTTACTTACACCCAATCTCGTTCTAAGAGCTAGCCCATGTTCCTCTTGGTCAGCACAGAGAAATAAGAGGCTCTAGCTGCAACCAGTTTTTTTTTAGTCCGTGAATCTTGTATTGGAAGTTGAAACTGCACATGTGTGGTTTAGATTTTGGTATCCCCAGCTGTGGCACAAAAATAGCTGTACAATCAATACTTCAAACTTTGCTCTTAAATCTCTCCTTGGAAGTCAGGCTTCAAAAACTTTTTATCTTGAGATAATGTCTATGAATAGTTTATTTTTGTATTGTAAAACATTTGTTCTGCAAAATAACCTCGATAAAGCCTGTTTGGGGCTTTGAAAGTTTGGCTGGTTAAATTTGGCTCACTTTACGCTTGTCAACCAATTTTCGTGCCTTATTAATTATAACAGATCTAGACTTATATATATCTAACAATGTTGTGCCTGACTTTTGGCTCATTTCGTCAAATAGTTTACTAGAAAATGAGAAGGTATTTTTCTTGGTGAAGACTGTCCACCATATTCTAAAACTAAATATTTGCTTCTGGTAAGGCTTTTTCTATTGTTTTATTCAACCAATTACAGTGTGCAAAAAAAATGGTTGCTACCAGACTTGGACCGTGGAAGAGTCTAATTTGAGGGACATTCTGCATAAATATAACAGTTTTTATATGTAGTGAAGGAATAACAAGCTATTGTACATGTACTTATGTAAAGTGCCCCTCAATTAGTAGTCCAATATAAGAAACCAGTGAATAAGTGTTATTCAAATTAAGTACACTTACCCCCACCACAGGAAAATGAAATTTGACCATTTTCAAGACTTTGAATGATTCTTGCATCTAGAACAATATCTGTACCAATTTTGGTGCTTGTCAAAATGTGCAATCTGCTATGATACGTCAATTTCGAAAAAGGTTGGTGAAAATTTTGTTACATGTTGCATGTTGCATGTTGCATGCTGCTTGCAAGTTTTTTTGTATTTTTCTGGCAAAAACTGCAGAAAATGTTGAAAAGTGTGGGAAACGATAAATAGTGCGATTTGGTGCAATTTTCAGGAAATAGTGTGGAATCGCACCCTCACACATTTTCAGATGCCCTGGCTTACTGGCTGACTATTCTTATATCTTAATTAAAGCTCATAAATTTATGTGCCCATGCCAATTTTAGTAAGGTTTGGGTAAAAATGACAAGTCACTAGAAAAACAAAATGATTCTAACGAGAATTAATAATAATGATAATAATAATATTTAATACTTATATTGCGCATTTTAACATGTGAAATATGATCAAATGCGCATTACACTAGCTTGATTAAATACAATAGACTAAACTACTTAGAATTGTATATACAAAATGTGATAATAAAGTACTAATGTTTTGATATTCACATGCAGTTAAGAATAAAATAAAATATGCATAGCTTTAACTTAAAAATAAGATATACCAAAAAATAAATAACTAAAAACTAGTAAAGCAAGTCGAATAAAAATAATAAACTAAGTTAAGTTGTTAAACGCTTCTCTAAAATAATGTCTCTTCAAAAGACTTTAAAACTTGTTAAAATTGTCCTCTTTCCTAATATTACTAGGTAAATTGTTCCAGGTTTTAGGAGCAGCTGCTGTAAATTATCTGACTCCAAGCATGCGCTTAAACCTGCCCGTCGGGTCATGCAAAACAATGCCAGCAGCTTTAGATCACATACAGGTTATAGCGGACTCTGTCTTATGCTATAAGATCACTTAAATACGCTGGAGCTAAGTTGTAAATTATCTTAAAGGTGATAACAGCGATCTTATATTGAATTCTGAACCTTACTGGCAGCCAATTGACCTTCAACCCAAGATTTAACAAATGCATTTTTTTTTGGTTATATATGAAACACCAGATTTTCTCTAATATGTGTATAACCATTGAATTTTCAACCAATCAAATCTGTTTATAGCCAATGTTTTATCTCTGTCAACACTTTGGCAAAATAAACTAGATGTCCTAGATGCTATATGAGCATTTATTTATTTGAACTCCCTATCTTTTTTACTTGTTACCAATACCCATTTACAACAGCACTTTCTTACAATGCTCCATTTTCACATTCGGTGGAAACCGCTGTTTTTGAAGAACACAGACTCATTTGCACAGGCTTAGCCTCGTTTATAAGTCGACCATCTATTCAAATACACCATTAAAAGTCTGTGGGATTGATATTATTCAACTTGCACATTCTTTACATTGCAGTTGGCTGTTGCTAATGATTTGCAAAAGTCAACCGTAATATAAAGAATGTGTAAGTTGAACAATACCAATGTTTTGAAATCCCACGACTTTTAATAACATCGTTCAATAGCTGACTTATAAACGAGGCTAAGCCTACACAAATGAGTCTGTTCTTCAAAAACAGTGGTTTCCATCGAATGTGAAACTGGTGTATTACAAAACTGTTTTTTCCTCCAAAAACTGGGCTGCCTGTGGTATGCAGGCTCTGGGCTGGATAACACTGTAAATTAGTACAAAGAATATGAGATGAGTACATGTACAACTGAGATGTAGAGCATGTTTTATACAATAATTGAATTCTAAACTGCAGGGAGTGGGGGTGGGGGTGGGGGTGGGGTTAGGGTTACTCCTTATAATGGACTATATGGGACTATATGGGCAACACACATTCTGAAAGGGGTTTAAGAAGAAGCATGTGAGCCGTAAATGATTCCTACAGCTTTAGTACTTAAATTCCTCATTATTTGACAAAGAACCTGTTTGGTTCTACAGGTTCCCAGAGATAAGAAGCTGGTTTTCTCTTATGTGCAACCCAGGCCGATGCCGTTCTATTCATGGACAGCTTTATCTTTTGCTGTGACAAAAGGACATTTAAGAATCTGTCAGATGTTGTTGGATGCTGGTGCAAATGTTGATGGTACTGTTCATACAAGGGACATCAGTGAAGGAGTGGTAACACTGTTACAGATGGCTGTGACAGCAGGTCAGTTATACTGAATACGTACTTGACCAAGTATAAAGCTTGTAGTGTATATGGCACATTTTTCTCTTCACACTTCACAAGCGCTTTTTGCGCTTCCTAAGTGCTTCACTAGTAAAGCACAGTTCTCGACCAATCAGAGTGGGTAAGCTATATAATAAAAAGAGGAAACATTTTAAATACTTTGGTCTAAACACTCCGCCACTTGGTGGTTTCCTACTCTTCTTTGGTGTTCTTTCATCTTTCCAGAGCATCCTACATGGTAATATCACAGTATTTAAAATAGAAAACTTTTTTCATATTTCTAAAATATACTGTAAATCCTCTATTAAGCCCTCCCTCTCCGATAAGCCCTCCTTCCCTAAAAAGCCTACCTTTATAAAGAAAGTAAAATATTATGCCCCACTCCCCTTGCCTGCCCTCTCCTCACAACTAAACTCACACACTCCCCCTTCACAACTAAATTCACAATAATGGTAAATCATACTTGAGACTAACACAAGTGAATCAAATGTTGCGAATAGCTTGTAATTCGAACAATGCATATACCATGCCCCTATAGATTACGCGAGACAGTCCATAGTAATTACTTCTGGTTAATCCTGAGCTTACCGTGTTTGAATAAAGTTATCATATTATATCATGATAGCTTAGAATTTGCTGCGTTTAAGCTAAAAATTCAATAATCCCCCCTCTCTATCAAGCCCCCTCTCCAATAAGCGTTTTGCCCTGTAGAAGTTCAAAACGTGTATGGTTCCTCAATGACAGTTCGTACGGAACTCTATGCTTTTATTTTTATACTCTTATTTTCCTAATTTCAAGCCCGCATTCCGTGCAACCTTCACATCTCATTTTTTTTTAAAACCCCCCCCCCCCCCCCCCGGCCTCCGCATAATAGGTTAGGTTCAGTAATTAATATTTTAGACAATACGAGACAATACTACACCAACATTCACCTCATCAAATGTTTTTATTGTTCTTATTGAAAAATTGCCCCAAAATAAGTGGAATTTTTTATTCAGTGATTTCATTCACTTAAATGATTTAGATACATTTTACTGATTAGTAATAATTAACAGCTACTAAAAAAATAATTGAAGCCCGCCTCATTCAGTACAACTACTTTATACTCAGTGACGTTAATTTGTTTTCAGGAATCTAGAGGATGATTCAAGGAAGTCAAGTATATTATTAGAAGTAAGTACTCAGGGATGTTGCGTGCGTGTACACACTTGAAACCCTACGTACTTTTAGTGGTTCGCACCTTTGGTGCACATTAACTCTTTGCATGTGCGTACACTATGAAAAGTTTTTTACGTCTTGCTACGCCATTGGTACTTTAATACTAATCTCTCATTGTCATGCAATGCACCGTATGATTTGAGTGAATCAACCGATTTTCCCTACTTTGATATTGTTTGGTGTCGATTGTGCTGCTAAATGTATAAATGATAGGATATCTTAACGCCCTTTTCTCTCCGCGACTTCCAGCCAGCACTACGTCAGAGAGAGAAAACAATAGAAATGTTGAGTGTGACTGTCGCGTACGTACGACACATGCTGGGATAACGAATATAAACATATTTTGAAATCATTGCCCACAAGATGATCGTTGATCTAGAGTTCAGGCTTAACCATTTTTTCAAACTCTGAAAAGAAAAATTAGCCATTAATTGATATCAGCTCGGCTAGAATAAGGATCAGTTAGAATGATCATTATGATTACCTTCAAATGTGATTTTTCTTTTCCTACCATGATTTGAGTCTTTAAGGATATCATTGATAACTTGTTCTGATATATTTTCCCCCATATGACGTAAAACGTAACGTATTTCACTGGTAAATATGTAACCCTTGTCATCTCCGTCAAAAGTGCGAAATGCCTCCAATAGTTCCTCCTGATCTAAGGTGTTATTGTTTTGATTAATCATCATATTAACAAATTCATGGAAGTCCACAACCCCATTGCCTATCAAGAAACAAGTACACACAGTCAATATGCACTCCCCATCATAATCTACTTTATTCACCACAATCTCAAACGGTCAATGAACCACGGATACATCCAGTCATCGTCGTTATCACATGCACTCACCATCATAATCTACTTCATTCACCATCTCTTGGAGTTCAACTTCTGTAGGATTTTGTCCAAGGGATCGCATTATGGCACCAAGTTCTCTAGTAGTGATATAACCATTTTTATCCTTATCAAAAAAATTGAATGCATCCTCGTACTCTGTGAATCAACATAAAAACAACAAATCCGGTTAATAAGTCGTATTCAGACGTAGCCACAAGTGCCCCGCCCATATCCTGCAGGCCATACAGCTATTTCAAAACACTGCACACTGCACACTGCACACTGCACACTGCACACTGCACACTGCACACTGCACACTGCACACTGCACACTGCACACTGCACACTGCACACTGCACACTGCACACTGCACACTGCACACTGCACACTGCACACTGCACACTGCACACTGCACACTGCACACTGCACACTGCACACTGCACACTGCACACTGCACACTGCACACTGCACACTGAATAGTGCATCTAAAGTCCAAAGGGCATTGTGGGTCTCATTGATTTGAAATAAAAAGTAAATATACAGCGATTTGCTCTCTATATGTAGCTAGTATATTGTGCGTAAATTGATGGAATGCACTAAAAATAAAATTAATAATTTCTTTTTACTTTAGACAATATTACATAAGACCCAAAATGCATTTCGGTCTTGGAATACACTATTTAGCATTCAGTATTCATAGTTTTTTTGAAATATCTGTAGACACCTTTTAATGAATCTAACAATGGTTTGTTTTCCGCCTTTGACGTCAAATTTATTCTTTTGATTTTTTTCTTTTTTCTTTTTGATGCGGATACAGTAAAAACCCGCGTATAAGAACCTGCATTTTTCAAAGTTAGCCTAAAAAGGTTCTTAGATAATTGGTGATTAAACACTGGGAAATAAGGTTATTTAGATTAATAAAGGGTTTTTATTTTCTTAAGAAACGTTACTGGTAGAAGATTGGCGCGGTTTATTATTTAATATAATATGTAAAGATGGTCTAACTGGAAAATCTTAGCCTAACAGGTTCTTAATCACTAGGTTCTTATATGCGGGTTTTTACTGCATTGAAAAGACCTTTCTACTGATACAGTGGGAATTATTGGATAATTTATAGTATGCACAGCTATCAGAGTATCTTTTTATATAATTTAACGTTATCCAATGGGAAACACATCTAAAAACCAATTGAATTTCCTGGTAGCGTACACGAAAGTTTAAAATTATTTGAAAAAGGAACCCCGCCACTCTGCTCTATCAATATTTCTACGTTTGCCCCCTCAGCATCCCATAATGTCTTACTTAAAACAATAGACTTCCAGACTCCACGCTTCTTAATCGCCGGTTAACATGTTACTATAGCAACAATCTGCACTAGGATTTTGCCGATTTTCAGCTTGGAACTGGAGTTGAAATAAACCCCCTTCAGGACCCTGTTATATACAATAAGCCATCTCTGGCAAATCCGTTCATTCTGCTTAATACTGCTTATGATTCTTTATCATGATTAGTTTAAGTGTCTTACCTTTGATTTGCTCTTCCGTTAGTTTGTTCTGCGGTTAGAAATAAAAACAGCAATGTCAAGTATTTGCTATGCATAACCCCGGTACATACCGTTCCCTTACGATATCCCTTATACATAGCGGCCCTTCTCAGGATACACATAGCGGTCCCTCTAGAATATCCCCTGCATATAAAGGGTCCCTCTACGATATCCCCGGTACATACCGTTCCCTTACGATATCCCTTGTACATAGCGGCCCTTCTCAGGATACACATGGCGGTCCCTCTAGGATATCCCCTGCATATAGCGGTCCCTCTAGGATATCCCCGGTACATACCGTTCCCTTACGATATTCCTTTTACATAGCGGCCCTTCTCAGGATACACATAGCGGTCCCTCTAGGATATCCCCTGCACATAGGGGTTCCTCTACGATATCCCCTGCACGTAGGTTGGCAAAATATATCACGAGCCAATCCTTACAACAGCGCAAGCAAGGGATGCAATTTATGTCTAAACGAAAAATTCAGTGACATCACTTGCCAACCGCATCGCTACTCATTGAACAAAAGAAACGAACTCGTTTCATCGTGTAGACATAGAAACAAGGTGCTACAGCATAACAATTAGACATTCCTAGTGTATACACTTGTAAACAATACCTAGATCTTTATGCAAATTCTAAAACTTTTACAAGAGTGTTGTAAAGACTTCCACTGCATTAAACTCCTGACGAGTGAGGTACTCCTACCTTACGAAACAGTTCTGTAGAGTAACATGTAGCCTGCCCCTACTTCAAGTATAATCGCTCGACCCTTTTGAATTCAACGTATTGAGCACTTTGGACTCGCCTTATCAACATATATATATATATATAATTATTGTGAGCCTGCGATAATCAGCTGGTGTGATGTGGGCAGTTGTATTTGCTGCTGTTATTTACTTTTCATCTTATACATGATATGTTTCAGCAGCACGCGGAATGATTTTTGTTTTTACGATATATATTTACTGTATGTATCTATACTGAGCATCATTTTGTATTTAAAATCACAACGAATTCAATTAGATTACATTAAGACCACCATTTAAGACATAAACAGCTTTTAGAGAATATTACTGATATATCGATCTCTGCTAGGTGTGTGTGTGTGTGTGTGTGTATATATATATATATGTATATCATTATATATTATACATGGACGTATACGCGTAAAATCGCGCGTTCCATCTTCAGGATCTGTGAATCCCGGTTGACTTACATCAGTATTACCACATATATATCAACTGACCGGCCTTAGGCACTAATCGAACGAACCATTGGTCCCTCCATACATCACTCACTGAATGACTACCTACAATCGATCGTTCATGACTAAATTATGATTACTTTTATGGTATCAAATACAGGCCCAAAATATTATCGGTTAATTTTGTTCCTTGGTGATCCTATATTATACAATAACACTTAATAATAAGATAACTAACTACTGATCTATACCTCAAAATCCATCGTGATAGACGTACGGCTCATCGATCTCTAGCCTTACAATTTCACCTGTTTATGCGGCAAACAGATCTGAGAAGATGTTTTGAATTCAGAATAGTAATAAAGATCCATACAACATGAGTAAAGTCTGTGATCCATAAAAGTATTTAGGCATTTCTCCTGATTCATAAATCAAACCAGCCGACCGTCGTGGTTTTACTTTCACCGATCATTTGCGCCAAGATGTTTTGTGTCTCATCATTTCCATATTTCTCTTCCGGAGCTCAAATGTCATATGCTAATTCGTGGATAAGTTTGTTGGCTCTGTGTACAAACTAATCAGCCAACATCATCGCGCTGAGCCAATCCATTCAATTGTACCTTTTTTAATTATTTTTTTGAAGAGAATAGTCTTCAAAATGTGAACGAATGATTTGTTTTTAGAGGCGTCGCAGAAACTTCCGTTTAGCGATATTTTTAATTCAAAACGTTTTTCCCTCGACCAATCATTCGTCCAGCCTTCATTACATACAACTAGATATCTTACCATAGCCACAGATAAAGAACAATCACTTGGATGTGAGCAAAGATATATCTTGCAAAATTTCTCAGGGTAACAATAATATTAACAATTTCAGGTTCATGCATATTGTGAAATAGGATTTAGTTGTTTTGAATAGAATTATTCATATACTCTGACAGCTATTGAACATCACTTTATTGATGAAATACACCCAAGGCGAGGTGTTGAATTTACCAATGTGTAACGAGATAACAAGAATACTACATATGATACAAATCACAGTATCGTCTAGTTTATACATAACCCATGAGCCATTGCAAGTGTTCCATCATTGTTCCCCTTGTCTTTTGCTATTGAATAAAATATACACCTAGCATGCAGTCTGTTGGACTTTCATTGTCTTGTTTTGACTGAAATACTAGAAATAATATAAGATACCAGAACAAAAAAAAAGCATATGTCTTTCCACAAAGCAAACCCAAAATAACACAGTAAAGTACAGCAGCTGTATTCATTTGGGATCCTAGCAACCGGCAAACAAGTTTAATCAGGTTGAGCAGGTTTTTCCCCTTATTCTCAACAAACTGCATAGCTCAAAAGACGTAATCAGACTACGAACTGAACTAACTACAATATTGGTTCTATTTTTTTATTATTGGAATTGCAAACGAACCTTACGTTTTGTTTAGCTCTGATACTCTGGTTATGATAAGAATTAAGCAGGTTATGTGATAGTATACAACACACGACAGAAACTGATAACGATAAATAAGTGTTGTACATAACCATCCAAGTATACATGCAGTAAATGATTGATCTCACCATTACGGAAAGCAGTCTTTCATCAATACCCTCCGTTCTCCTTTGAAGGGAAGCCATGGCACGACCTGCTCAATTTCTTTCACTTTCCGTTAGACGAAGGACACATGCGGCATTCTAGGCACTTGAACTATGAGAACATTTACTTTTGAACAAAGAACGTACCATCAGTACATAGTAATGGTTTACATGGTTAATAGGCGTAGTATCCTTACAATTGCCAATAGCATTTTAGGTTTTCAAATTGGTTCAACACCACAAATTAGATTTTTTTGTGGTTTCGATGGATGTCCCAGGAGAACGATTTCATTTGACGATCAAATAAGGTGGTTAACGAGTTTATAACCGCATATCGATCGTTAGGGATCTTCTAAACCTCTGATATATTGCCGCCTATTACAACACAAACAATTTGTGTATTTTTAATTGATAGCAAATTTTCGGTAGTAAAAATGCGAGGCATTTCAATTAATAACATTTATGAAAGAAATCGAGCTACCCAGCCTAGGGACTCTTTGAAGCATCAGGCAATTGGATGCCATGACACACGTCATCAGATTACGTAAATATGAGTTAATATGAATGTTATTTTCTGTCACTCATAGTGGACTTGGTTAACTTTCTAGATTCAAGTAATAAATAGCATAGCATGGCGTCTTCACGTCACTGAATTCGAATCCACCTGTGATTCGATGACAATTAACGTACAACACGCCAAGTGGATTATTGGTCAACTAAAAGTTATTTATTTGAATCACAGCACGCCGGGATGGGATGAGAAATCAAATAAGATTAAAAGTTTGAATGTCCTAATAGTTTTTCACTTTAAACCAAAGTAGTATGCAGTGTACCCATATGAAACCACATCATGAATTATCTGAAACGAAAGAATATTGTGCTGTTTTTCTTTTTTCTACTTGCTGCTGCCTCCATTTTTGTTTTGAAACTTGGACAAGAAATCAACAATCATTTGGCTACAGACTTGCACAAGTTACCAAGTACGAACGTCCATCGTGAATTCTTCATTTCTACTTCACCGCAGATCTCAGCCTCACCCTCAGATCAAGTGACTCAAGATACCCCACAAACCCCAGTCAGTCCGCGTAAAAAACAAATATTTTCTGAAAACCAATCAGAGTTGTACATCAAGTTCAGTGGCATGGACATACCAAGGGAAGGAGATTTTCCCTGCGCAGATTCCTTGGCTAGAGATTCTTGCCTGATTCAGCGAAACAAGATGAGCGACTTCGAACAGTTTTGTGATCGTATTGGGCCTTATTGCAAAGGGTTTGTCTTAAAAAGGGATAGCGACCACGAGCAAACATTCGCATATTTCAAACGAAAACTAGGAGACTTTAAGCCAAATAAGAATACCGATTTGTTTGTAAAAAGGGAATTTGTCGAAAAAGCTCGCATCAAATACTAGTATAAATTAACTCTGCCGGAGTCATATCTGAAGAACACCATTGTAATCATCACCTAATCTAAGTGGGTATTTTTCCCCTTAACTCGCAGTTTGTTTTCTTTACATAACAAAATAATTTTCCTCCCGCGAGTCATGCACGTAATGGAGCAAACGACAGGTGTAAAACACGAGTTCAGTTTACCAACACATTCATCGATTTTAATTCTTCTTTTGCACTTGTCGACCCTTGTCAGTTCTTTAACACCCAGCACTACAAAGTAAAAATGTTTACACCTTGTTTAAAGAAGCAAATAAATATTTTTTTTTCTGTTTCACTGATTGTTTCTATAGTAGCGTCCAATGTATAGCTATGCACGTTATGTTATCATTTACTGCCACACAGACCGGCAGCTGTATAATCAGACCACCAGACCTTCAGTTCCATCAATCCTTAGAACACGCTCGCTCAAAATACCTAATTTCAAGCAGTTTTTTAAAAGCTCTTCAGGTTTCAATGTTTCCATGATATCTCAGTTCAGTTAAGTGGTTCTATCAAGCTTTTGAGGTTTTTTTTCTAGTGCCCGTTTGAGATAACATCAATATTTCGCCCCGTAAACTCTCATGGTGAAGGAAAACATCGCTAGACAAATCAGATCCTAAAAAAATGAAGCTTGTTTGCAGTTTTTATTGGCGTCACATATTGCTTTCACCATTAGATTCAGCTGTGAGCCAGCTGGCATATAGTGAAGTAACGCCATATGTAGCGTGACACGAAATTATTTAAGCAAGTAGAATATGTCTGGATATACATAATTTACATGCTACTGTTGACATTTGATAATTCTCAATCCGCTACCCAACCTTTGCCCTTATGCATCGTGAAGTGTTCCATCTATACGCATGTTATCTTAATTAGTCTAACAGGAGGACCATCTTCTTCTGAAGGAACTTCAGATTTGGTTTGCTTGAAAACCTCTTTAGTTTCAATGGGTTCATTTGTTTTTGTATTGATAAGTTCTGATTCCACTACGATTCCCTCAATTGGTGCTCCGTCCACAACAATTCTTTCGACAACAAACTCTTCTCGACCATAAAACCAAATGAGTAATCCAAATGTAATGAAGGTGGCGATGGATGGGATGAAAGCTATGGCCTTTACACCCAGGGAAAAACCAAGGTATTTGGAATTCATCTTGGGATCGATGGAAGTAAACGATTGGTTGGAAGGTGTCATGTGAGTATTGCGCCATTCCCAACTTACCATTGTTTTGTTTGCAACTGCAAGGAAAGATCTGTCTTCTATTGTTAAAATATTACCTTCTGGGTTAGTGTACTGACCAAAGTCAAATGGCAGATAAAAGATCTGATTTTTCCACATGTTAAGATCAAGGATAATAACAAGCATGATTATACCATAGTTAAACCATTTGCCTGTTATGTGTACGGACCAATTTTCACGCTTAAGAAACTGCGGTAGTGAAAAGCTAATAGATGCTACATTGATTCCAGGTAGTTTTATGTCCATTGAACCATGAAAAAGTGGAAATTCCCAATCCTACAACAGATAGCAAAACTATGTCAGTTTTTTTTGAAGAAAGGGGTAGTGTTAAAATGGATATTTCATGGTGTCTACACCCTTCATTATCTGCATGGACCAGTATTATTACCCTGCAATGCAGCTGTAATCTACACACATAATGCTGTATAACATGTCCTTTACCTGCATGACGATGGACAAGTCACAAATCAGGATAAAAGAGGCCAAAAATGCTCTTGAAAGTTCATTGGTTGCTACAAAGTCATGGTTCAAATAATCCCACTTGAGATAATCAGTAGTAATTGCTGTGGTAACAATCACCGTGGTAACAAAGAGCACAACCCAAAACATAACAATACGGTTCCAGCCTGTTCTCCACCACTTGCGAAGTCTCTTATTCCAATGTGGATAGAGTTTGTCCTGCAACAAAGAATACAAAATCATGTTGGCAAACAAAAAATATCCTACAAATGTACAATATTTTTAACTAATTGTGATTTTGAGGTTTATCAATAGGTTTATATTGGTGGCTAGTTGGGAGAAAGTCCAATATGGAACATATTTTCTTACAATGTCATCAATATAACTCATATGGGCAAGTTACTCAAAATAACAATAAGTTTCGTATGATTCTCCTATCACATGGTAATTCTGAGCTGACAATACAGGTTTTTGTTGGCGGCTTGCTCCTGATAAAACTTATACGAGAATCGCAATACATAACATAACAGTCAAGGGTGGATCTAGGAATTATTGAGAGGGGGGTCCAAATGTATACTAAGCAAAAAAATGAGTTATTTCAATAAAATGATGGTTGAAACTAGATATCTAAACCACCCCAACATTTTCCTTGGATCTGCTACTTGGATATTATAGTATATATTTCTATATGTATATAATCAAAGGCACTTTGTAATCATGATAAAGGGTGTGCAGACAGTACTCTTGTACTCTACCTGAAGCATCATATCAGTCACCATCCAGGCTGTGACAAAATCACCCATCCATGTACCCATTCCTGCGGCCTTCATAAAAGTCTTGTTTACAAACCCAAGAAAACTGGTAACTTTATACTCAGCTAATGGACTGCCACCCAGACCAACAAACACATTAAATATGATAGATAAGATGTACAGGAATATGATGGTGGTTAAAAACATTATCATCCATGATCCCCTGTCTTCTTGAAACATTGATAACCTCAGTAACCTAAGAAATATCAGAAGATAAATAAGTACAGTATATCTTACCATCTACTGATATAAGGGGTGACTATTTCAGGTTACCTGGTGCTAATCCCATAGGAAAACAGATAAGATAAGATAAGATAAGATAAACTATATTTTCACACTGTACATTCATCAAGATTGTTAGCAGAGTATTGGAGAGTGTAAGAGGTGCTGGTGTCATTCCTGCTGATGAATTTAGAGCTAAGATATTAAGGAGTGAGACTGTGTAGGGATTTAATAACTAAGACTGTAAACACAAATTCACGATTTATGCTTTTTAGTTATCTCATCTATATTCTTTTGTCTACACCTATTTATACTCTTGCTCTAATTAATTATACCATTTACACTGAAGATGGTAGCAGGGTTGCTGAAACATGTCTGTTAAACTTAAAACTGCCTTGCTGTGTATTAAAATTATTACAAATTTATGTGGTTCTTATAATACTTACTTTTTCAAAAGAATCTTATGGATAACAAACTTTCCAACCAGTAATCCAATTATCATACCAAGGATCCACATGAACACCTTCAAAGCAGCCCATCCTCCACTGGGATACCTGTGGTATGTTTTTGAAATATTTCATTATTATTCATATATATAATATATATATTCTAATATAACAACGGGTGAGTTTAGTTGACAAAAAGGCACCTGTAGCCCCTCCCAACCTCCTCCTTACACACAGATAATCAAAAACTGAATTATCATGCAACGGTGGAGTTGAACCAATTTTCTGAGGAGACAATTCTAGAATCTAAAGCCAAAACCAAAACCAAAGAGTCGTTTCCGTCACGTTAATTATGTACGAAAGAAATTGATAAACTATTATTGTACCTGTTAACAACGAAAGAGTAGACATTCCCAAGCACAGGCAGAGTACATGGAGAAACACTATGGGATACGGGATCCTCGGCGTAAATAAAAAAGTTACAGAAGATTACAAAGTACGCAATAAACAGCCTAAAATATGGATGCTGAAAGTAATAACGGCTGTTCTTCTTCTGAATTCGTACTCGGCGTAATGTATTTCCTTGGATCTGTGAACAGCAATAAAATACATGGAATCTTATTGTCCATACAACTCCTTCTCTCATTTAATATAATTAACAGAGAATAGACATATAATTGTAGTACATATCTTACTGCATCAATAGATTTGTGTTCAGCTGTTGTTTGGGTGTGATCTTCGGTTGATCTTGACTGTTGTTGGTTTGGTTGATCAACTTCATCAACATCGTGTTGTTGAAGCTTTGTAGGAGAATCCATTGTAATATTGACGGCATAGAACCAGGAATATCAGTTGTATTAGTCAACACGAGTTCTATATAGGTTTTTGATCGAATCTCGAGCATCGAACTGATTAGCATTCACTTTTACAACCAAAGCTATGGCTGAATGATTTTCCTGTCGTGTTCCACAGGAACCCCAACGAAGTTCAGTTACTGAAAAGGAAATTAGGAATGTAAGCTCATTCTCGAAGTACTTCTTCTTCCAATACTTAGCCATGAAATAAAAGTTCCCCAGAGAAACCTGAAATGCAAGGCCATATAAGATAAATATTTCCCAAAAAATTTTGATTTGAATTATCATAGGGTAATTCTGGTTACTGGAAAGAAATTTTGCTATTAATAACCTCTTGGAATTTTGTACTCCCTATAATGGACTATACCGGGATGCTCTGCCCGAAAGGGGTAGTTTTTTTTACAGGCTGCACATATAGCAAAGGGGTGGAAATTTGTGAGTTTTATTATAAAAAGGGGTAGATTTTCTTCAAAGGTATATATATATAAATAAATAAATGGTTGGTCGATTGATCCAGTGTAGAGTGCTTGATACTGGTCTCTGATGAGTGAGACCTTAAGGTCTTAAGAAACAGCATTGTAGAGAAACCATCATCATTATTACTCTCTAAACCTTCTACTATATATATATATATATATATATATATATATGGATGTGTCTATTCTGACGGTAAAGTGCTCAATACATTGACATGTAGAGCGTTATAGATTATGGATTGTAGATAGATCAAAGACAAGACATAACTTTTGCTGTTACTCGGAGTTTCACGCTTACGCGATCTTCAGACAGTCTTTAAGATTAAAGACTGTCTGAAGATCGCGTAAGCGTGAAACTCCAAGTAACAGCAAAAGTTATGTCTTGTCTTTGATCTATCTACAATCCATAATCTATATATATATATATATATATATATATATGAAAGGGATACCTTTTTAGGCAAAAAGTACCCCTCCCCCCAGAATTTTTAAATCCTTACCTTAGCAACTATGAATGGTAAATAGATTAGACCCCCCTTAATTGCAAAAAAAATTGGACTGGACTGGATTAGACTTAATGTTCCAAAAAGTTATTCATGGTCTAGCTCCTTTTCATATAAATTTCAATTTGTCTTTTAGGAAGCACAGGTGGCATACTGTACATGTAGCAGTGAGAGTGTTCACCTCTTACCAAGATGACGCAGGTTCAAGTCTCATTGATCTCAGTGTTGTATGTGAGTAGTATAGAATTTTGGTTGGTTCTCTCCTGTGCTTCAAGGGTTTTCTCTGGGTTCTCTCCCTCTGCAAAAGTCAACTCCTAAACTCCAATTTGATCATGGAACCATTGGCACAGGTTTGTTAGCCACTGCCTACCCTCGCAAAAACAAACAAGCTAAGGATGGGTCTGTTGCTTCAAGCAGCCAGCAAAACCTGTAATACTTTGATTCATCTTTTCAATTTTTGAAGATCTGCACACTAATCATTATAATATATGATATATAACTAACCAAAAGAATAAAAACACACAGGTATGACTTATTATAATAGTTTTATTTTTCAATCCATAACCTCAAGTATTACACTTGAATTGAAGGAACAACACTCTGGAGACCAGCATTGATTGAAACCAAGTTGTTTCTCCATTCAACCAAACGACCATGAAGATGTCTCCACTGATTTGGGCCAAACGTTCTTGGAGCTACAGAACTAATGGGAAAAAATATATGGTAAAAATAAATTAGACATACATACAAAGGTTCAATTTATATAGAGAATTAGATATGTTTTCAAATCAAGATTTGAGTTGTTGTTACTGGTAAAGTGAAGCATATATCAGCATATTACCTGATAACTACTCTTTTGTTCATCTGATCTAGCCTGGCTTTAACAAGTGATGATTGGACAGCTGTAATATATCAAACAATAAAGCAAGTTACAGGTTGTAAAAGTTCAACTCCTTGAACCCTGCACTACCATGTATTGTCAACATTGGGGTCTAAAATTGTTCTTTCTTAAGTGAAGCAAGTCAGGATGGCATACATGATGGTAAAATGCTTGTCTCTCTCTTCTGAGGACTGGCATTCAATTCCAAGTCACTGCATGTGAGGTGAGTTGGTTCTCTTTCTGACTCCTGAGGGTTTTTCCTCTCCTATTGATCAAACAAAGTCCCCCAACTAATTCAAATTGTTTATACATGCATGGTTTCTGGACTGTATTGCAGCATATAAATAAAGGTGCATTCACATTGCTTTCAGTTATTTTTGACTGTTGAGCTGTGTCATGTACTGCAGTATTTCAGTTTTTGGGTTATTGGTGATTATCCCATGTATATCATAACTACAGTACCTTCAATAACAAAGCCTTCCACATCATCAATGTTGATACCCAACTGATTTGCCAGTTCATCAAAAGATATTTCCTGCTTGTTTACTCCAATCTCCATCACAGTTAGAATACGCATTTTCTTCAAGTTCAATTCGTGGGATAGCCCTGGAAACACATACAGTCACATTCAACACCCTACCCATTAACATACAGTATGTATTAAAGTATGGCTAACCTAAGTATGACCTCAGGTTATAAACACTGGTTTACAACATAGAGAATAATTATAGTAATATGTAATACTTCTAGGGCGCAAAAGAACATATTAATATGATCAAATCTGGTATAGGACTGCTATATTTGTGTGCTCAACACAGAAAATGGGAAATATGACATAATAATGATCAAATCTGGTATAAGATTGCTTATTGTGTGCTCAACACAGAAAATGGGATATATGACTGCAAGAAATATTATAATATTCATAAATAATTGTCAACTCACTAACCAAGAGAATCAACAAATTCCTTGTTACTCCCATAAAAGCTGATGTAATCTTGCACATGACCAGAGACAAATATTTCTAAAAGCTGATGGAAAAACACTGCAATTACACACTGTGCATCCAAACATGTTGATCATAGAAATAAACAACTCTAAGATAAAAACAATAAATTGTATAACTCTAATATAATTAATTCAGCTACTAAGCTGCAAATGTATGACTAATAAACTATCTATCTATAATAATAATTATAATAATAATTATTTATGGGAATGAAGGGTGGCATATAGCAGTAGCACTTGGCTTTTACCTTTGTTGACCTGGGTTTGATTCCTTGTCTTGTTATTACATGTGAGTAGAGTCTTTCGCTTGATTCCCAGGGTTTTTCTCCTCCACAAACATTAACATGCTAAATTCCAATTATTTGATCTGTGAGTTAGCCATGCCCTGACATATAATTAGATCAGCCCAGAGGTTGCTTCAGATTTCTATTAAATTCGAAGGTTTTTATAATTGAAAATTTAAGCCTTTTACCTTGTAAATGGGTTCTCCTTTTAGGGAAGCAACAGGTCTCAGAGCTATGATGTTATCCAAAATGAGGAGATTTGGTTTTGCCAGACAGCTAGTAATACAACTCTTAGCATCTTCCTTTGCAGTCGATGCATTTTCTTCTGTATACGTACTGAGCAGCTCAATCATCACACTAGATGCTTCCTCACTTTTAAAAGAAACAAAAAACAACCATACACCGTGTAATTATGATAATACTAACTAGCCCTTAATGCAATAATTATTATGCCTGCAGCTTAGTAGTAAATACAGGAAAGGTAAAAGCCACCAATAGTCATAATTTGATGTAAGCTCATTTAGTAAACCATTATTGTGATAAGCGCTATTACAATTATTCATGCTTCTGACTCATGATATTTGCCAGCCAATTACTGAAGGTGCAGTTTTCCCATGCAGTGGAGTTAAAATCTTGTCCCACAAATGTTCATGTTTTTAAGAATATTACAAGAATTGGAAAGATTTTTTCTCCAATTTTCATAGCTGGTAATAAAAATGCTAACAAATTAAAACCAATTTTTCATGATCAGAATTTCAGAATTTGAGATATTTTTAAAGCTATTTTTTTGAGTTTAAGGGACATATCAATGGAAACTAAGAGGAATCATGAATAATAACAGCTAGTGAAAATCCTGTAGTCAAATTAAGCAGTAAAATCATTCAGTATTACATACCTGTGATGCTCATCAACAAGAGCATTATACAATAATCTGTAAATGTGTCGTTTACGATCAGCATCACATGCCCACATGTTTAACCACTCTTTCACAAGATCCAGAACAGTGGGAATTTCATCAATAAGGCTTGCTTTGGATGCAATCATTAACTGGGCTGCATAAACATTGTATCTCATGGGATCTTTTTCTTGAAGTCCGCTGAACAAGACTGACAAGCTATTATCAATAAAATACAATCAATAAGTCATGTTTTGAACCCAGAGAGCTGTATATTCTCCATAAAGACTATTATTGTTATGAGTGAGTGATAACAGCCTGTGTATCATCTTCATAGTCAACTGAGAAATGACTGAAGTCATATTACACAATTTTCTAACCACTTGAAGGATCACATCAGACAAAAACTATAACAACAATAAAACAACTCAACCTCACACTTACCACCAATTTCATTGCTATGCCCCCGACTTTGTTGTGTGAGTTTGCTGATTATATTCCCTCAATCAAACTGTTTGGAATTTATCAAGTCAAGTGTTTGGATGGAATTAGTCAAAGAAATATGTCTTTATATAGAAAATATCATTTGTTGTCGGACGTAGCTTTGAAGTTCTGTGAGCATGAGAATGAGTTCACTGAAATTTATAATTTCAGATGATTTTGAATCCTAAGATGATTTACTAGTAATCAAAATCCATAAAGTATCAGTATTCTTTCCTCAATTTTATCTGTGATGCTAAGGCACAATTCTTCAAGTTTCCATCGGAGTGCTTGACTTAAATAAATTCCGATTGGTTTAGTTGACAGGAAGAGAATCGACAAAATTGCACAACAAAGTCAGGTGCATAGCAATGAAATTGGTGGTAACACCAAACAACAAAATATAATATAGAAAATTAAAACTGCATCGTATGTAATATTAAAAAGGCATGATTGCTTACATGCGTAGTCTTGCTGGTGCAGTAGGGTCATCTGATGACATTGTAGCTGACAATTTATCACAGCACTTTCTGATGAGTTGATCTCTTTGTTCAGTGACAATCAGAACCAAAGAAAGAATACTGTTCATAACACTCTCCATCTCTGTACCAAATACCAATACCTTATTAGAATAAATATCTTATACAATCAAATCCATTATATAACACAACTTACCTGTCTCATTCTTAAAACAAACTTCACAACAGTCTAAAAGCTGAGAGAGTTCCTCGTGAAGAGGAGACACTGTTTCCTCGCTGATACTGTCATCATTTGACTTGAAGTATGACCGTATTTCTCTAACCTAGACGAAACAATGAATATCAAGTACTTTTGTAATTTACAGTGAGATAACTTAAAGTTTAATCGGCAGATGATCTGAAAGGTAGTAGGGCATGCACAGCTGCTTAGCACAAACTAATTGAACATCTTATATTGCGCTGCGACAGGTTACTTTACCCTGAGTTACCTTACATACATCTATTTTGAACTTTTGATACACTTATCTTTCACAGAAACATTAGGATTAACATTCTATTAAAAGGTTTAATAACATCTCAAATTAAAACGACCGTAGAAAAGAGAAGAGAAGAGACCCTTCAAAAGACACGTAGATCTAAAGTTATAACTTTACTGTTCATCTTCTGCTGTAATAGGATGATGCGATATTCGATTGAAAAAGCAGTTATTTCAGTATAAGAGTGTATATATTCACCTGATCTTCTTCGTTAGCGTCGATAAATGCCGGTAAAAATGACTCCATTTTTCAATCGAATCCACGAGTTTCTTTCACTTCAATGGGCATGACCGCTGATACTGCGGGCGTTAAGAATTCACAATGCATTATGGGACAGTTAGCCTTAAAAGGCCTGGAGGGGAGGGAGGGAGGGGTATTACTCTTTTCTCAGGTCTTTGATTGGTTTCATCTCCTTACTTCTTTGCATTGCGTAGCACCTTGCACCTTGCACCTTGCACGTAGCACCTTGGATATTACTAGATCATGCCATAACAAACCCCAAAACAACATTAAAGTGCGGGAAGGAGGCATATTCTTTATTAACTCCTAGATGACCTTTTCGTTCCACTAATATTTTCCGAGATTTAGCTGTCAAGATTAGTATATCTAAGTAAACATTCCTCCTTTGTAACAAATCTGATGGCAAATTTGAATTGTTTGAAATTGTCAATCAAATTGATGACAATGTTTACTTTTTTAAATCAACAGGAATAATGGAATGTTTGAGTTGAGTAACTTCTGATTTCTGGTTAACGTACCAGGGTTGTTGGATTGCTCATCTACGGCCGGGATAATACGATTGATATCAAGCTAGCGTGGTTCAGTTATCAATATGTCAGGGCTTGTTACAGCTACCCATACTGTGAGATCAACTCATAATAAGTCATCATCGTCATTCACCACTAACGAGTGGGACACATGGCTTCCAATGTTACCAAATCTCTCTGCCAATTTTCCCTGGTCTTTGAACGACGTATCAAAGGTATTGAGGCTTGGTCGAGCGCGCGAGCACTTTCGAGCCATATCCCCTCAAACAATAGAAAGAGTTTGCTTCTTACTCCAAAGACCCTTGCTGAGGATCGTGATAGAAGCAGAACGTTTGTCACATGAACTGGAAAGATGCACAAAACGAGAGATACAGACAAGTCTTCGTTTAATACTCTCTCCATCTATGGCTAAAAACTGTCTACAACTTGCTTCTAAAGCGCTTCTACTCTACTCGACATCCGGAGAGCAGCAGTTTCAACGATCCAAAAGGGCTCGTAGTGGACTCACATTTCCTGTAGGAAGAATATTTGGATGGTTGGTAGAAATGAAAGTTTCACGTCGTGTCTATGATGTAGCCGCAATATACCTGTCAGCTGCCTTGGAATTCATAGCAGAAGAAACTGTATACAGGGCGGTATTGCTTACTAGAGGTAACTTTATCGTTATTACTATTACTATTACTATTACTATTACTATTACTATTACTATTACTATTACTATTACTATTACTATTACTATTACTATTACGATTACGATTACGATTACGATTACGATTACGATTACGATTACGATTACGATTACGATTACGATTACGATTACGATTACGATTACGATTACGATTACGATTACGATTACGATTACGATTACTATTACTATTACTATTACTATTACGATTACTATCACTATCACTATCACTGTTATTATTATTATTACTATTGTTATTATCACTATAATTATCACTATCACTATCACTATCACTATCATTGTTACTTTATTATTATTATTATTATTATTATTATTATTATTATTATTATTATTATTATTATTATTATTCAATCTGTTATTATACGTTTTGTATTCATACTTACATGCGCAGATACAGTGGACCAAGTCACTCCTGAGATGATTGAAGATTGCATCAATTCAGACCCAGATCTCTGGTGTTTGTACCAACCCTACGTTCATCTTTTGTCGGGGAGAACGTCTTTTGGATTGATTGATTCTCTCGAGATTTATGCTTGTAAAAACAAAAGTATGTTAAGGGATTTAGTAATTAGGTTAGGGAGTTAGGCATTTGTATATTGATATCAAACTCTGCCATTGATACGCGATCTTTTATTGTTTGTTAGGCACACTTGATTTTTATCAAGGTGACAGACTTTCAACGAAACCTAATAAGCCTATTGAATCATACTTTATCACCACTTGTGTGAGTTCTGTGGACGAGTTGAAGGAGATAGTGCCTCGAGTTCAACATCGTTTCAGTCAGATGAACCAGAATAAAGAAAACCGAATGTTAATTAAGGTGGACTGGTTACCAAGTGCAATGGATACACTCTTTTTTTTCATGACGTGCCCACATAACTTTGACGGAAACTTGCCAACACATGTTCTATGGAACAAAAAAAGGTATTTATTACTGTACACACGCCTCCACACTTTCTATTGAGTGATAACGGCTACCCTAATTTGAATTTTATAAAAGAAATAAATTACTTGCTTGCTCTGTGCTGAGTGAAGTTATATACAGCACCAGGGTATTACGCGTCGTGCTTCTCAATCATCACTGTAAACAACACAAATATAGACCACTCAGTCTGACATGTAGTATCCCCGTATATACAGCACCAGGGTATTACGCGTCGTGCTTCTCAATCATCACTGTAAACAACACAAATATAGACCACTCAGTCTGACATGTAATATCCCGTATATACAGCACCAGGGTATTACGCGTCGTGCTTCTCAATCATCACTGTAAACAACACAAATATAGACCACTCAGTCTGACATGTAGTATCCCCGTATATACAGCACCAGGGTATTACGCGTCGTGCTTCTCAATCATCACTGTAAACAACACAAATATAGACCACTCAGTCTGACATGTAATATCCCGTATATACAGCACCAGGGTATTACGCGTCGTGCTTCTCAATCATCACTGTAAACAACACAAATATAGACCACTCAGCCTGACATGTAATATCCCGTATATACAGCACCAGGGTATTACGCGTCGTGCTTCTCAATCATCACTGTAAAAAACACAAATATAGACCACTCAGTCTGACATGTAATATCCCGTATATACAGCACCAGGGTATTACGCGTCGTGCTTCTCAATCATCACTGTAAACAACACAAATATAGGCCACTCAGTCTGACATGTAATATCCCGTATATACAGCACCAGGGTATTACGCGTCGTGCTTCTCAATCATCACTGTAAACAACACAAATATAGACCACTCAGTCTGACATGTAATATCCCGTATATACAGCACCAGGGTATTACGCGTCGTGCTTCTCAATCATCACTGTAAACAACACAAATATAGACCACTCAGCCTGACATGTAATATCCCGTATATACAGCACCAGGGTATTACGCGTCGTGCTTCTCAATCATCACTGTAAACAACACAAATATAGACCACTCAGTCTGACATGTAGTATCCCCGTATATACAGCACCAGGGTATTACGCGTCGTGCTTCTCAATCATCACTGTAAACAACACAAATATAGACCACTCAGTCTGACATGTAATATCCCGTATATACAGCACCAGGGTATTACGCGTCGTGCTTCTCAATCATCACTGTAAAAAACACAAATATAGACCACTCAGTCTGACATGTAATATCCCGTATATACAGCACCAGGGTATTACGCGTCGTGCTTCTCAATCATCACTGTAAACAACACAAATATAGACCACTCAGTCTGACATGTAATATCCCGTATATACAGCACCAGGGTATTACGCGTCGTGCTTCTCAATCATCACTGTAAACAACACAAACATAGACCACTCAGTCTGACATGTAATATCCCGTATATACAGCACCAGGGTATTACGCGTCGTGCTTCTCAATCATCACTGTAAACAGCACAAATATTGACCACTCAGTCTGACATGTAGTATCCCCGTATATACAGGACTCATCACGGCCGTTTACCTCCTCTAACTGAATGGATGCGAGTGGCTGGTGTGCATGCAGACCACAGATCTAGTGGTATGATAGATGATGATGACGTCAGACAAGCAGCAAGACTACTCCTACCTTTTAACATTTGTAACTATCGAGTATTTGGGTAAGCCTTGTCAATTATAGTTATATCAGTAGTGTAGGTATCGTTGTAACTATGATATGACTATAGTTTGTTGTTGTAGGCCTGACAGTTCTCGCTGCGCTTCAATGGCAATCACGTCATCAGATGCAGAAATGTCCTTTAAAACAGACCTTGGATTGCGCATGCTCCTTAGTGGACGAAGCGATCTCGTATCAACAGCGCTTGCGATCTTTGGAAGCAACAAAGGGAATTCATTTGACGAAAGGGTATAAAATTGTAACCTTGTATTGATGGGGGAGGGGAAACCAAGAGAGAAACCAATACAATTTGTTTTGCTCATCAGGGCTTGACACCACTTATGTATGCTTGTGTGCAAGGAAATGCTGTTCTGGTTCAATCAATGCTAAACAGTCATGTCCTTTTGGACACCAAGGTAAAGTAAACTAATCCGGCCCATCTCCGCTAATATCAAGTTAAGTAACCCGGCACATCTCCGCTAATATCAAGTTAAGTAACCCGGCCCATCTCCGCTAATTAATATCAAGTTAAGTAACCCGGCCCATCTCCGCTACGAGATTGTAAGTTGCAGAGTGAATGTTGCTCGTATAATCACCCTTTACAACCACAAAATCTTCTTGCGCCGGCGACTTTTTTTGTAGAAAATTTGTTGCACGCGGGTTGGTAATACGAGAAAAATTTTCTCTGCAATTTGCAACGCAACAATGTTGCGCGACAAGTTGCACGATTTTGTTGCTGGTATTACCGCAACTTAAATAAATTATTATTATATTAAATTCCTCATTAGTAAACTATGACATACCTGTTTTGTTCTGCAGGTTCCTAGAGATAAGAAACGTTTCCCCTTCTGCGACCCAGGTCTGTATTCATGGACAGCTTTATCTTTTGCTGTGACAAAAGGACATTTAAAAATCTGTCAGATGTTGTTGGATGCTGGTGCAAATGTTGATGGTGCTGTTGATACAAGTGACGTCAGTGAAGGAGTGGTAACACCGTTACAGATGGCTGTGACAGCAGGTCAGTTATACTGAATACGTACTTGACCAAGTATAAAGCTCGTGCTTCTCTTCACACTTGAATTCAAACAATAGGTTTTGCTCATTCGTATTAGATTCGGCACATGTGAAATGGACGTCTAAACCGGTCCTTACTAAACGGAGCACTGATAAAAAGCTGTTTTATTTGTTTTATTATTTAAAAAGAAAAAATCTGTTGTAGTTTTGAGTGCTGTTTTCTTACATGCACTCCTATTGGTTTGCAGCGCGCCCGAATGGTGTAAGAAATCTTGCTCCGCCCATCACTAATAAAGCCGTTCTCGACCAATCAGCGCGCACGTACTATCCAAATTATACAATAAAATACATGTACAATACAGCAACAAAACAATACAACACAACACGACAAAATACAATGCTTTATTGACACTCCCCATATATAGGGGCTTTTAATTACAATTTACGGAACTATAAAAAGACATATTATTCCTTGCTGACTGTAGGTAACTATGACCTAGTCTCATTGCTGTGTGCTCGTAAGGCGGATGTTAACGTCGTTTTTCCAGTTGGTTTTGGTAAACTTGGATTCGGTTGCCCCTTTGCCGCAGCTGCTGCGTTTGGTTATCGTAAAATATTTCGCAAGTTGCTAGCTGAAGCTCCTACTCCTCAAGAAGACGAGATGATGTCATTAGCAGAGATTCTAGCTGAAGGTAACTTCTGTAGAAAGTGTGATTTACCTGGGGGTGTCATTTTAAAACCTTTGAAAACCTCCTGATAGGATCACCATCTTCTTCGAGAAAAGGCAAACGTTCTCTAAGTAAGAAGAGGTGCAGAGCTTTACAGGTGAGTGTAACAGTATTCCTATCACTTGAAATTGGATCACCCTATCAGTGATGATCTTCTGTTGTAGGAAGCGATGTATCATAGTTGTGAACATGGCTATTTAGACGTTGCTATGGAGATAAGAAGTCTTGGTGAGTCTTTAAGTTCCTTTTTAGTCTTCTTTTCCGATCCAACTCAAACTATGCCAGCATTGTTTCTTCCTAGGAGTGCCATGGAACCTCCACTGCTGGTCTCAAGCTCTTTTTCATGCTTACAGCCTAAACATTACGTCATCTATGACGTCACAGATGCGCTGTTTGTTACGAGATTTTCACTCCATTCGACAGTGTGAATATACCGCTGAGTTTTGTGACGATGGGCTCACTTTGCTCTTTACGATATTCAAGGAATGTCAGGTAAGAGGGATATGCCTTACTGTTAAATCATTGGTTAAGTCATTGACGCCAATCTGTGGATCGTAACTGACAGGATCAGGAGCTTTTACAAGAACTGGCCTCCGTCTTCTCCAGTTGCTATGGTGACGAACCTTTGCTATTGATAAAAGAACTACCAAGCACTACAACACAAGTGATAAAGATAGGTAATGTGACTATATATCTGTAAATAAAGTCCCTAACCATGATGCACCTGGCGAATAAAATAATTGTGATTGACAGGTGCCAATTATGTAAACAATCACGAAATGGCTGACGTTACGTTTGTGGTTGAAAATCAAGCATTCTACGGACACAGGATCATCCTAACAGCTGCTTCTAGTGCTTTTAAGGTAGTATCTGTATACAGTGTATCTATCTATCTATATATCTATCTATATATGTGTATATAATAGTATATAAATTATGCCACGTGATGTTTGCAGGAGATTCTTTCTTCGAAGCCACGTGATCAACAGGATTCATGTATCGAGATCCCGGATATCAAATATGATATTTTCTCGGTAAGTCAATCCTCACAGTCCTCACAGTCCTCAGTTGACTAAAACCAAGATCCACAGATTCCATCATGTTGCTTGTTATTTTCAACAGCTCTTGATGCAACATGTGTACACAGGACGAGTAGACAACATAACAACAAACCACACCGGGAAACTACTCGAGGTAATCCAGCCGGCTTTGACTGAGATAAGCATGCAATATAATGATATTACATAGTTACAGTGACTGATCAAATAGTATTGTCATTTCAGTTACTACATGCATCGTATGTGTTCAAGTTAGAAGCGCTGCAACGTCACTGTCAAAAGCTCCTATCAGAAAACGTGAACACCAGTAATGTCATAAAGATCTATAAATGTTCCAGGGTGAGTCACGACTGTGTCACCTTGTCGTGGTTACTATGGAAACAATAACTGACTCAGGCTTGGTAGGTGAATAATAGTAACTGATTTAGATTCTGTGTTTTTTTTTAGCTCTACAAAGCAGAGAGCCTTACCCTTTATTGTGAGTGCTTCATTCTATCAAACATGAAAGATGTCGCAGAGCATGGAGATTTAGGCGCATTGATCTTAACTGACCAGGGGTCAGCGGTAAGCCAACTAACACTTGTTTTTTTGGACACGAATCATACTGTTTTATTTCTTGGTTGATTTCTTCTATTTTCGTACATTATAGACTTTGTCCTCACTGCATCGTTGCCTGTCAGAACGCATCAAGGCAAGAGCCAAAAGATCTCCTCGGAAATCATTATATTGATCGACCTAGCATGGTACTAATGTGTTCTTTAGGAATAATCATCTTGAAACTAAATATAGAGAAAACGTGCTCAATTATATATAGTATATTTCTATATTTGACCCGATAATCAGGCGAGTTGTGAATGGCACAGCGGGAATATCTCAATGTCACATTTTATCTTTTATCTTTTCTCAAGAAAAATTTAAAGAAATCTAAACACTATAGCTAGTCTTGAAGCAAGAAAAGCCCTTCCCTTTTCAGCAAAAAAAAAAAAAAAAGAGGGATTAGAAGCACTAGTAGTATTCCTCTTTACAGTTCATTCAACATGGTTAGTTATTTTGGAGACGGAATTACTGGCGTGGGTGTTACAAATAAAGTAGCCATTGTGGTTGAGCCAGAATCATCTGATGTATTATTAACAAGCTAGAAACGAAGTATGGTATCCACAACACAATGAATCAGCTTATTATATAAACAGGCTCGGTAAACTACATTCATTACACTACTCGACCGACCGGCTGACTGAATCACGGATCATTTCAACTTTCAAGACAAGACTGACAATGGCGCAAAACTACCTTGGTTCATATGAATACAGTACTGAAAACACTGCCCGCATCAACAGATCAATGAAGTTTTCAGCGGAGCGCAAGGGAGTGCGCTGGTCATCAAAGCTGGTAGAGGTTTTATATTTTGACCCAGGTGCTCATACAACACTGCCAGTACATAGATCGAGTACAACCAAGACATTGGGACAAGCATTGATAAGTGTAGCATCACAGTATATAGATAGTACTAATGATGTAACGAACGGTGAAATACTACGAACATATGCTATGCAAACACAGGAAGAAGAATGGGTATAGCATGGACAAATACAAGCTAGTCATTTAAGTTTAGAGTCGCTAACATGGCGTGTTTTATGGTCATTCCATCTTTATTACAGACGAAGGCAGGACCAAACTTGTCTCAGTGCCATTGTGCATTATTCTAACTGAACAAAAAACCCGAGAAGAGAAACACAGGGTAATCTGACTCAAGCTACAGGCGGGAGAATGGAATATTACTCTACGTATCCACATATAGGTGACAATGAATGTGATAGGTCGACCAACTGAGATGGAAATAATAGCTGTTGTGATAAATGAACTATGCAGGTGTTCAATGACAAAAGGTACCACAAGTACTTGCAACGCCCAATCTTTCTAGAAACAAGGTGGACTTTGGAACTATCTTGATTAACAAGATTAAATCTTAGCCAATGACTACCAAGTCATTCATTGAGATTTAGACTCAATACATGAGCTATAAATATTTCTAATTAACAGCGCATGTCCTTGGCATTGACCTAAGATAACGGTAAGACCTCTTGCTGGTCTGGGATAGACACGTTATGTACACATTGTTTTTTAAATAAATGAAATCGTTTATTATAATTTTTGTGTATTTCACTGGGTTGGCCTCTTTCGCTCTCTCGTGTTGCCACTTTTTCACTGTTGTATCGAGCCAAAAACTCTGTGAAAGGATCTAAGTTATCCAAGACTTGAAAAACGTTTTTGGCAATACCGTATGGGGGTATGCAAGGGCAGAATGCATCATGTAAAGAGGAATATATATATGTTGATGCAAGTGTTTTTCAGTTGTTCATGGAAAACTTGTAGTGAAAAATTTCCTGATCGACCTTTAGGGCACTGAATAGATTCACTTCCATAATATATTAAATTTATTACATGTATGACCATACAACAAATAATAATTTATCTCAAGGCAGTCTGAACAGAAATCTGAACTAACTAAGTGCTTTAACTAGCTAATTCTCAATCTCTTTCATGAATCCATGGGGTAGCTTGATGTTGTGGTGGGAGAGTCAGGTCAGGGGTGAATTGAATCAACCAAAGACTAAAGAAAAAGAAATGATCTTCTTTTGCTTATGAAAATATCAATGAGGGAATTCATCGATGTACAAAAAAACCCTGATAAATTATGAAGATAACCTATAATAATCATACTTTGAACTAATGGCAAAGGAAAGTGGCAATACAAATTGTGATGGGTGTTTTAGTGGCACTTTTTCTCTTTACTGTAGGCTTTCTGGTAAAAATTAAGAAAGAGTACGACCAAACTGCACATGTAGGCACTCTGGAGCCACAGAAAACCATTAGGAAAACCACAGTTGAGATGTATGCCATAGTTAGTATGAACAACCACCAATGAAAACTGTATCTGTAAAAGCAGTAAGAGAATTCTATGATGATCAATATCATTGAGAGAGATGTTTGACATTTTACAGAAGAATACAAAAGAAGCAGACTGTTTGGATTAAATGGTTTTATTATATTGCCTGGTCAATTCCATGAGTTTTAAAATCACATTAATCCTGATCATAAGAATTAGAATTGTTTAACAATTATATGTGACTTTAGTCCTAAGTCCATGACTAAGTCCATATGCTGCTTATAGGAATCTTAACATATTACTGCTTCCAGTTTATGTAATCGTGCTAAATGTAATCCAAACTATGTCTTATTCATTCAATTTAGCCCTAGTTTTTTGATATGCAAAATTTAAGTAAAAAGTCTAGATCATTAGTGGCAGTGAAGTAATTTTATTACATTACTACTGCACTTTCTTGTTCTCTTCTTGGCCCCTTTTAATGTATGTCATCATATAAAAGTGGGAAAAGAGTATCATCAGTGTCATTCCATATCCCAACTGAAGCCAAAGGAAGAACCTGGGGTTTCCACAATCATGGTATAAAGCATATCCTGCTATATAAATCACAGCCAAGAACTGGATCTGTAGAACACATTATAACACAATTAACACCACTAAAGCAGGCTGCAGCTTACATGGCTATAGTAAACAACATGATGACATACCAATACTTTATGCTCATATTCCTTGCTTTTAATTTAGTGCATTCAGTGCACATTTTTTATCTTTGTGAAATTATATTTAAATAGCATATAATTAAACACGTAATCTTAGAGCAACAACATTATACACCTATACTATACTTAGTACCAAGTATTAATTCCTAATAATTACTTACTTTACAGTGTTGTAATATATAGACAGCTGTCTTGAACTTTATTATTTTATAAAATCAGTGGTGCTTAATAACATTTAAAATTTAGTAATACTGGTAATTATTGTTTAAAAAAAAAAAATTTATCTCTATACCTTGCTTCCTAATAGACAATTAAGAAGCATTTAGAACTTAAGATTAAATCTGAATAAGTTTAATGAAAATACAAAATGATCAGTCAGAACAGCTTTAAATTTATAGCTTACCAGTTGCATTTTGGTGAGATAGCGCTTCCACCATAAATACTTCCTGACTGAGGGACCCATGGCTGACAAACCATAGTATAAATACATGATGATGTGAATGAAACTATTCACGGCTGCTCCAAAATAAGCTGAAAAAATATTATTTCATTTGATCAACAAAAGTTAAAACACCAATATTATGAAAATCATATCATAAAAATAGCTGTGGTCAATAGTTTTATATCTACTTACTTATGCCACCTGTGGAGATGAAAAGAAAAAAAATACAGTCAGTTTTAATAGTCACTGTAAAAAATCATTGAAGCTTGCTATGGCAACAAGCCACTGCAGATGTCACATTTAGCTATGTGGAATGAGGCTGCAGTCAGATAGCACAGGCATGCAAGTAATATAAATAGATGATGCATATATATAAATGAATGTAAGATAAATGTAGCTTTAACGATACAATTATTTATAGCCTGTCCTATATCTAAAAATGTTTATTTCACTCACCAGCAATCCACTTGCAGACCATCCACCATAACAAGCACATAGTAGCATGGTGATATACATGAAGAAATGTTATTTGATTGTTTTTCTTGCGAAGAATGAAGAAAAACTATAAAAGGAACAATACATCTAATGAATCTGACTTTTACTTTACATTGCAATGTTGTACAACACTTACCGTGTCAAAGAATTCCACAAACTTGGACAAGTAGTAGATGTAAATGACTCTGGCCAACTAAATGCAATTGAAATGTTTTGTTATTTTCAGTTGAGATATTCAAGACTTCATCATGCAGGCCAGCTAAGGTAACAAGCTAAATTTCAATTCAATCTGTGAGTTAGCTGTGGCCTGACTTATAATTAAATCAGGCATGAGGTTGTTTCAGGGTATCAATATCATTTGTAGGTTTGAAGATATACATAAAACAATCAGCCTGCAGTAGCATATATACATTGCCACTTATATTGTATCTATTACATAAAACAATCAGCCTGCAGTACCATATATAGAATATAATATTAAGTAAATCTATATCTAGACCTGTATTAAACAATAATACAGTTCTTAGCTAAAATACCTACCCTGAGCTGTCTGGGATCATCTTCATATCTCACTTTTTCACACATCAGGTTAAAATCTGGCATGCTAAGAATAGAGGCAATAAACTGGGGAAAAACAATTTCCATATTTAGTCATATTCAAATATAGATTGATCCTTGTAGCCTTGTAGGCTCTTTACAAGTGTTGAGCACTCTTCTTTGTTTAAGATACCTGCTTATTTCTATACATACACTTATTGTCAAAAAGGTTGTCTTGTGAAAAAAGACTTTAAAGACCAAAATAAATATCACATGATGATTTGTTTATTTGTTTTAAATGATATAAATTCTGGTTTCAAACTCTATAATGAGTAACAATGAAAAGAGATTAATAATTATTAACTTTACTCATACAATGATTGCTGGTATCAAACATGTATAGAATGGGTGTATTAGGTATCATGTGACATTTCTTTTGGTCTAAATGTCTTTTTTGGTGGACAACATTATTGACATTGACTGTATATATAATATATATAGTTATAAGCAAATATTGGTGTTCTAATCATTCGACAATCACCTCGTAAAGCATGTAACCTGACAGAAATACCAAACCAAAGTTATAGACCACCAAAACCTCTTTCAAATGCCATGCCTTCCTGTTTTCCATGTATTTTGGACCAACTTTTACAATCAACAAATAGATTGCCATCAGACAAATTGTTGGCCAGGGAGTTGCAACAAGAGGCCACTCATGTGTTCGTGGATCTATTGAAAAAATAGAATAACAGTTTACAATCTGTTGGATATATGCAATCCACTCATCTGCCCAAGTTAGCATGTCAGGCCTGAATGGTATATATATAGCATATATATTGACAAGGCTTAACCTTGAATCCAGGAGTTACTTACTTTGTTATACTAATTTCTGCTTTTGTGTTTGAATCTCAGACATGAGGCCTGCATACACTGGAGTTTGAACAGGGGTGGTATGGGGTTTAGAGTGAAATCGTAAGAGGGGTTTATAATTTTTGTGATCTGTGATAAGCATGTTCCAAACTTTGCGAATTTTTTTTATTTTGAACTTTTGATAACTTCTGTGAGCTACGATCTTTTTTTCATGAACCATGTCAACACTCCCCCTTACTACGTACCCCTGAATACAGATGATCACAACTAATCCCTGGGGGGAGGGAGTACTTCAGGGCATTTCATATGGGGATGTTCCACTCAGACTCTCGACCCCTTACCCTTTTATATACCAAATTAAAACAAAAAGGTACCCCTTTCATATACCTTATTCTTAAAAAGTTAACCCTTTCACGTACCTTTAAAGCAAAGCTACCCCTTTGCTATACCTGCAGCCTGAAAACGATAGGTCCCTTTCAGGAGGAGCATCCCAATATAGTCCATTATAGGTAGTACCCCTCCCCCCGGAACTAATAATCAACCTTGGTAATCAAATTGGTAGTTGAGGTTTATAAAATACAACCAGTCCCTCCCTCCCTCCCAAAGATAGGAAAAGGCTAGAAGTTGTGCTAATAACTTAATGATATGATAATAATCATCTTACCTCCCACAGCCATAACAAAATCATAATAAGCTGACAGGCGTTGACTTGAGGCCATCATCGACTGTGGTTTGTGAAATTAGAAAAAGTTATAAACAAATTATATATCCTAGATAAATATTTTGAATTTAAGTTACAGTTAAAACATTTAAGCTCTAATAGTAATTCTATCAGAAAACACTATTCAAATAGCAACAAAGAATCGCACTAAGGAAAAAAAGTACATTTTTTAACAATTGTTTTTCATTTACCATTTCTGCAGCATGCAGCTGATGGATTACGCAAGTTAAAGATCAAAATGGCTGATCACTACTAGCGATGCAAAAATTAATACACGCAGTCCTAGTTCAAAGCTAAATCAAATGAGCTTTAAAAGCTGCAGTAAACCTGAGTTTTCAGCTTTAAACTACTAACAGAGGTGTTTATCTCGAATGAAAAGGAGACTCTGCCAGCAGGGAAAGCTGAGGCTTGATGAACCTGTATGTTGTTTTTTGGGTCGGTTAATTAGTTAAAGCGAAGGCATTTCTATACAATCACCTCTATCCTTTCAAGAAAACAAAATTTTGCAATTTGTGCAGCTCTTAATAATGATCTTTTTGTGATTTTTACCTGTAAAATGTGCTGTTATCCGAATTTGATAATGTGATCGATGATCGAAAGAAAGTCAAGGTACGATGCGTCGAGTTATAAGGTGCTATACTCGGCCTGTGATTGGCTGATGTCTGGTGGCGAGATGTGTTCTTTGTTCTGTTTGATGATAATGTGACAGATGGTTGGCTGTCATAACACAATGTGCCATACTCTCTGCATGATATGTCAAACCGATGTCAAACCTGTCATTTCGATATTCTCCTTCACTCGCAGGTAAAGACTCGACTCATCTTATGCCAATACTAGCTACAGCTAGTAGTATTAGTATTTTATCACGAAATATACATACCACTGTAGACTATTTTGAACCACGAGCTTATCTGACCTAACCATTTTTTGTATAAAGTTCAGTGTATGTATTATTTGAGATTACTCAAAGTGTAACAGTTAAGCTATATTCTAATTGTATACTGTACGTCTTAGATATATTGCAAGAGGAGAACGGTATAGCCATGTTTTATACCTCATGGATAGAAAACTTCCAAGAGTTTTATCGTTTTGCGGATGCAAACAGTGGTAAAGTATTATTTCTTTTGGTTGTCTATGGTTTCCTTTCGGTTTTTGATACTGAAAGTCATTGGAAAGCATTTGCCTAAGACCTATAACAGTTAATTTATATATTGTTTCAGCAACGAACTATGCATAAGATCATCTGTTAAAAGTATTTGACAATAGCCTACTTTTTCTATTTCTTACCTTAACTGTGACTGCTATATATACAGATTTTTGAGTCCAGTCCAGTCCACACGAGTCCAGTCCATGTTTTACAATATGCCATGTATAACAACACATGGCCAATAATATAATTCAGACATGCATTCAAGTGCTTCTGATCATGACTCAACTGTGTTTTAAGTCTTAAAAGACTTTGTCTTACTTATAAGGTTCTTGATCTGATGCAAATCCTTTTAGTCATACGCAGGGGCATTATTTTGTAACATTATTTGGTATTGATTATCTTTGAAGTAGGAGCACAATGTCAACCCATGCCAGGGGATGTGCACCCCCTGCACCCCTCCCCTGGATCCACCCCTCCCCTGGATCCACCCCTCCCCTGGATTCACCCCTCCCCTTGATCCACCCCTGGTGCATGCAAATGCTCATGCCAATTCCTGATCTCCATTTGCTGAATCCCCCCTTCAATCTGTTTTGAAATAACCACATAATTCCAAAACTATCCAACTCTCTGGTCACACACTTTAGGGGGGAGGGGTCATGGTTTGGATTCCAGAGATCTAGAGAGGTGGACATATATGGGTGAGGTAGACAAGGGCCCAGTGGCTGGTCTAGATTATCGCATGGATTTGATTTGTTGATTATTTTTATTTGTTGCATGAAGATCCAAGAACTTCAGGATGGCCATTAGTCAAACACTTTCAAGATCCTGTTGTTCTGATTCTTGCATACCTTACAATAGTCTTGGTTGGGCCTAAACTGATGGAAAATAGAAAATCATTCCAACTGAAGTGGCCCATGGCAATCTACAATGCGGCTATGACTATCCTCAATTTGTATATATTCATTGAGGTATGAAGTACATGATCAATGTAAAGATCAGTCCAGATTATCATTTTAAGGGGGTCTTACCTATTTACCAGCCACAAATGCTAGGGAAAGGATTTGAAAATTCCTAAGAGGTTTTTCTGATGTTTTAAGCTAATGATAAAACCAATTTGTGAAATGGATCATTTTCTGATATGTGTGATGACGTTATCACTACTCCTACGTAATTGATGACATCACATATTTTATTAAAAATTAAAAAACAAGCCTGCATTTGGTCAGTTTGTGCCAATGCAAAAGCCAAATTATAGCTGACATGAATAATTGGAACAAAGTTAAGCATGGGTTTTACTCTACGTTAAGCGAATGTGAAAATATTTAGATTTAAAATTTTTAATGTGACTTGGTAACCTGGCCTTTTCACAGTTTTCAAAAATAATGCTTAACTTTGTTTCAATTTATGTCAATTTATGGTCAACTGACCAAATGCATGCTTGTTTTTAAGTTTTAAAATAAATTACGATTTCCATGATATTGTCTTGAATAGGGTCATCAATCTTGGATAGGTTAGAGGTACTAGCGTTTTGAAGTCTTAGATAGCTAGGGCTTCAATTTAAATTTTTTTAAATTATTTTTGCTGTGAAAATCTTTCGGCACTGAACTTTCAATTGTTCCGGTGTATTCAGGTTATAGAATTTCTCATTTGAGTCTTAGATAGCTAGGGTTATAAGTTACAATATTATACAGTTTCTGATTGGCCAAGAGCCCTCAGCCAATCCCTGTTATCATGTGAACTCAACATGATAAATGTATTATCTATAGGTTTTAACTACAGATAATACATTTATCATGTCGAGTTCAAAGGTCACAATTATGAAAATGGAAAAACGTTTGCTATTTTTTCGAAAGCAAAATTAAATCTTTATTCTTAGTTTACAAAACACGGCCTTGGTCTTAATAATTTACGATGTCATGCTCAACCTCAAGATATTATTATCTTAGATGGGGTCAGGGTCTTCGGGCCCCAGCAGATCATCCCCATCACTGAACCATTCCTAGTACGCCGCCCCCCCCCCCCCCCCCCCCAGGATACAATAAGCTTAGCAGGGAATTTTGACAGCTTACTAGGTTGCCCAGTATTATATGCATGCATAAAATCATATGTACAGCACAACATAAACAATAACATCAAGAATATAAATCTTAAGACAGTTGAGTATAGCTTACCCTTTCGAATTCTCTTTCACATTAGGTTTTCCTGTCAACGATGGATGCAGGGTACAGTTATTCATGCCAAGAAGTCATATATGCTGGTGACCCTAAGGAAATGAGGGTATGCACATATTTATCCAGTTTAATTTGCTGACAATGTTCCCTGATGTTATTAGACACTTAATTAGACAAAACAGATTTCAATTTCTTTTTTGCTAGAAACACTTCACACATTAGTCCAAATGTGCATGTTAGAGCTAGGTTGCTTACTATGATATAAGAAACTAGTAAAAGAGGCAGCAATTTATAGCTTTATTTGTGCACGTGCTCTACATTTTTCAATCAATAAGTAGCAAAATTAAGCCAATTAAATATATTTTAAATATTATATTTTACTTTAATAGATTGCTGCAGTATTGTGGTGGTTTTATTTGTCTAAGATTATGGAGTTTTTAGATACTGTGAGTATAATTTTACCACTGTTTTCTTGCTATGCATTCATTGAGACGACATTGTGACATGGCAATAGGCCATTATATGGACTAGTACAAATAAAACTTTCATAGCTTTATTATTCACACTTAAACTTCTATACCTTTGAATTACGGTGGGTTAGCCCCTCGGTGGTTTAGCCACCAGTGGTTTAGCCCTACTCTTCAAGTGGTTTAGCCCCATCACTGCATTCAATACGTTAGATCATAATTTTGTTTTAAAGAGAGTGTATTGTATTTTGACTATGGGGACTATGGGAACCATGGTTATTATGGGGACTATGGGGACCATGGGGACTTTGGGAACTATGGGGACTATGGGAACCATGGTTATTATGGGGACTATGGGGACTATGGGGACTTTGGGAACTATGGGGACTATGGGGACTATGGGGACTATATTGGGACCATGGGGACTATTGGGACTATTAGGACTCTCAAAACTAACATAACTAACTAGAATTTGTGTCTTAGAAAGTAAAATTATGATCTAGCTTATTGAATGCAGTGATGAGGACTCACTAAACAACTTAAAGGAGCGCTAAACCACTAAAGGGCTAATCCACCGGTTACCTTACCTTTGATAGCTATATTATTCACACTAATGCTCTTTCATGAACATCTTTACCTTGTTTTAGATTTTTTTCATTTTGAGAAAGAAGAACAACCAGATCAGTTTTCTTCATGTGTATCATCATTCATCTATGGTCATGTTATGGTGGATTGGCATGAAATGGGTTGCTGGTGGACAGTGTATGTATCATATGTATACATATAGTCATATATTATCACTAGAGTCCTCAGCCAATCCTTGATATTGTGTGAACTCCACATGATAAATGTATTATATCATGCTCAACCTCATCCAATAATTGTTTATTATCATGAAAGACTTATGCAGGGTGGGCCAGAAGAAGTGTGAGGAAATGCTCACAGAATAGGTACATTCAGCTACCACAACCTTCATTAAGTTGGTCTAATATAATCATCTGCTCATCTGCCCTTGTGTGTACACCTAGCTATGTCAAATAACGTTGATAATGGGAAATGGTGGATCTGAGACCGATAGGAGCATGTTGTAATTATGCCGGAATATTAATACTTACTTCTGAAATACTAGTATCTGTGATTCAATACCATTCAGGTGTGACTATGACCCTGCATTCGTAATGTAATGAACTCCCACACTTCCTATTGGTCCAGTGAGATCAACGTTATTTGAAATATGTGTTTACAACCACCTGCTAGCTGGCATGTTGCATACCAAGCTTGAAATGTATTGTGAATCATATGTATATAATTTCAGCATAGAAGAAAATATGCCGGAAAATATGCAGACAAAGTTTGGAAAAATTTCATGTTGTTGTAAATTTTCACTGATTGATTCACATTATGCATAGTGCATTTCTGGCTTGGTATGCGACATGCAACAAGCAACAAAACCTTTACCAACCGTATATTAAAAAGCTGTATAATTATGTGTGCTACGTTGTTTTTGGCTATATCTATATACTTAATTTAAAGACTGCATGTATTTTCAAATAACTGTTGCGTACACACTTATCTAACATATATCTGTTATGAATTAACTTGCAGCATTCTTCAGTGCAATGATCAACTCGTTCATCCATGTCATCATGTATACCTATTATGGACTCTCAGTGTTTCCAGCACTTCGTGCCTTCTTGTGGTGGAAAAAGTTCCTCACTCAATTTCAACTGGTAAAGTCAACTTTCATTGTTAACTGCCTCCATCCATATCAATACTCCTTAATAGAAAATATCTGTGTTCAAGCGCGAGCTCTTATCTGATCGGTCGAAATGCGTAATTAGAATGCTCAGGTCATATTTTCCGCGCGCGTGCGCTCTGAATCTGAGTTTCATAGCGAAAATAGAACAGCATTTTTTGTTAATTTATTATTTTATAACATAAAAATTTAACGTAAAACACGTTTCCGTTTTAGATAGAGTACGAACACTAAAAGCGTGCAACCTAGTACTAAATAATGCTAAATTATGCTAATTGTTGGTGAAAATTCGCTTCTCTTAAGAAAAAAATAATATGCTATGCTATGCTAAATGTATTGGTTTTCTATTGTTTAATTGATGGTTTTAGTGCGAGCACTCTACTCTGATCTATAGACCCTTTTAAGAAATCCTACAATGCCGTATTTTCCGCGTTTGACGCCAAATTTATTCTTTTCAATTTCATTAAAACTAACAAACACTTGAGATAATAAGATGTTGATAGAATACTTGAGAGACGAACCTCCTTTACAGACGTTCTTTGACGTTCTCACTAACACGTTAGTCGGCATGGGGAGGGACAAGGGAACCGACACAAAGAACGTCTGCAAAAAGAGACTGTCTATTGAGAGACTTGAGACGAGTTGGAAATTTCTCCTCTACGTGTCGTGGTTTCCTAGGCTTCTCTTGTGTTCTCTCAACATCCCTCATGTTTAGATCAGAGTATCTAAAATGGAAAATCATTTTAATTCCTTTATTTCAATAAAGTTAGTCACCTGAAAAGCTACAAAGCTGAGACCAATAAGGACTTTTGGTAGATCTAGTAATTCATCGTTCATTACATATTAAAATGTCTTACTCCACAACCAAAGAAACCACCGCCCCTTATTCTACAAACCCAAGGGTACTGGCCGGTATTATTGTACTGTGTTGATGATAACTGAAATTGTTGTTTGACTTTCAGCTTCAGTTCTGCACAGTCATGTTCCATGGTATTGTAAGTCTTAAACGCAAGTGTAAGTTCCCTCTGTGGATGCAGTACGCACTTCTCGCCTACATGCTTTCCTTTCTGGTTCTCTTTTCTAATTTTTACTTGCATTCTTATATCATGAAAAAACAGCGGGCTAAAAAATCCTCATCTAATTGTGAGAGAAATTTACCGGAGAAATCTACTAAAGAAAAGAAGGCAAATTAGCCTAGAAACCATTAGTAAGAAGGCAAATTAGCCTAGAAACCATTAGCAAGAAGGCAAATTAGCCTAGAAACCATTAGCAAGAAGGCAAATTAGCCTAGAAACCATTAGCAAGTAAGCAGACTGCTGCATTGAAGGATGCATCTTGCAATATTTTTTTTTTCGTGGGTTCCTTGCTTTATAAGTTCTTACTCCAAAACCTGCGCAAAACATTATTCGTAGTTTGTGTTTTTCTGTAGATGCCTCTGATGACGTCAAGATGATTGACAGATAATCATTTGACAGAAGAGGTTAAAGCATGCATCGTACAGGCCCGGCTAGGGTAGTTATATATAGTTACATAAAAGATTGTGGTCGTAATCAATAGATATTTTGGTGTTTATGAATTTGATCTTTATTATTACTATTATCAAAAATACGTACTAATTATTTACATTGATTTATAAAACATGCAATCACTTAGGTTATTTTTTTTCTTGCTCTCAGTTCTTATTACATGTATACATGGCTGCTTTACATGCCGCCCTACCAAGCGATACAGGTCAAACCTGTTGTGATGCTATCAGGCTTGAACTGAAAGGCGGATGATATGAATTGTAGGCTACATAATAGTGAAACTAAAAATAATGAAATAAACCAATTAAACACAGATTATTGTTGCAAATTAAACCAAAACTTTAAAGCAAAACGTAATAAACTAATATCCACCTCTTACGTCACCCTGTCAATCGAAGAATAACCTAATCAAGTCTCGTACCCAGAGCTCCTTGACCGAGACTGAACCTAATCAAGTCTATATGCTATTTGACATGCGTCAAAAATACGGTGTTGAAACTAGGATTACACACCGCGCTTTAACATTTCTTTTATCAAAGATTTTTTTCAGTAACTGGTACAATGAATTCTTAATACAAAAAATTATTGAATAAAAAATAGCTGATTTGTTATTTTTCTTAATTCTTTAAGTTAAAAATTGCGTGTTGCCTAGGAAACGCATCGAAACTCAAGAACAAGAAAAACCATGGTAGATATGTACAAAAATAGAGTTAAAAAAAGATTATGACTTCATAGAAGTTATTTGGATGGATAGAGATTACGATATTCACTGTATAGTATTATCCTATCTAAGTCTTTTTCATGAAACTGAAGTTACAGTCCTTCATTGTGTCTGGGGCAAACTTGTAAATCAGCCTTTGGCCTGGCACTCTCTCTAGAATGTGCCTCTCGTAATAGTACCTCAAAGCTCGGCTCATTTTTTCGTAGTTCATGTTTCGTCGGTTCTTTCTCTGACCCCATAGCTTAGCAACAGCACCTGAGTTAACCAATCGGAACACACCCTCCTCACGTGATATCCACGTGATGTATCGAGGACAAGTTTCTTCGTTCTCCAAAAGCTCCTTCAGAAATTCCCACAGATGTAGAGAACGGGTTTCTGAAATGACGAACGTAAATTGAAATAAAAATCAAGCGAACGCGTCAATACACTAAATAAATCAAGGTAAACATGGCAATAGCCTACATGTACGTCATGTAAGGGTGACCCTAGGCTCGTGATATGTTACTATGGCAACTAGTGGCCAGAAAGGGAGCGCGCTAGATTGTAGTATCCGGTACCATGGCAACGGGCTTAGGGGGCCTTCATTTACAGTAATAAATGATTCTTAGTTGAGATGGGTGACAAAAACAATGTCACAATGCATGGGGCAATACTTACGTTTTCTTCTTCCCGGCTTCTTTACAGCAGATGGTGATTTTAACATATTTGTGCAATCTATATAAAACAAGAATGGTTAGACGTTGGGGTTAACAGGAACAGGTTAACAGGAACAGTAATGGTCACTCACCTTCACCAGGTTCTTCAGTGCCAGAATCAGTAGAACTGGAGCTTGTTCGTCTCGTTCGTTCGGTGCCGGCTGGAGAAGAATATCCTTGCTGGTAAGGTGAGGTTGGTGACAGCGGAGAGAGCGCACTATCTTCGTCACTTGATTTAGGAGATAAAGTTGGTGTAAGGTTGTTGGCAGGAACAGTTCTGTTAACAGCTGGTTTAAATGGTTCTTTTTTAACTTCCAAGAAACCGTTGTTGGTGTTAAGATGGCCATTCTTGTTGGTTTTGCTATACTTTATCACAGGTGTCGATGTATCTTGATTCTTCATAACGCGAGTCACTTTTTGATGCGCAGTTTTGATGTGAGGCATTTCATAGTCGCTAAGTCGTGATGGGATACCAGGGTCTCTTCTTGATAAACGAACTGCCTCCTTTGATGAATGTGTACCATTGTGAACAACAGTCCTGGGCGTTCCTGCGTAATTCAATACAGAATTTCCTTGAGAGGCCGTGGAATCACTTCTGTTGTACGCAGAAGTGTCGTGCGCAAATGCTCGTTTCTTGGAGACGGTTTCGCTGGTTTCAAAATTAAAGTGGTTTTTATCTGGTGAGTGTGCTCTCTTCCTAAATCCCACCTCATCATCCCTTTCTGACTTCAGTGGCATGTCTGTATCACTGTGAGAAAACGTCTTAGTTGGACTGATAGTCTGTTTATAATGAACGAACTTGACGGGTGCGCCGGGACTGGTGGGTGATGGTATCAAAGGTGGTATAGGCGGAAGTCCATCGCGTACTGGATACATGGGTTGACGTGGTAAGTGAAGACTAGACCCAGGCTGTTGGAAGCTTGGTGACCAGATACGTGAACCAGTAAATGAAGGAGATACTGGACTACAGACAGTTGTAAAACCATTGGAAGCAGAGAGAGATCCTGATATGCAAACAAAATATTTTAGAACAGGAAAATGTCAAAATATTCCATACGAAAACCTATCTTACCAGGAAGGTCTTTGGGATCAGCTTCCGTCTGCTTTGGACAGGTACAATCGTTGGATTGATTTTTAAGTTCATCTATAAACAGACGAATAAGATGGTGTTACACATCACACCCCATAAAATGGTAGGTCATGTAAGATGGCGTGACAAACGCCAGATATGGTGTGACCAGCAATACAATATAAAGGAAATGAAAAGTGCTTACCGAATCTCGCATCCGATGAATTTGTGACGGAAGTAGAGTCAACATTACTTGCAGACTCTTTGAGTGCCGCTGATTCTACAAGAACAATGACAAACGTTTTTTGGTATATATATTAAATAGTATTTAGAGAAGAAAAACAAGGTCTATATTTACGCGGGGAAACAAAATACTCTTTGTTTTAAATCACAGACATGAATATATGATCTTAGTAAAAACACCAACTACGTACGTAGGTGGAAAGGAATAAATATGCAGATGAAGTGAATCATAATATTAATACTCCAGCCAATATATCCTAGGGCAACGATATATTTTCTTGCGATTTTATATTCAAAGCAATATTTAAGGTCGAAAGTCTGCTTCAATCATCATGTCTAGATGTCCTTACTCCTCTGCTCCTGCTATGTAAAGACGCACCAATGACATAACAAATTCTAGGATTTTCGCTGAATCATATTAAACGTTTAGAATTGTAAACACTTGCGAATATATTATATACCATGCAGCAAAAGAAACCGAGCTGAATCAGGCCCAGATAAATATAAAGGTCAACAATATAGACCAGCTGATAGTATTGTAGCTATTTACTCAATTTGACATAACAGCATTAGCAGTACTGTCGCCTCTTTGATTTCGATTTCTATTTTGATGACAAGGGCGACACGTTGGTCCAAAGAGGTTAAGATGTGCAACAATCGAAAGACTACTGGTACACAAGGAAGTTATTGATCACTAGACCGGAATAAAAACCTCTAACCCTGAATTTGAATGGAGCCGTGGGTTTATTTCACAACTAAACCTGCTCTCTCTTCCATATTGTTCGTCAGTGTGCCTTCTAAGTACTCAAACTCAAATAGCTATATCATTTCAACAGGAAATATTTACCAACTTTAGCTTAATTCTAGTCTCTTAGGGCTCTTTCTACATTTTTATTAGTCAATAGATGTGCATTAGCTTGTGGTTCATTCAAAATATATTCAAAGAAAACGATTGTTTTACAAGAAAAAAGCTTATATGTAAATTTTGGTCAGGTGACTGCCCGTCTTGCCATGACCAACTACACGATGCTGAGCTAGCTACTTTGCAAAAGACCTTGTGGATTTCACCCTTAAACACTAATATATTGCAGACATTTAAATGGTATCTAAAAAAGCAATGTTTAACAGTAAAAACTGCTTGTTACTTCAAACAAATATAAATCTGACTTGCATCAAATATGTCACAGTCTCGACAGTAAACAAGAATTCACGAGTTTACAAAACCACAAACGTGAAATTCTCGACGCCACAGGTAAACACCGGTATAAATGCATAAAAATCATCTGGCAATCATTTATGTGTAATTACAAAGAAAACAAGAAAATAAAGAAATAATTTTCATAACTGATTGAGCATTTTCAAGCAAGACATCTAAAAATAGCTTGGCTGCTTAGATGTTGTGGGGCGCTTTGTTGCTTCCTCAAGCAATTCATAGATTTCTGATAGCGAAATATGAACTTTTGTAAGGCCTTCACTGCTAGAAACACATCTTTTGTAGAATATCATGGTATTGACCATGTGATAGCACTATCAAAGACTCTCTCTCGAAGACATCCCGGCCACACTACCAGCAACAATACAGTAACCTTACACGGAAGCTAGAAGCATCCATCATAATCTTAAGGTGAGCTAGACTCGACATAATTCCTCGTTTGTTTATAGCAAACAACCGACTCTAATGTATTCAATTCTAAGCAGAACAACTTCCATTCAAATTGGAGTTGAATTGTCTTGATAAAGTAACTAGATAGAGCCGTTTTAGTGCAGTTTGAACCAAGTTCCTTCACTGCCTTTCTTTCCCAACTACGGGTTATAAACAGTTGTCTTCGAACGTTAATCTAGACTTGAACACGAATGGTAATACATGAAGGTTTGTGTGAACTAAACTATATATGCTTTACCTCTCCGTTGTTTTTTCTTCTTTTCCTTGCTAAATATACGTAAAGAGCAGTAATACGGCATTTCTTTAGGGTTACAAACCAAACCTCTTCGGTCGAACACTTCGTGCAGAGAGCTAAGTAAACTGCCCCTGCATATCATAATATCTCGGGAAGAAAAACTACCTGCATACAGGGGTAGGGATAGGATCAACTTTTTATGACCTTTATTATTACAACTTGTACTCAAATAACTTAACATCGACCAACCCTATTCATTCAAATCATAATTTCTACGAGACTAGCTTTTTTCATTTTCAGTAATATTACTTATATGTTACAAAAAATATGTTTAAAGTATTTACACATTGTCCCCTCCCCCTAGATATATATTTTTGCTCTTCTAATGAGATTCGATTGCAATCCGTCTGAATATGTTATACTCGATATTTGCATTTAGACACGGATGAAAGAACACTGAGTCTTAAGCTTCCTTCTTCCTTTCTCTCTCTTTATTCTCTCTCTTTATCGTTAATATCCGTATAAAAGACTGGTATTTAACTAGCATACAGTCGAGATATCACAAACGAAAGTGGCTTTATCGTGACGAGTATATGCAATATACCCGGAAGTGAATCTGCACGTACGCGCTCGTATATCAAGCGGAAACAAGGGAATTTTGTCTTAAAAGACTACGTCAGCAGACAATTATCTGTAGTCTAGTTCTTCTATCAGTAACATCGTTTCTCGCCAAACCAAAAATATAAATATTACATATGTGATAGCAAGTATTTTGGACCAAAATATAGCAAAAAAAGTTGAAAATCAAAAGCAGGAATGTCATAGGAATAGTCCAGAACATGATATGGTAATTTATCCACCCACGCGCGATGGTCAGTAGTAACGTAAGAGAAAGCGGTCAAGGCCAAGATAGCCTTCCTGATTGGATGATCGAACTAACCCGGATGTGAATAGTCTCTACAGGTGCTATAGTTAATGTACTTCCTAAATAACATCCCGTAGACAGGGATTTTACCAGAAACAGGAAAATCCAAATACCATGCAGAAAGGAAATATAACGGTTCCCTTGGTAACACTAGTGAAAAAGGAACATTTAAAATATTGACTTCCTCTTTGCATAATCTGAGTCAGTCCACTTCCTTCGACCGCTTGGTCGGCTGAAGAGACCTGGGATATTTATAAAATTAGATAACAGTAAATATATCTTTTGATACGATGAAATATGTTTAATGTTTGTCTATCGGCTAACACAGCTTTCAGTCGAAGAACAGAACATGCATAATCAATATTTTGAAAGCGAACTGTCTGGCGGACTATAAATGTTTGTCTTCGAGCCAAGTAGGTCACCAGCCTCTTAACAATCGACACGTTCTTAAAAAAAATATTTATAAGCATGTCGACATTGCCTAAACGATAAACTCACGTCCTATCACAGATGAATACAATCGAATATTACCTAAACGATACACTCACGTCCTATCACACATGAATATAATCGAATATTACCTAAACGATAAACTCACGTCCTATCACACATGAATACAATCGAATATTGCTATATAGTATATTGCTATATATATATAGTATTTATATATTTCTGTAAAAAGGAACTCGTATAGCTACTCTAACTTTGCGCAAGCTTTACTTTTTCAGTTAATTAATAAGAAAATAAGATAGCCTGCATGGCCGACTTCATGATGGGCGTGGGGGCTCGAGGGTGAGACTTGCCGGTCCCCTTCCCCCTTCGCCCGGAGAGGCTGACTACGCAGGCTAAGGCTTAAAGCATTTCTGCAGATTCTGAATAGACGCGAATAAGGTTTTGATTGAACTGATACTGATCAATCGAATTGTGACAGAATTACCTTCTAATGTAGAAAAACCTGCTTGCGCTGACAACGTGTCTGGAAAAATAAATAAATGAATGAAGGAACGAAGGAACGAATGAACAAACAAATAAACAAACAAACAAACAAACAAACAAATAAACTTTTCGTTTGAAACACAGAAATGAGTGATCAATTCTCGGATCACGGCCAGAATGAGAGGCCATCATGTACCTTACACGGAATGTAGTTCGAATCTCTACTTACTTTGCATAGCAATACTTGAGGTATCTTGATAATAGTCTGTGAAAGTTCAAAAGAATCAAGTTAAGTCTGTGCCAAGAAATATCCACAGGTATTACATTAATTAACTTACCTTCACGGAAGACAACGATATCTAGAAAAAGAAAAAGGAGTATAAGAAAACCAGAATATTTATTGTAAAATAGTACCAGCTAGTAATGCAATACCATTATTAGTAACGCAATCACTTACGCTGTACCACGCACGTTCGAATATTGACGCACTATCTGTCCGAAAACTACCACTAATAGACCGCTGACAACACGTACTGCAACTCACTGATCACGCAATGTTTATCACACAACACCGACGCAGAGCGCGTGACAGCGTTATTTGCGCACATTTTCTCATTACCGCACATGACTAACCTGACTCACAGAGCCTGCAGTTAATAATGTCATAAATAATATCTCCATGTTCAGCTGACTTCTGTCGCAGCTCTTCACATGACAAAGCGACCAACTCAGATCCACAAATATCGAACTTGTTTAGATCAAGATCAGGCGTTAGTTCATAAAGCTGCCACACCCATTGAAGAAACTCATGGAGTTGCTTTTTAGTCCATTGCAAAGGTGATAAACATTGCCATGGCCATTCTGCACAAGTCTGGCTTAGATGATCGGCGACAGCTAAATTAGAAGTAAAAAATACGATAATTGGTTACTAAAGTAATCTCAGTCTAACCCTAACGCGATTACCTACATAGTCCCGGTGATTATGTTCTTGATAAACGTTAAACAATATTTTCCGATGCGGGTTAATAAACGTGGTATCATGTAAAACAGTTCAAAACAAACTGAGTAATGCAATACAGCTAGGCTTATAGTCTATTAGCAGTCAACTACACTCAACTACACGCAAGTACCGTTTGTCTAGTCTTGTTTTCTTTTTTCTCTCGTCAGGAAAAGGGTCTGCCATTTTTGAACATCATGATGTACTTATTTTGTAATTTATCTTCTTTTTTAACCTGCTTGATGGTTTTACTTGATTTAGGCCAAAAGATAAACATCGAACTGTGGTATTGTGTTTTTATCCGTCTTTCTCCTATACTATTCTAGATCTGTGTGTATCAGGATGGGAAATGAAGGCTGCTTTAACATATATACATTGAATAAAGATGACAATTTGATTTTGCCAAAGGCTTGATTGATTATAATATTTTAGTGAATACATATAATTTAGTTCAGTATTTTTGCAGCTCCAACTCATAATATTCAAGTAGTTGGTCCCATGTTACCTGTAACTAGTTACCATTATTCGCATGGTCTGTTTTCCATGATAACTATTTTAAAATTCCTGACATTATAGCGGTTTTCCTGTTCTTTTTTCTGCGTTTCCGTAGCTTCTTGTGTTTGCCGGCTCGATTCATAGCCGATGTACAGAGAAAGTCAACCAAATTGTGAAAACAGGAAGAACATACCTGAAATACCTGACACAACATGTGACCTTGATGGATATTTATAGAATCGTCTAGACCCTAACAGTCACGTGACTTAGTTCTGTGGTTTTGGCCATTACTGATTTTTTGCTTGCAAGTTGCGTAATACCGAGTCAAAATTCAAGGGGAAAAAACACAGTAAGAATTGACTCGCCGCTTTTACTCGTCGTTTTCGGCTAAATAAGCGTTACGTTCTATCGATATTCATGTTCTGCTTGAACAAAACAGCTTTCAGTGTTTCTTTCGCTTTGCACTGTATAGATATCTAAGGGGCCGGGTAGGGTCAGTTTTAGTCACATTTATTATCAGTCCTCTAAACCGTGTGCATGAAATCAGTTATCTAGCTCGCTAGGAAAGTGAACTGACTTACCCGTAGGACCAAGAGCATCATAAGAAGCCAGTTGTGTTTCATGTGATAACGACAGCTCTTCTGGATTAACGCCGCCACCGCCTGGAGAATCTGAAGAGTACCCGGACGACAAGCTAGAGTAACTTGGCCAAGATCGAAGCTTGTTCGGAGGCTCTCCACCCCATTCGTCTTCTAACAGTTGATTTGCTTTGAACACATCATCTATATCCAGAGTTGTAACATCATTCTCACTGGAGTTAGGGATCTCAGATAGAAGATTCAACTGGTTGTTATCTTGATCCGTATGAGAAGAATGGTGAAATGGTGTCAACGCTGCAATGATCCGCAATGGTTCTATCTCCGGCTCTACACCAGTATGATTGTCGAAGGACTGTGTACTACCATTCAGCACTGATATCATGTTGAACTGATGAGGACGAAAAAAACAGAATGGAACATTGATATTATATATACCTAATATCTAAGGCCAGTGAAGCTCTATTCCCACTATCACTGGTATGGTATCACTCGGGTATGGTATCACTGGTATATGATGCCGGCAAATATGACTAAGATCCATCTACAACTAGCTAGCAGTGAGCTGTAGACCCCAGTCATTGCATGTAGCCAGTCAGTTTTTATTGCGATGTAATCTAGCTGGACAGATTGGAGTCCCGTAGTTCTAATTTTGAATTCAGCAAACTTCCGATCCATGAATGAAGACATCATCATGCCCTGAAACAAACCTATAGATATGAACGGAGTTGTTGAGGATGATGCTTTGAAACTTGAAACTGAACTAAGCCATGGAAAGGCAGCCGGCAACAAGACTGAGTGAATGAGTAAGACTGCTGCCAGCCAGTATTCTCGATCTATGAATCATGTTAGATTGTTACGTTCAAGTATACCGTTCCAAGTGTGTTTTTTAAGTTTTGTGATGAGCGGTCCAGTTCGATGTTTGAGAAATACGTTGTGAATCATATCCCGCGGTCACTCACTCACTTCATTGACATCCAAGAAAGACAATTTCGTTTTCAACGTAGTGGAAAGAATTGGGTGAATAATTGTTGAGTTGGTTTAAAGCTAACAAAGAATGTGTTCAAAATGAACTCATTTTGATCCGCAGTCGCCGCGTAGTTTGGTCGACAGAGAAGACAGTTAGAGGACGGTCTCCAAGAACGAGCCTGTACTTCATCATGCACTCAATACTCGACAATGCCTGCAAGAAACTTAGCAATCCAACAATAATCAAGGATAACCATCGAAAAGGACAGTTTTTCTCGTAATGCTAACGATTCTTATGTATATCAAAACAATGCGGGCTAAAGTCGACATGCACTTTGAAGAGCCTTCCCGACTAGCATTGCGGGACTAACAGACACTTGGCTATCACAAAACACAAACCCTTTCTGTGCCTTGACTACCATAAAACAATAGAATTACTTAGATAAACCATTCTATTTCTATTTCATCATCTTTTTACTAAATAACGGCGGTTTTTCTCCGATTTGTTTCAGTGACACATCAGTGTATTCGTACTTATCTAGAAACTCGCATATTCAAATCATGTCAAAACCTAAAAAAAACTAATATGATTAAAGAAGCGATAGACTGAAAAGAGAAAGATACGTCTTTTACTGGTAAACCAACAAACCAAGAATAAATGACAAGGGTCTTAGTTCCACAACTAGCTAGGCTGATGCAGGTCCCGGGTATAACGTTACAAAAGTCAAGCACCCACCATGGTATACTGCCCGGGCGCATACATCTAACTTTTATTCATGATAGTGACTGAGAGATAGCTGCTTCTGAGTTGCCAGCCGGCCTCAGTACGTGATGAGTAATAATGCCTTTCAGCTTATTTATTAATTGCAAAGGAATAATGTGCAAACTGCTGTTCAGTGTACAGACTGAGCATTACAACAAGTCCTGTACTTACTCCTGATAGCATCATTACTGCATCAGTACTGGTTGCAATATCGACGAATAGATTTCAGTTCGTTCAGTGATGCATAGAAACAGATATTTTCATAGCATTCAACAACCCTCATCGCTCGATTGCCAAACCGACTGACAAACAGCTCTTGAATGCTTGTGCGTACGTTTCTTATTTCCAATTCATGACTTTCTTACACCGAATTAGGGACGGCACATTATCATCGCAACTAATCTTGCATTTGAGGCACTGAAATACCAACTAATAGTTATTTTAATATTTCCATACTGTTATTGTACCTTGAATACAGCCTGCTATGTGTTCCTGATAGTATGTATTCCCTCTGTTTTGCAGCAAGTCTAGGAGAGGTGGAGAGGTTTTTTATCTTTAACTTTACATTCTGTTCTTTCTAGCTTTTCTGTAGAAAGTAACTCTAATACGGCTCAAAACAATACCTTCGAATACAGGGCTTTCCCCGTAACGCGATTCTGATTGGTTGATATCAGCGTATTTAAGAATCGAGAGCAAACCTTCCGTAACGTTTCTATTGTTTAAAGGGGAGGAGCTTAGGATCTTTGATTGACAGTCACTTCCTGTGTTTCTAGAAATCCAAAAGAACGACTAGGACTTGACCTCGAGTCAGCATCTTAATAAACCTAAATGTTTCATATGTATTTTACTAAACAAAGTATCGTATTCCTTGGCAAAAGTTGAACTTTAAAGATAAACTCAGCAGTTTATATTCTGTTCAGTTGTTCAAAATGAGCTTAGAAATAAAAAGCCACCCTGCCAAAGTACTGAATCAAATTAATCTACTTGAATCATGTTAAGAAAAGTAGTGACAAAAAGAGTTCAATACATTTGTAAGTGATCTACTAGCTTGATAGGTACATGCAGAACATACACTGTTCACTCTTGTTGTGTCATCAGAGGTAACATTCTCATTAGTTACCTGCGGGATCGTTGAGTTAACCTTTGTCACGTACATATACTCCATGATGCAGTAGCTACTTCGATCAGAAAGTATCTTCAGAGTAACCCAGTTCAAAAATTACTAAAAAGCAACAATTGAGTTCATGAATTCAGTACGATGGATGGATGAGAAAGAGTATTAAGTAAAATGTCATCAAGTCCTCTTGAAAAATGACTTCTTTTTGTAGTAAGACTGTACCAAATAACAGTACTGATAGTACAATCGTCAGTTTTGCGAGTATTCGATTGAATGCATGACTAGATTTGAATAAGAAAACCTTCCTTTCATCAAAGGTTCTTTTTATCTGTAGGATTAAAAACGTGTTCAAGATCTTGACATACTTTGTGAATACTTCATCTCGGCCACAAACAGCACTGAAACCTCTCCTCCACTGAGAAACCAGATTAATAGTTATATCAGGCTGGTCAGTTTGTTCCAAGAAAATAATTCACTTACACCTGCCGACAGCACCGATGTTATTGATGTACAGGGCGGCAGGATGGAGATGCTGCAGAGATGCAACACTGGTCTGCAGGGTGATCACTCTGTGTTACTGCTGTAAGACTTTATTCTATACCATGTAGCCAGTTAAATAACATACTGTATACGTACGGCAAGGTATCTTACAGCTTGCTCCTTCAGCTTCGTATGTATTACCCTTCAACCTGCTATCTGATATCCCGGGTCTGATACTGGCTCTCAGACTGAAGGCCTTCCATCTTACTTAGAACGATCATTAGGCCGGTAAAATCAGTAAAGAATAACAAAATACAAACAAATTACATTTCCGTTAACTTAGTCGTTGTCAAACTGAGTGAGTAAAAGTTTGATTGTGTTTCTTTTAGTGTGATGCCGGCTTTCATCCTCTAAGCATATCTCTCTCGTTCTCTCTCTTTCTCCTTTAGATACCCTGTCTAATGTACTATCCAATGTTCAATACTCTGTTTTGCTCAAAGGTGATTCAGACATGCCTTTTAAGCTATCAGTAAAAACGATGAAAGGAACTTATGTAGAATGAATTAGTACCTAGATTACTTAATTATTACTTAGTAAAGCCGTGATGTTACAATTTATTCTTGAGCTGAAAAAGGATTGGGAAGGTGATATAAAATGAGTTTGATAAGAAGGTACAGAATAATCGCAAAAAAACATCTTTTGTAAAGCAATGCAAACATTGACGAGAATCCGACTTGGCCATCATCTTGTTCAATACTCGGCCCCATCAGTCCAGTGAACACGACATGGTTTCTACTACTATATAATCTACTACTATATAATGACAACTGAATTGCAACAGGTAAACAACGGTAGCGCAAATTTCCCATCCATGTTTCTTCCACATTAAAAGTTAGTTTTAGGGCTCAGTTTGTGAGTTATTTTTCGCATTCGCTTATCACTTTAATGTACATGCGTTACTGGATTCATTGTTGGGGCCGGAAAGCCATGGTGTTTTCGTCTTCTCGATATCACTACTAGTGTTTGCCGAGGGGGCCGTGAAAACACAGCTCTTTACAGTACTACAAACCCTTACTCTTTCACCTCTCAAGTTGGTCAATGCAACTGAGCCTTTTCTTCTTTGCGACGCTGGCCTATATGTTTGTAAAGGCCTATCAGTAAAACATCTAACTGTTTGGGGTTTTCTCATAAAGTTTGTGTAAAGACGAAACTATACAGTGCGTTGATGCTCTTTTAGTTACTAACATAATCATTTTTATAGACCTTTATTCAAAATACTATCGAAAAGAGAAAAACTGACGGCTGACGTCCTCGCATATCAACAATCTGCTTTAGTGCTTTTTGGTCGCGTCCCGCTCCGCTATTGATGACTGAACTACGCCAACATGTTGTGCAGCCTCGATAGTCATGCCGTGCCGGTTTTGCTGCAGTATATAGTATACTGCCATGCCATTAATCTGGGTTTTTTCAGTTCTACCTACCTCCATTAATTCATCTGCAAGATCAACCTACTTCTCAGATCATGTAAGTTATTCCATTCCAGAGTTAATGTTAATAGGCATCGAAGGGGAATCAATATCAGTCAGCGCTTTCTGCTGATGTGCTTTCTGTACTGAGTAGACCGGCGACAGTACTAACTAAGCCTGAAGTGATACATGGGATATATATACCGCGGGTTCGTTAAGAGCTAGGATTCCGAGAATCAAAACCGCGCCAGCCTGGGCATAGGGTTCAGTTTATTACGTCAAGTACCATAGGAACAATTACGGTATCTTACAAATCGCTCAAAAAATTAAAGAACAAATTTTAAAGAACAGACTTGATCCTTGGAATCCCGACCAGGAGACTGTGCATGCGCAATAGTCCCTCTCCTTATTTTGCAGGTTGCCATATAGAATGAAAGACCAACTAACTGATTTACCTTTACCTTCTGGGGCACATGCACAGATTATTGGTTGAATGCTTCCCCATATCAGCTAGATGTTTAGTATCTCAAAACTCTTTAGCCGTGACGATGGAAAGTTGAGAAAACGCGGAAGTTTATAATTGTCACATCAACAAGTATATTCATCGTCGGTGCTTGATGCTACACCTGATGTGGACAACCCTCCAGCTTAGCGGCATTAAATCTTCTAACCAATCACAGTCCGTTGTGATTTTCTTATGGCCGGCCCTGTATTCAAGGACTTTTTTCTACCTAAAGACTATATATATGGTGGCAATTGAATCCAATATATTTTAAGAAAAATACAAAACTCTTAATCAGAGTGATTTTTATCTTATCTATAAAACCACTCAAGAAATGATTTTCAAATAATGATATGCGCGATTAAGTGTTTGCTCACTAGATGTGGTGGTTGTTTCATGTCTATGGCAAGGTAAACAAAAGCTCCATCACGTGACCGGAACATCTACCAATGACCTTCTAACCTCGTTTCAGTACATTGAAGATATTTTAATAATTCCCGGGATCATTAGCATATGGATTGATACTGTTGATATTGCATTCTCATCCATGCTCGAAATCTCATAAATAAGTTTCATTCAAAACCTGTTCTTTCATTCCATGGTCACGTGACACAAAGCGGTGGACTTAGACTTCTTCTCATATTTCCATTAACCAGCTACTAGAAACAGCTTTCTTGAGTCCTTTATGACTAAAAAAGCTTTTCAAGGTCAAATGTGAACTAACCATTGGGCGAAAACATTTTTTATTTTTATTTCTTTCATCAAATGGAAATAAAAATTACTCTGTGACACTCCTCCATGGTATGTTATTTGGGCTTCCTGTGGTTAGATCGACGGAGGTGACATGAGTACTAACTTGAATCCGAGGCAACCAAAACCAAACAAAGATGGCGGCGGTGAAAACAAAAATCACTAAAAACGTTAAAAATTTAAGCTGCAAAAAACGAAAAATACTCGGCCCACACTTAATTTGCAAACACGTACACCAGGACTGAGGTCTAAACATTGTACAGTGAAGCGTGTATAACTATTCATGATGTCATTTGGTGGAAAATCATTAAAAAAATATCAAATCAAGAAAGAACTTGAACTGCTGGCCAAGATTTCACACGATGAATTTTCTTCTCTTCCACCCGGAGAAAAGGCTGCAATTAGAGAACAATCCTACAAGAATCAACTGTATAAAAGGAAGAAAGTAAAGAAGATAAAGCCAAGAGATGTGGGAGTGTTGGACGATAGTAATTACGTTATCCCTTCAAGCCCATCAATTGATCTGGAACCAGAGATGCGAGCAAGTGTTGATCTGCAGGGTGAACCAGATAGACCAGCTACTGACACTAGAGTAGCATCCATTAAATCAAACGTAGACCTCAATGTTGTCATACAAGGCAAAGGAATTAAAGATAAAAGTGAAGAGTCATCTGGAACTGTGGTTGTTAACACATCCAAATGTAGTCAGGTACTGCTCTTAATATATTTAACAATTAGTCCACACCATAGAAAATACAGCCAATCAGAAGACAGGGAAGCCATTGTATATTCATCGGTATTTCACTCTTCCTTCCCATAACACGCTGGGCATTGAATCTCACATTTGTATTTTCTATGGCATAGGGCAAAAAATAGTTATACAATCCTTTCTCGTGGCACACCATGGAATATCTGACTTGTCGACTGTGTTTTCTTAGTAAACTAGAAAATACAAGTGATGCGTGGGATATCCCATGGTATACCACTCAAAATCATTGTATAACTAGTATGTATACAGTCATGTAGTCAGGGTGCTTAATCAGTAAAGAAGGGGGTGTTAAGTGCTAGGAGAGGTATCAGGGATTGAAGAATGACTGATGCATGTCCAAACACAGTTGATTTCTTGACGTATGTACTACAGTGATTCATATTATTGTAATGTATTCCAGAGAGCCTCTGCTAAAAGGCATCAATCTCCACTTGGAAGTTTGAGTGGTCACAAGGAATCCTCTTTCCCAAAGTCTGAAAACATCACTTTTCCAAAGCCAGCCATCCTAGTTTCACAAAAGTCAACTATGCCAGTACAGCTGACAGAAAGACCCACTCCAAAACCTGTTAGTGTTACAAGACCAGCATCAAAGATATCCACAGGTAGAAGGTCTGTCAAGAGTCATGCTAGTCATCCACGAACACCAAGGTACAGTAACTATATTCATTTGATACATATTGAAATGGCTGATAACGTTGAGCTTGAAATGAGGTATGACCTAGCTAAAACTAATCTAGCTGGTTATCGTGATCAGTGACTGATCTGCCATTATTTATAACCATGTTATGGCATATGACACTAACTGGATTTTGATTTTATTATTATTTTAAAGTGGATTAAGTGAGCATGCTTACCAAGAAGAAACTGGTAAAACAAACCTGTTGATGGAAGAAACAGAGGAAGAAGAAGATACTTATTGCTCAAAAGAAGAGGAAGAGAAAGAACAAGATGACAACAAGGAAATCATTGAAGAAATCCACAATGAAAAAGATGAAGAAGAAAAAGTTGATGAAGAAGAAGAAGAAGAGGATGAGTCAACCAGTGATCAAGATGATCAGCCTGATATTCTGCAAGAACATGATGAAAGTACTATAGAAATCCATGAAAACCCTTCTGATAAGATCCACTCTGAAATTCAGGCATTAACACAATCTTTGATGGGAAGAGGTAGTGATATAATGAGCATGTTACAAGCATCAAGTGAAAAGATTCACAGCAAATCTTCTACACTTGATATTGACAAACATCCTTCTAAAGATTCTACTTCCAATCTAATGCTCTTGACTTCAAGCACTGCTGACTTAAGCTTTTCAGTGATGGGTAATAATAAATCTGTATCACAAACATTCCAATATACTCCTGGAGCAGAACAGCAGGCTACTGCTGAGAGATCATCACAGAAAGATTTACTGACTGAAAGCAAGGCACGGTTCAGTCCAGAGAAAACCATACCTGAATCCAGACCTGGAATAGGTATCATAATTATGGTATTGATTTATTGAATTATCTGCTACTGACATATATATATCATTTATCTAATAATTATGATGATTGTTTTTGAAGGTACATCCTCTACAAGGGAGTGGCCAGGTTTGTTGACACTTGATTTGCAGACAACAAGTCTTACCAATGAAGAAGCCAAACAGGTAAGACTGAGTATCTTCATGAGTGTTTTTTCTTATAAGTAGGAAACAATGTGACAAATGTTTATAGCAGAAGTATGGTTGTATCTTCAGTTATCTTATTGTAACTTTAACAGTTACTCCATGTTGTGATTGGTTGAATTCACTGATCCTGTCTTTGTTTGTGTGACAAACGATGGAGGGTATTTTTGCCAATGGAATATAGAATGTCCAACAAACAAACTCCAATTTGGGATTGGTGAATTACTGGAACAATAGGAAGTTGTAGCAATAGTGCACTCACCTCTCACCTCTAGGGTCTCAGGTTCAAATCCCAGACCAGACTCAGCATCACATGCGTGTAGAGTTTAATTGAGGGTTTTTTCTCCAGGTTCTCTATCTGGTTTTCTTCTCACTGCAAAACCTACTGTAACATGCTCAATTCCAATTCAATTTCTGATCTGAGTTAGCCATTCCCTGAATTTGTCAGCCCAGATGCAGTTTCAGGGTATCAATCAAATGTAAATGTTTTATGATATCTTAATAACACTTTCCCTTAAATAGATTAACTCTGAAGTGGTTATTGATTTTCAACAGGTATTGCAGTGTCCATCCAAGGTAGGGTCAGAGGATATAGTGAATGTACAAGGTTCTGTGGCTAACCTTAGTGAAAAAGAGAAAGTTATCCCAGTCAACAGTGTTAACAATGTGTCAAGCATACTGAAAACAAGTTTTGGAAGGCCAAAAAGAGTCAAAGATGTCACATTTCTTGGATCATGGCCTGAGAAAAAGGTACAACAGGCTACAGACTCACTAGTCCAGTCTAGAGTATGGCAATAACAATCTAACTAGCTAATATTTATCACTATCCAAGCTAATTAATCTCGACAAATGAATTTTCTGTAGCTCAGTAGGGGAGTCAGGATAGTGTGGTAATAAAATAATCACCTCTTACATGTACCTCAGTCTGTGGTCCAGGGCTTGATTCCCAGTCAACACATGTGACCTCATCATGATCACCTCTTACATGTACCCCAGTCTGTGGTCCAGGGCTTGATTCCCAGTCAACACATGTGACCTCATCATGATTCGATTGGTTCTTTGCCGATTCTGAGGGTTTTTTCCTCCTTTCAGTTTTTCCTGGCAAACCAACCCTTACTAATTTAAACTGGTTATAGCTGTGACCCTGTCACACATGAACTGTTAAGCAGCTTCCACCATTTAGCTGTACTACTGCTCAAGTTGTGGTGGTGATTAGCTCAATAAGTCAAGTGCCTTTGAACAGTCTTAACAGGAGGTGGTGAATTTGAACATCAATTTTTAAATGGAAGAAGAAAAAGTGCTTAATGATGAAGTATTAACAGGCTGCTTTGTTTTGTTACCATTTTGAGCATATTTGAATCTAATATGAAGTAAATATATGAAATGAATAGTGTTATTCCTGACATCTATATTGCTGTATACAGGTTACTCCAGATCATAATATTCACCATTTCTGTAAAATGGCAACTACGATGGAGATATCTCCCCAGTTACATCAGATAACAAGAGACAGTCATACTCCTGACCACCTGCATGGAGGCAGAAGGTTAAACACCAACAAATGGGTAAGATAAGTATATACTGCACTGTACTATACTGTACTATACTGTACTATACTGTACTATACTGTACTCCTGACCACCTGCATGGTGGCAGAAGGTTTAACATCAACACATTAGTAAGATGAGTATATACTGCACTGTACTATACTGTACTATACTGTACTCCTGACCACCTGCATGGAGGCAGAAGGTTAAACACCAACAAATGGGTAAGATAAGTATATACTGCACTGTACTATACTGTACTATACTGTACTCCTGACCACCTGCATGGAGGCAGAAGGTTAAACACCAACAAATGGGTAAGATAAGTATATACTGCACTGTACTATACTGTACTATACTGTACTATACTGTACTATACTGTACTATACTGTACTCCTGACCACCTGCATGGTGGCAGAAGGTTTAACATCAACACATTAGTAAGATGAGTATATATATACTGTACTGGATGCTACTAATATTGCATGTATATCATCCAAGGCATGACTGACAATGATTTTATTGATGTATAACTATGATTCATGTAGGAATTAGAAGCACATTACGTTTACAAGCAGCAGGAACACATGGAGTTACTTGAAGGCAAGTCTGAAGTCATGTCCCTCCTGGAGCAGGACCAGTTAGAGAAAGAGATGGATTCTGTTGCACAAAGGATACTACAAAATGCATTTTCAAAAAATACTGAAGAGATGATGTATAAGCTAAAACAGGCTTCTGACAGCTTGGTATGTTATAATAATGTGATATACTGTGTCCATTAGTTGTACAGCCATATTGATACATGTTTGGTGTGTTATATATGATATACTGTGTCTATAGTTGTACAGCCATATTCATTTGATACTTGCATGTAATGGGTAGAATATGATAATGCCAGATAAAGAATCAGGGTTTTTTATAACATTATACTTTTCTACTTTAGTTTGATGAGAATGAAGAGGAGGGTTTACGTATAGATGGTGTTCAGATTGAACTTAAAGATGACAGTTCCAGGTATAATCTTGATATAATGCTTCATAACAAAATAGCCTTTAGGACTAACCAACTATGTCTGATTCAGGCTGTACTGGACTCCAGCACCACCAAAGATGGGTCTTGCTCCAGAAACTATAAGAAACTTTTTATACCCAGACTATCAAGGTTCTGCGATGTTGCAAGAAAGTCTAGGTCCTGATAATGTAGCACTGACTGCTATTGTGGAGAGTGAAATGGAGGAAGAAGAAGATGATGATTCATTGAAGCAAGATGCCCAGCAGTTACGCGCCAGGTATTTTTATAGTTTTAAATGCTACATATACATCAAGTTCCATGAAGGATGGTGGTACTGTACTTATGGTAGTTTATATCACAGGGTGGTAAAAAGGAGATTTAGTTCTGTGACTGACTTGACACAACCAGCATTTAAAGAAGAACCAGCAGTGCACCCAGCTGTTGATACCACTGATGACATCATTGATGATGATGATTATAATGAAGAGGAGGTTGAGGATGAGAAGGGTATAACCATTGAAGAGTCTGCACGTAGGTTCCAGTCCATGCTAGACAAGCGTCGTCAACATCTTAAAGAAGAAAAACAGATAAAGGAGGAGCTGGGTAACCAATGTGATGAAGACGAGAAGCAAAAGGAAGAAGAAACTGGTGAACCCTACAGGTAATAGTTATCAGTTTGCTTGTTAGGGTCTTGTTAGGGTCTGGGTAGGGTCTGGGTAGGGTCTTGGTAGGGTCTTGGTAGGGTCTTGGTAGGGTCTTGGTAGGGTCTTGGTAGGGTCTTGGTAGGGTCTTGGTAGGGTCTTGGTAGGGTCTTGGTAGGGTCTTGGTAGGGTCTTGGTAGGGTCTTGGTAGGGTCTTGGTAGGGTCTTGGTAGGGTCTTGGTAGGGTCTTGGTAGGGTCTTGGTAGGGTCTTGGTAGGGTCTTGGTAGGGTCTTGGTAGGGTCTTGGTAGGGTCTTGGTAGGGTCTTGGTAGGGTCTTGGTAGGGTCTTGGTAGGGTCTTGGTAGGGTCTTGGTAGGGTCTTGGTAGGGTCTTGGTAGGGTCTTGGTAGGGTCTTGGTAGGGTCTTGGTAGGGTCTTGGTAGGGTCTTGGTAGGGTCTTGGTAGGGTCTTGGTAGGGTCTTGGTAGGGTCTTGGTAGGGTCTTGGTAGGGTCTTGGTAGGGTCTTGGTAGGGTCTTGGTAGGGTCTTGGTAGGGTCTTGGTAGGGTCTTGGTAGGGTCTTGGTAGGGTCTTGGTAGGGTCTTGGTAGGGTCTTGGTAGGGTCTTGGTAGGGTCTTGGTAGGGTCTTGGTAGGGTCTTGGTAGGGTCTTGGTAGGGTCTTGGTAGGGTCTTGGTAGGGTCTTGGTAGGGTCTTGGTAGGGTCTTGGTAGGGTCTTGGTAGGGTCTTGGTAGGGTCTTGGTAGGGTCTTGGTAGGGTCTTGGTAGGGTCTTGGTAGGGTCTTGGTAGGGTCTTGGTAGGGTCTTGGTAGGGTCTTGGTAGGGTGTCAGTAGCATGTTAATAGTTGGTCAGTGGGGTGTCAGTAGGGTGTCGGTAGGTTGTCAGTGGGGTGTTGGTAGGTTGTCAGTAGGGTGTTGGTAGGTTGTCAGTAGGGTGTTGGCAGGTTGTCAGTAGGGTGTTGGTAGGTTGTCAGTAGGGTGTTGGCAGGTTGTCAGTAGGGTGTTGGTAGGTTGTCAGTAGGGTGTTGGTGGGTTGTCAGTAGGGGGTTTGTAGGGTGTTGGTAGGTTGTCAGTAGGGTGTTGGTGGAGTGTTGGTAGGTTGTCAGTAGGGTGTTGGTAGGTTGTCAATAGGGTTTTAGTAACAAGGTTGTTAGTGTGACATAACTTAAATTACATGTACAAGTAAGATATTATCATGCTGGTATATATAACTTGCAATGTAATGTTAATCTCAGTGTTTTGGTGCCTCACAGACGTGCTTATTCTGAACCTATGCTAACATTTGAGAAAGAGCAAATCCAGTTACCATCTGATTATGATGTCAGCATGCGAGAGGTGTGTAACTATTATATCAGGTTGGCAAATAATAAGATATGACAATGTGATTTTATAGACTGTAAATATCTTAAGAGAGAAATGAAAAAACCTGGTAACTATGTAAATATCTTGACAGCTTGAATATCAGGTGGATGCTGTGGCTGCGATGAAGCAGCAACTACAAGATGCATCACAAGAAGAAGAAGAAGAAGAAGAAGAAGATAAAGAAGCAGACAAAGAACCACAATACCAGTCAACTGCAGTAAGCATGGTAACATATTGTTGTGAAACATTACTTAACAAATACAGAATAGTGCTGATATATACTTTTTATGTTAGGATCTCTATACACCTGCTGAAGAGGAATTTCCACCTGAAAGCCTTCCTTATGGTAACTTAGAATGATTAACCTTTACTGTATGAGAAACATATTTTAACTGTAGTTTTATCACCATCAGGTGATGTACAAAGTACAGCTTATGAAGGGGAATCAGAAGATCTGAAGACTGAAACAGAAACAATGTCTGTTATTACAGTAACAAGTAAAGCTACAGGACTACACGCCAGGAAGATACACCACATGCCAAGAATGTAATTTGATTATGTATTAGTATTTCATGTACAAGTCGTTAATAATGAATATGGTATTTCAAATTGGTTGCTTTGTTGTAGGAAACATCAAAAGAAGCATAGAAGAAGGAAAACAATAAAACAGACTGTGAGTTACTTGATGACCACTCTATTCTATTATACTGTCTAAATCTAACTGTTGCTGTCCTGTTCACAGATGAGGGAAAAACAAATCCATCAGTTCTTAGCACAGCCAGCCACACCACTATCACGGTAACATAATCAATACATAGTTTTACCTGTTCAATCTACATTATATATTCCCTTTACACCTTATTTTTCTTCATTGTAGTTCCAAGAGTTTCCATTGTTTTCAGTCAATCAAGAAGGAGAATGACAAAACTGTTTCCGTCAGGTAAGCATTCATGATAGGGTAGTTTAGTATAACTTTATGACTAATAATGATTAATACTCAATAATGTTTTTGGCCTTATTTTCTTCATCAAGTGATGACATAGAGAGGGCAAAGAGTCTAGATGATCTGCAGGGTTTTGAGGATCAATTCATTCAGCAGGATGACAATGAGTAAGTATTTTAGTAAATAAATATCAATTATTATTATCTGAATATGCATTGGTAAGACAGTGTCATTAACATACTTGAATGTGTTTGTATTCCAGGCCCATTGACAACATGTTTGATTGGATTAGAGAACAGTATTGGTACAAGTGGTTCGATGAAGTCTATCCACCAAGTATAACCTCACCAGAACTGAGATGTGAGATAATAATTATGACATTACTGTTAGTAATAGACATACTGTATGTCCATGGCTACATCATTATATACTATGTACTATGTACCAGTATTGCATCATGATACTTGATGACAATGTTATTTGTCTAGAACAGACCACAGGGTTTGAATATATGTTTTTATGACTCAGTATCACCATTGCTTATTTCTCTACAGATGACTTCATGAGTGTCACTACCCCAAGACTCCCTAGTGGAAGGTATGTCAGTAGTTTATACATGTTATTTTACACCCCACTATCCTCATCATGAATGACCCTGTCATTTTGTTATTCTAATAGCAAGTCTAGTGGAGCAGTGATTGACAGTGCTATCCTGGATACTATACAAGTGATTCAGCCTGAAATGAGTGAGACAGACAATGACCTGTATCAGGTGAGTAATCATGTTACTAATGGCAACAAGAACACACATTTAGTGATCCTAATGATGATACTTTTATTGCTTAGGCCCTCCAACAAGAAACAGAAAAACTCTCCTCTTTGATTGAGCAAACAGAAAAGAATGAAACACTGGCTTTTTATGTGTGTCGGCGGGGTGCCATCTACAGAAAGGTTTGTTTTTTTCCTCTTTCTCTCTCTCTCTTCAGTTTACTAAATAAGTTTTTCTTCGTCCTCCAGACTGTTTCTTTCTTTTCTTTTCTTTACATGTTCCTTATTGCCCCTCCCTCAAAACAGCATCCTCTACTTCATAAAACATTCCATAAAGTCACAACCCTATCTCTAACTTGAAATAACATGTTGCAGATTGGTCAGTTGAAGAAGGCATGGGATGATCTAAACAGGTGAATGAATAACTAATCTACACATCAAAAAGAATAATAATGTCTGCCCTTCTTTCTAAAACCTTTTCAGTTTAAGATTCTTTGTCCAAACTTTGGAAAAGTTAACGGCTGTGTCAAACATCATACTTCTCATGAACTTCACTCACAGCATTAGTTGTGGCTCACGAGAAGAGAAGATCAGCGTTTGAACCAATAATTATAATTATATAATTATCAAACAGGATATAACCTGGCTGTTGACATGATAACACATGACTGTGATCTTTTCTTACTTGTTTGCTGTGCTCATTTGTATCTCTGCGCATGCCAATATGTAAGCCATGTAACATGCCATGTAGATATATTAACCACGTCTTGCTTTGTTTTGTTTTTTTGTAGAGCCATTGAGTTAGAGAACATGTTATTGGATGCTTACTGGCACCGACACCTACTGCATCTGATACAGAACAATAAAAAGGTATATACCACACCCAACTATTGATATTGCTCATTGTGGGGGTCATGATATAGTATGATGTGTTTTGTTTATCCCAGGCTGCGCTGGATGATCTGACATTTATCATCAAGAATAACAGTAATCAAGCACGGGCATACAGATCAAGGTAAGTCATGTAGTGCTCAGTATTCATTTGCATTTCTTCATGTTTCCCAAGATTCCAGAATGAAATGAACTGCTCATTTTCTACACTGTTCAGGAGCACTGATAGTTTGAGGTTGTAAAGGGCACACCTTCGAATGCTTTTTTGTATTTCCGATACAAAAGTCGGTCTAATAATCAGTTGGTATTGTGAATGTCAAATTTGCATGAAGCCATTTTTCCTGTGAAATGCATCAGACTATGAGGGCACACATTCAGACTTTACTTGAATGTGTCTTGTTTGGCTGGCAGCATTCAACCTGAACATGTTGAGCTGCTTTAGTCCATTGTACGAAAGTTTTTGCTTCTAGAAAAAGATTATACTGCAATAGAATGAGGAAGTGAGTAACTCTACTGCTAAATGTTCCAGGGCTGAGTTATATCGTCAAGAAGGAGATGCAACAATGGCAATCGTCAACTACTCACAGGTCAGTGGAGTCATGTATGTACTACGATACTCAGAGTCATCCAATGAATAGGTACTTGACAAGGACTTTTGCGGTTACTGACTTTAATGATTTGTTTTTGATGCAGACTGCCACAAACGTCCATATAATCTGGTTTGCATGAACAACCCTAAATTCATTGTGAACATTGCTTTTGCTGGCACTAACGTTTGAGTTGCTCGTCAGTCAGCTTTATGTTACAAGATTATTCATGCATGTGTTATACATCTTGTATTCATTATTGCAGGCCATCAAGCTGAATCCTAACAATGTAGAAACCTACTACCAGAGAGCTGATATGTTCAAGATGGTTAGTGTGATAGGTTCCTGTTACGCCGAGATAGTATATGATCACATAAACCTTTGTTCTTTATGTAGAGGGGTGATATACTACTTGCATTAGAAGACTACAAGAAAGTATATTGATCATGTGATCATAAACCTTTGTTATTTATGTAGAGGGGTGATATACTACTTGCATTAGAAGACTACAAGATAGTATATTCATTTGATCACATGATCATAAACCTTTGTTCTTTATGTAGAGGGGTGATATACTACTTGCATTAGAAGACTACAAGATAGTATATTGATCATGTGATCATAAACCTTTGTTCTTTATGTAGAGGGGTGATATACTACTTGCATTAGAAGACTACAAGATAGTATATTGATCATGTGATCTTAAACCTTTGTTCTTTATGTAGAGGGGTGATATACTACTTGCATTAGAAGACTACAAGATAGTATATTGATCATGTGATCATAAACCTTTGTTCTTTATGTAGAGGGGTGATATACTACTTGCATTAGAAGACTACAAGAAAGTATATTGATCATGTGATCATAAACCTTTGTTCTTTATGTAGAGGAGTGATATACTACTTGCATTAGAAGACTACAAGATAGTATATTCATTTGATCATGTGATCTTAAACCTTTGTTCTTTATGTAGAGGGGTGATATACTACTTGCATTAGAAGACTACAAGATAGTATATTGATCACATGATCATAAACCTTTGTTCTTTATGTAGAGGGGTGATATACTACTTGCATTAGAAGACTACAAGATAGCTGCACAGTTGCTGCCAAGCAGAACTGAAGCCATGTTTGAAATTGGGAAGTTTCACTTCAATAATGAGTAAGTTCAAAAATACTGTTATGAATGGAGGTTGTTGTATTTTGGTTTTGTATCCATGTGACTGTTACTTATTACAGGAACTGGACTGGTGCAGTTAATGATTTCAAGGAAATTCTGCAACAAGATCCACAAGACTCTCTTGCTTATACGTACAGAGGCAGAGTGTATGCTCAAATGGTATGTTATGGAGTAGATGCTGACTGGACAGACAGACAAACAGACAGACAGACAAACAGACAGGCAGGCAGGCAGGCGGGCAGCACTAAGATACCCCCATGTAGTCATCTGTAAATTTGTCAATTTTCAACTTAAGTTTTCTCGGCCGATATAACACTTGTCAATGACTAGATTTACTAAAGTGGACAGAAAGACAGACACCTGAGCATGGAAACATGTTTCACTAACATTTTGTGTCCTCATCCCATTATACAGGGTCAGTTTAATAACGCTATACGGGACTTCTCAGCAGCAATTCATTACGACCCGAAAAACGCTGTGGCCTTGTATCACAGAGGGTGTATTCTCAGAAAGTAAGTTTACATCTTAATGTCTAAAACAATGTTATACACATTCAAGGTCCTTTCAAGAAGAAGCACAATCATTATCATCAAATCTTGGGGTTTGTTTTGCTCAGAAGACAAGACCCCTGATCTCTCTATATCTCTATATAATCCCTGTTGTCTACTGTCTTACAGGGTTCATCCTCGACGTGCTTTACAAGACCCCTGATCTCTCTATATATCTATATAATCCCTGTTGTCTACTGTCTTACAGGGTTCATCCTCGACGTGCTTTACAAGACTTCAGTGTTTCACTTCTACTTGACAGCAGTGAAGACAATGTGAATGTGTTTTTACACCGTGGAATCTTGTATACAGACATGAAAAGGTGTGTCTGTTATTGTAAGCACAGTCAAAAACCATGATGGACTACATTAACACTGTTAAACTTGATTTTCTCAAAACTAGTAAAAAGTTCTTATAGTTAAGGTTCCCAGATAAGAGATCATTAAGTTTACATAGACTGTGTATAGTCTCTTATCTGGGGAATAAAATAAGAACTTTTTACTAGTTTTTAGAGAGTACGCAGGAGGATCAAGTTTTTACTAGTTTTTAGAGAGTACGCAGGAGGATCAAATTTTTACTAGTTTTTAGAGAGTACGCAGGAGGATCAAGTTTTAGGCCCGGTTTAGATGTTGAAGTTCACCTGTGTGCCGAATCTAATGCAAATGAGCAAAACCTATTGTTTGAGTTCATTTGCATTAGATGTGGTGCATGTGAACTTTGACGTCTAATTACTGGGCCTTAGAGTAATGAATCTTTTGTTTCCCAGATGGGAAGATGCTATCCCTGACTTCGAGGCAGCTCTTGAGTTAAATCCAGAACTTGCTTCTGCACATGTTAATATTGGTCTGATCTATATTATCAAGTACAATAACTACCAGAAGTAAGTCATTGTCTTTATATGAACATCTATCATTCTATACAGTATGATGTTAATAATCGTATAATTGTAGGGCTGTGCGTCAATACACTAGAGCCATCCATGTGGATCCAACATACATAAGAGCACGAATATGTCGAGCCGAAGCCTACCAGAAAATGGGCATGGTAAGAGCCTTGATCTTGATGTATATACGTGATTATATTTACTGGACAGCGCATTTTGTCTCTCCCTAACATCTATTACATACTCACTGTATGACTACATGCATGGTACATCCATTACATACTGTATGACTACATGCATGGTACACCCATTACATACTGTATGACTACATGCATGGTACACCCATTACATACTGTATGACTACATGCATGGTACATCCATTACATACTGTATGACTACATGCATGGTATACCCATTACATACTGTATGACTACATGCATGGTACATCCATTACATACTGTATGACTACATGCATGGTACATCCATTACATAATGTATGACTACATGCATGGTACGTCCATTACATACTGTATGACTACATGCATAGAGCTTGGTTGACATCCTTTTTCTTCTTTGACCCACTTTTTCGATTGTTTGTTTCCTTCCAGTTGCAAGAAGCCGTACTGGATTACACGCGAGTTATTCACATGAGACCAGACATACCTGACTATCACATGGCTCGTGTAAGTATTAACGGGTATATCCGTGTTACGACACACAAGTTATTTTCAATAAACCAGACCCTCTTTTCAGGCTTTTTGGCTGGAAAAATCTTAGCAAATGACCCCCTTGTGTGGTTCTAGCAAAATGTCCAACTTTGTTCTTGGGTCGTTCTGGAACCATTTGGATGGCAAACTATCCAAAGTATTTAATTAATGCTCTATGGATTCAAGGGTTTGTTGTTTGATTCCTAGCCGCAGCATCACATACCAGACATTCTTGCAAAGTTTTTTTAGGTCTCTCCCTTGATTCAAGAGTTTTCTGTGGGTTCTGTGGTCTTCTTATCTCTACAAAACCAGTTATTTCCCCAAATTACCAACACTTTCTTTACAATTTTAGGGTAAAGTATTGTTGGAGCAGAACAAGATGGATCTAGCAAGCTACCATGTTAGGTACAACACATCTGACATAGCAATGTGGATTTTGTTGTTGTTGGTAGTGGTGTTTAGTTTTGCTAATGATGGTGTTTTACGGCGTATTTGTAGACAAGCTGCCAAACTCAACCAGGGTCTTGGAGCATCAGCCACACAACAAGCTGTGGTGCAAAGCTTTCTCAAAAACTTCGATCAGGTAACATTCATTGTGTTGGAGCAAGGCAAGGTGGTGGGTGTTGTGGTGTATTCATTGTGTTAGTACTAGAGAGGAGAGAGGCAAGGTGGTTGATGGGTGATTTATTCATTGTGTTAGTACTAGAGAGGAGAGAGGCAAGGTGGTTGATGGGTGATGTATCCATTGTGTTAGTACTAGAGAGGAGAGAGGCAAGGTACTTGATCTAGTGATGTATTCATTGTGTTAGTACTAGAGAGGATAGAGGCAAGGTGGTTGATGGGTGATGTATCCATTGTGTTAGTACTAGAGAGGAGAGAGGCAAGGTACTTGATCTAGTGATGTATTCATTGTGTTGTTGTGTCTTGTTTTGAGGCCATTGAAGTACTCGAACGTGCTACTCGTGTCAGACCCTCTGCGCAGTTGTATATTCTTCTTGGCAAGACTAACATGAAAGCAAAAAGATTTGCAAATGCAATCGAAAGCTTTCAGAAGGCGATCAAAATCTTGGTAAGTGTGTTGTACGCTATTATGTTTCATATGACAACGAAGAAGGTGATGAACACAATTATAGTGATAGTGACGATGACACTGATGATGATGATGATGATGATGATGATGGTAATGATGGTAATGATGATGATGGTGATGATGATGGTGGTGATGATGACACTGATGATGATGGTGATGATGACACTGATGATGATGGCGATGATGATGATGGTGGTGATGATGGTGGTAATGATGACACTGATGATGATGGTGATGATGACACTGATGATGATGGCGATGATGATGATGGTGGTGATGATGGTGGTGATGATGGTGATGGTGGTAATGATGATGATGGTGGTAATAATGACACTGATGATGATGGTGATGATGACACTGATGATGATGGCGATGATGATGATGGTGGTGATGATGGTGATGGTGGTGATGATGATAATGGTGGTGATGATGATGATGGTGGTGATGATGACACTGATGATGATGATAATGATGGTGGTGATGATGACAATGATGATGATGGCGATGATAATGATGGTGGTGATGATGACAATGATGATGATGACACTGATGATGATGGTGGTGATGATGACAATGATGATGATGGCGATGATGATGATGGTGGTGATGATGATAATGATGGTGGTGATGATGATGGTGGTGATGATGACAATGATGATGATGGCGATGATGATGATGGTGGTGATGATGACACTGATGACACTGATGATGATGATAGTGTTTACATGTAATAATGATAATATCCCTGCAGACGCCATGGAATTCTCGCTCTCCTTTGCCCTTGGAAGCTGCTCCGGTATTCTTTTTGATTGGCATGTGTCACATAGAGGTGAATGATTCCTCTAGTGCACTGGATGCGTTTAATGATGCCATTAAAGTTAACCCAGAGTATGCTGAGGTGAGTAGCCATAATAGTGTGATATTGTAATACCTTATCTGGTATATGGCTGATGTGTTACGGCTGATGTGTTATGCTTGTGTTTATAGGCTTTCTATCAGAGAGGTTTAACCAAGATGAAGTTAAGTCACTCCAAGGGAATACACGACTTTAATCGAGCTCTTGCTATCAATCCTACCCTCTTTCAGGTAGGTTTTATATTTATTGTAACAGCTATTGTTGATCTATCTTTAACACTAGCTGCTGTTTGCGGTGTTTGTTGTGTTTGCAGGCGTTCCTGAGTCGTGCTGCATACTATGGCATGAGAAACCGATACAGCAAAGGTATTATGAGCTGTAATGAAGCTATCAAACTACAACCAGGAAGTGTACGAGCATATCTCTACAGGTACTGACCTACTATATCAACTACATCATGAAGTTATCCAGTGTATAGAATATGTATAGGTTTTATCCACTGGATAAGGATTTATCTGATGGATAGCGCTATTCAGGCTTCGTACAACCACGGCCCCAGTAAAATAGACTTTATCCACTGTTTTCACATTTCAGACCGCGTGTCATTCCCTAGAGTGTTATTTCTTTGTTTAATGGTTACGCACAAGAAGACACATGAGTATGGATACAACTCAAACAAAGAATCTTATTCTCAAGAGGATTAAGATCATTAGTACCAGTATATATATATATGTATAGGAATATCTGATACTAGCTTCAACATGTCATATGTTTTAGGGGAGCCTTGAAGTACCATATCAAAGCATACAGCTTAGCTGTTAAAGATCTTACTGAAGCAGTAGCAATCGATTGTAGATGCCCCCTGGCCTATTTCAACCGTGCTGTTTGCTATCATGAGATGAGATACTTCCAAAAGGTTTGTACAGCTATCTGACTGCCCAATGCTAGGGATAAATGTACTATTGATGTTTTATTTATTGTACAGGCACTGATGGACTACAGCACGGTCATGTTGCTGGAAGATAAGCCCAATATCAAGGTATCTCGTGCAATATACAGTATCATGGTAATATAATGTATGATATTCAGTATTGACCATGTTCTATTGATAAACCCAATATCAAGGTATCTCGTGCAATATACAGTATCATGGTAATATAACGTATGATATTCAGTATTGACCATGTTCTATTGATAAACCCAATATCAAGGTATCTCGTGCAATATACAGTATCATGGTAATATAACGTATGATATTCAGTATTGACCATGTTCTATTGATAAACCCAATATCAAGGTATCTCGTGCAATATACAGTATCATGGTAATATAACGTATGATATTCAGTATTGACCATGTTCTATTGATAAACCCAATATCAAGGTATCTCGTGCAATATACAGTATCTTGGTAATATAACGTATGATTTTCAGTATTGACCATGTTCTATTGATTGCTTAAGGTGCTGCAAAACAGAGGCCTTCTCTACCTTGAGATAAACGATGTTGAAAATTCACTAGAAGACTTCAAGGCTGCTGCAAGGGTATGATTAGTGGTGTTAGGGTTAGAGATATGATAGGTATATAGATGACTGAAACTGATGTACATGTGTGTGTATGATCTGCAAGGGTATGATTAGTGTTAGGGTTAGAGATATGATAGGTATATAGATGACTGAAACTGATGTGTGTGCATGATCTGTAAGGGTATGATTAGTGTTAGGGTTAGAGATATGATAGGTATAAAGATGACTGAAACTGATGTACATGTGTGTGCATGATCTGTAAGGGTATGGTTAGTGTTAGGGTTACGGTTAGAGATATGACACTGATGTGTATGTGCATGATCTATACACAGGTTTCTGAGAATGACCCAAAGATCCGTCATGCCCTTGGACTGTGTTACCACAAGTATGTATTGACATTAATGTTTATAAAAAGTATGTATATTGGATATAACAATTGGATATATATTGAATGATGTTTATATTTATAGACTTAACCGTCTAGAGGAATCAGTGGCTGCGTATAATGATGCATTACGCATCGATCCATTCTTTGTGGAGGCGTATAATGGACGGGGAAACGCCCTGATGGACTTTGGCCATGAGCAAGGGAATATTCTTGGCAGGTTGGTAACGTCTATAGTACAGCTAGACTGCGAGCAGTCCCTCTATTTTCCTTGGTCACTATCATGTCCGATCGTATTTAGTTTGGCCGAGGGCGTTTGGTCGAGAGGATATTTGACTTACAACGAAATACGATCGGTCAGTGACCAAGGGAAATAGAGGGACTGCTCGCACTCTATGATACTGCCAATTACTGTGTGATATTGTAGTATGATTGTATCTATAATACAGCCAAATAGTGTGACAGTGTAATATTGTAATATATTTGATCCTTTCTCATCTAGACGAGATTACCTCAAAGCGTTACATATTGACCCACAATGCCTATCGGCACGTGTAAACCTGGCCTACAATCTACAGGTATGTATGCACATCATCTGTTCACCAAACACCGCTGAATGATCTAATGCTTTTGTTCTTCTATGATCATCAACAGGTTGAAGGTAAATATCAGGACTCTTGGAACCAGTTCACCTCAGCCATTACCATGGATACCTGTAAGTAATACTGCTGGTCATAAATAACCCAAACATATATAGAGGTTATTTACCGTCCTAAAGTCGGACCTGATAGGGAAAATCTGTGCCTGAGGTGTTGAATATAATTATACATTATCAAGGCCAAGGGCACAGGTTTTCCCTATCCGGACCCACTTTAGGATGATAAATAACTTATTCATTTTTCCCATTTACTTTTCCACTTGTTTTTATAATCAACGTTCTGTTCTTTAGCAATTCGTTATCCCAGAGATAGTAAGTAGATTCCTTATTTTGTTTCTTGTTGGTGTTGTCAGCCTGTCAAGCTGCATTAGAAGGACGTGCTGTGGTTAACTTACAAATGCAAAACACATTTGGTGCATTAATAGACATGAATGCAGCCATCAAGGTGAGTTCTGCCTCAGTCAGTCATAGTAATCTATTCCACAACATGTACACCATTCTGCCTCAGTCAGTCATAGTAATCTATTCCACCACATGTACACCATTCTGCCTCAGTCAGTCATAGTAATCTATTCCACAACATGTACACCATTCTGCCTCAGTCATAGTAATCTATTCCACCACATGTACACCATTCTGCCTCAGTCAGTCATAGTAATCTAGTCCACCACATGTACACCATTCTGCCTCAGTCATAGTAATCTATTCCACCACATGTACACCATTCTACCTCAGTCAGTCATACTAATCTATTCCACAACATGTACACCATTCTGCCTCAGTCATAGTAATCTATTCCACAACATGTACACCATTCTGCCTCAGTCATAGTAATCTATTCCACCACATGTACACCATTCTGCCTCAGTCATAGTAATCTATTCAACCACATGTACACCATTCTGTCTCAGTCATAGTAATCTATTCAACCACATGTACACCATTCTGTCTCAGTCATAGTAATCTATTCCACCACATGTACACCATTCTGCCTCAGTCATAGTAATCTAGTCCACCACATGTACACCATTCTGCCTCAGTCATAGTAATCTAGTCCACCACATGTACACCATTCTGCCTCAGTCAGTCATACTAATCTATTCCACCACACCATCTTTATAGTCTATTCTCTTCTTGTTACAGATCTCCAAAACTGCTGAGCTGCTTAACAACAGGGGCGTAGTTCATCAGGTTAGTGTTCTTTATAGTTTCTGGTCAATGGTTACCCTTGAAAACGCATGGGAAGTTTTCTTGGTCCTTGGAGGAGTTTATCACTTGCCTGTTTGCATTATAACAACATAATATTATATTACACTATCATATAGTACCACTATCACGTGGTGCCACTATCACGTGGTGCCACTATCACGTGGTGCCACTATCACGTGGTACCACTATCAGGTGGTACCACTATCACGTGGTGCCGCTATCACGTGGTGCCACTATCACGTGGTGCCACTATCATGTAGTACCACTATCATGTGGTACTACTATCATGTAGTACCACTATCATGTAGTACCACTATCATGTAGTACCACTATCATGTAGTACCACTATCATGTAGTACCACTATCATGTAGTACCACTATCATGTAGTACCACTATCATGTAGTACCACTATCATGTAGTACCACTATCATGTAGTACCACTATCATGTAGTACCACTATCATGTAGTACCACTATCATGTAGTACCACTGTCATGTAGTACCACTGTCATGTAGTACCACTGTCATGTAGTACCACTATCATGTAGTACCACTATCATGTGGTACCACTATCATGTAGTACCACTATCATGTAGTACCACTATCATGTGGTACCACTATCATGTAGTACCACTATCATGTAGTACCACTATCAGAATCCCTGTCTTTTGGTCACTTAATTACCATCAATTTCCTTACCTCCAAAGAGGGAATAAATATTTAGATAAGTAAATATGCGAAGCATTGTGGTGGAAATGATGTAACGTTAAAGACGTCATAACTGACTGTTATTGTTTGTTAGTTCATGGATGATTACGTTAATGCTGTGCGTGACTACCAGTCTGCTATCAAACAAGATCCTTCCTACGCCTTGGCCTATTATAACGCTGGTAATGTGTATTTCAAGCAACGACAGTTCAAACAGGTACTCTCATCGTCTCTTTTATATGTATGTCGATCCCTGCGGTGTAAGTCTAAAAAGAGAAATACCTTTCCTCGTTAGGCATTCAGCTATTATAATAAAGCGTTGTCATGGACACCAGATGATGAGTCAGCTGTTCTTAACAGGGCAATCACCAGGGTGAGTAATAAGAATGATGATGATGGTCATGATGATGCAAGATGATGATGGTCATGATTCAGGGACCGCGGAGCTCCCTAAAAAGTGGTGGGGCTATATGAGAGACTAGTATGGGAAAAAGTGGTGGGGCTATATAAGAGACTAGTATGGGAAAAAGTGGTGGGGCTATATAAGAGACTAGTATGGGAAAAAGTGGTGGGGCTATATAAGAGACTAGTATGGGAAAAAGTGGTGGGGCTATATAAGAGACTAGTATGGGAAAAAGTGGTGGGGCTATATAAGAGACTAGTATGGGAAAAAGTGGTGGGGCTATATAAGAGACTAGTATGGGAAAAAGTGGTGGGGCTATATGAGAGACTAGTATGGGAAAAAGTGGTGGGGCTGATGATGATGATCATGATGGTCATGATGATGATGATGCTTGATGATTGTTAAGATGATTATGATGGTGATGTTAACCGATGGTGGCTAGTGGTGATGACGATAATAGTGACAAAGGATGGTAGTGTTGCAAATGATGCTGGCGATGATGATACATGATGATGATATATCATGGTGATAGCGCAGAATGATAATAATAACAATAATGATAGTTAATATTAATAATATGTGCTGACAATGATAATGATGACATTGATGACAATGATGGATGATAATTAATATTGTATTCCACGTGCAGGTTCTGCTTCGTGATGCTAAAGGAGCCATACAGGACTTTCATAAGGCCGGTGAGTATATAATATCTAACAGTACATACCGATGTGCACGGTGATATTCATTTCATAAGGCCGGTGAGTATATAATATCTAACAGTACATACCGATGTGCACGGTGATATTCATTTCATAAGGCCGGTGAGTATATAATATCTAACAGTACATACCGATGTGCACGGTGATATTCATTTCATAAGGCCGGTGAGTATATAATATCTAACAGTACATACCGATGTGCACGGTGATATTCATTTCATAAGGCCGGTGAGTATATAATATCTAACAGTACATACCGATGTGCACGGTGATATTCATTTCATAAGGCCGGTGAGTATATAATATCTAACAGTACATACCGATGTGCACGGTGATATTCATTTCATAAGGCCGGTGAGTATATAATATCTAACAGTACATACCGATGTGCACGGTGATATTCATTTCATAAGGCCGGTGAGTATATAATATCTAACAGTACATACCGATGTGCACGGTGATATTCATTTTACTTTTCTCTTTGATCAGTGGATTTGAACCCATACGCGGCACACGTGTATTTTAACAGAGGGAACTTGTATGCTTCATTACGAAAGTACAAGGACGCTGAAGAAGACTATACCAGAGGTACGTATGATGGCACATACATCAAAATATGATTAGTCACGTGATGGGGTAAGAGACAGTAGTCTAGTGTGTGTTACTGCCTGTAGATACATTGGTGCATGATGGGGTAAGAGACAGTAGTCTAGTGTGTTACTGCCTGTAGATACATTGGTGATGGGGTAAGAGACAGTAGTCTAGTGTGTGTTACTGCCTGTAGATACATTGGTGATGGGGTAAGAGACAGTAGTCTAGTGTGTGTTACTGCCTGTAGATACATTGGTGATGGGGTAAGGGACAGTAGTCTAGTGTGTGTTACTGCCTGTAGATACATTGGTGATGGGGTAAGAGACAGTAGTCTAGTGTGTGTTACTGCCTGTAGATACATTGGTGATGGGGTAAGAGACAGTAGTCTAGTGTGTGTTACTGCCTGTAGATACATTGGTGATGGGGTAAGAGACAGTAGTCTAGTGTGTGTTACTGCCTGTAGATACATTGGTGATGGGGTAAGAGACAGTAGTCTAGTGTGTGTTACTGCCTGTAGATACATTGGTGATGGGGTAAGAGACAGTAGTCTAGTGTGTGTTACTGCCTGTAGATACATTGGTGATGGGGTTAGGGACAGTAGTCTAGTGTGTGTTACCACAGGGAGCCCAATTTAGATAAAAGTAAAAGGTGAAAATAAAATCGGAAAAAAATCGCGTTTAATTAATTTTTTTAATTCCAGGTCAAGATAATGTCCTCTATAATACGAACGAGCAAAAAAATCCGTAAAAAATGCACCAGAACATTTTTTTTCGCGCGCGCCTTTGTTTTCCAATGTAATTTCCCTATGGTATCCTACGTGTGGATTTCTGTTAATATAATTTAACAAGGGAGGAAAGTCAAGTCGCCATCTTGAACAACACAACACACTTTAAACCACGATTTCACCTTCTTTTAAACCACAAACTCCCGAAAAAACTTGACCAAAATGTTCCCTAGGATGGGGGATTCATTTTTTTAAAAGTCGTTTTTACCTTCCTCACCGATTTCTCGGAACGAAATGTAAGTGCAGAAAATTTTTCGCTTGCTGCAGATTTTCTGACTATGTTCTGTACGATTCGTTAAGTCAACGGGACTGGGGCGAGAACCAATTTCGACCTCACTACTCTCCCGATTAGGCATTTTGTCACGTGTACACAACCCACCACCAACCACCCCACAGGGCTAGTTTTGTTGTTGAAAAATTCTTTGACAAAGTTCGAAATTTTTACAGTTTGTTGGTTAATTTTACTTAAAAAACGAAAGATAACTACAGATAATCCAAAACAATATCAGGTTTGGTGAATTTACCTTGGATGTCATTCATTCAACTTCAAATTTTGGAGATTTCCGTACTTTCTCAAGACAAAGCTGCACCAAACAGATGAAAACTGGTAAAAAAGAGGTGAGCAAAAAACTACACTTCGCTTCTTTTACATGATAATCTTCAGTGGTTAATATGAAGAGTTTTACGTTGTCATATGAACCCTATCTTCATCGCAATGAAAATAGATATAGATGCGTTAGTCGCAGCAAAAAGAAGCTGGGAATAAGATAAGCTTTTAGATGTCGATCTTTAGCTTGATTTAATACTGAGTAAACTATTCTGAAGGTCCGAAACGACAATACCAAACTGATATCAGTTGAAATATCCTTTTCTATTTCATTGATTAAAATATTTTCATTCCTTTTACGAGTTTCGGCTAAGACAAGAACCCTAAAAGCGAAGTGTAGTTTTTTGCTCACCTCTTTTTTACCAGTTTTCATCTGTTTGGTGCAGCTTTGTCTTGAGAAAGTACGGAAATCTCCAAAATTTGAAGTTGAATGAATGACATCCAAGGTAAATTCACCAAACCTGATATTGTTTTGGATTATCTGTAGTTATCTTTCGTTTTTTAAGTAAAATTAACCAACAAACTGTAAAAATTTCGAACTTTGTCAAAGAATTTTTCAACAACAAAACTAGCCCTGTGGGGTGGTTGGTGGTGGGTTGTGTACACGTGACAAAATGCCTAATCGGGAGAGTAGTGAGGTCGAAATTGGTTCTCGCCCCAGTCCCGTTGACTTAACGAATCGTACAGAACATAGTCAGAAAATCTGCAGCAAGCGAAAAATTTTCTGCACTTACATTTCGTTCCGAGAAATCGGTGAGGAAGGTAAAAACGACTTTTAAAAAAATGAATCCCCCATCCTAGGGAACATTTTGGTCAAGTTTTTTCGGGAGTTTGTGGTTTAAAAGAAGGTGAAATCGTGGTTTAAAGTGTGTTGTGTTGTTCAAGATGGCGACTTGACTTTCCTCCCTTGTTAAATTATATTAACAGAAATCCACACGTAGGATACCATAGGGAAATTACATTGGAAAACAAAGGCGCGCGCGAAAAAAAATGTTCTGGTGCATTTTTTACGGATTTTTTTGCTCGTTCGTATTATAGAGGACATTATCTTGACCTGGAATTAAAAAAATTAATTAAACGCGATTTTTTTCCGATTTTATTTTCACCTTTTACTTTTATCTAAATTGGGCTCCCTGTGGTGTTACTGCCTGTAGATACATTGGTGTATGATGGGGTAAGAGACAGTAGTCTAGTGTGTTACTGCCTGTAGATACATTGGTGCATGATGGGGTAAGAGACAGTAGTCTAGTGTGTGTTACTGCCTGTAGATACATTGGTGATGGGGTAAGAGACAGTAGTCTAGTGTGTTACTGCCTGTAGATACATTGGTGATGGGGTAAGAGACAGTAGTCTAGTGTGTTACTGCCTGTAGATACATTGGTGATGGGGTAAGAGACAGTAGTCTAGTGTGTTACTGCCTGTAGATACATTGGTGATGGGGTAAGAGACAGTAGTCTAGTGTGTGTTACTGCCTGTAGATACATTGGTGATGGGGTTAGGGACAGTAGTCTAGTGTGTGTTACTGCCTGTAGATACATTGGTGATGGGGTAAGAGACAGTAGTCTAGTGTGTGTTACTGCCTGTAGATACATTGGTGATGGGGTAAGAGACAGTAGTCTAGTGTGTGTTACTGCCTGTAGATACATTGGTGATGGGGTAAGAGACAGTAGTCTAGTGTGTGTTACTGCCTGTAGATACATTGGTGCATGATGGGGTAAGAGACAGTAGTGTAGTGTGCGTATCACGATGACAAGACACATGATAGTATGACTGCTGTTACAAGCAGTATTTTTGTGCCGTTGATAACAAGCTTAAGATTCGCCAATTTGATTGACATCAATCACTAGTACTGATAAGTGTTATTTTCGTACAGCGCTTAGTCTTCGTCCTGGTGATGCTTTGGTTTACAAGAAACGCGCGGACGTGTTAGGAAAGATGTCAAAGAGGAACGAAGCGATAGAAGACTACAAGAAAGCCATCATCATCAAAACACGTGCTGCAACTGTAAGGAAAGGGTAAATGTTACTATGTCAACCATCTGACCAATTACGTGCTAGTTACTATGACAACAAAAATCTATTTATGACGTCACCTTTTTAACTTTGTGAATAACGAGTTTGACGATATTTAAGAGTTCTATTTTTATTTCCATGTTGGTTTTACAATCAATAAATATTATCTATTATTAACATTTTACTATTACTAGAATCTATGCTCATAATGGTAGGTAACTGATATTGTCATGTTGTCATGTTGCCATGTCGCGTGATCCATGTGTCTTATCTTGACAGACTGTACGACACAGGGATCCCATTAAACATCAGTGACCTAGCTAGGAAAGCTTTTATCAGCTATCGTCTCTCGCAATTAGTGTATCTTAGCGTTACATTTATCTCCGGTACAGCAGCAGAACTTCAAACCGTGCTTGTTTGTGATTGATTTCGTGCTACATTTAGAATCAAGAGGACAAAACAACAGGTTTTGTAACCAGCAACCCTTGCGCAGAATCTGTTAAAAACAACACAAATAAATTAATATAAGTACAGTGTAGAGTACAGTATAGAGTACAGTGTAGAGTACAGTGTAGAGTACAGTGTAGAGTACAGTGTAGAGTACAGTGTAGAGTACAGTGTAGAGTACAGTGTAGAGTACAGTGTAGAGTACAGTGTAGAGTACAGTGTAGAGTACAGTGTAGAGTACAGTGTAGAGTACAGTGCAGAGTACAGTGTAGAGTACAGTGTAGAGTACAGTGCAGAGTACAGTGTAGAGTACAGTGTAGAGTACAGTGCAGAGTACAGTGTAGAGTACAGTGCAGAGTACAGTGCAGAGTACAGTGTAGAGTACAGTGTAGAGTACAGTGTAGAGTACAGTGTAGAGTACAGTGTAGAGTACAGTGTAGAGTACAGTGTAGAGTACAGTGTAGAGTACAGTGTAGAGTACAGTGTAGAGTACAGTGTAGAGTACAGTGTAGAGTACAGTGTAGAGTACAGTGTAGAGTACAGTGTAGAGTACAGTGTAGAGTACAGTGTAGAGTAAAGTGTAGAGTACAGTGTAGAGTACAGTGTAGAGTACAGTGTAGAGTAGCACGGTGCTTCTTGTCTGGACATCTTTCATGTTTTACCAAGGTCTATTGAGTGTTTTATTCCGATGAATATTTCGTTTTTAATGTAGCCTTGTAATCAATTTTTGTCTGCAATAGATTTCTATAAAATTCTACATTTGAAGAGATTAATTTATTTTGGAAAATCAGGGTGTAGACTGAAGGATTGGACTGGACGTCGGTTGGATGGATCTTGGATCAAAAAACTTTTTGGTGGCATTTCCTGCCTTTGAAAGGTAAAAACATATCCAAGCTTTAGAATTTGATTTATGCTTCTCAATTCTGAATTTTAAGAGATTTTTAATTTTTGGAAAATCCGGAACCGTGCATGGCTGGACTAGACTGGACGTCGGTTGACTGGATCACCCCGGATCGAGAAAAAAATTACGCCGAATTCGCACTTTTTATCTTATAATTTCTATTTTAACATCATGATGATCCTAATTTTATGCTAAAATTTGCAAAAATCGATATTCTTTTATTTCATAATTAGAAATAATTACTATTATTATTTATGGTCTTGGATCGCGAAAAAAAAAAAAATACATGACAAAACCGAGTAAGCTGTGCGCTGATTGGTTGAAATTTCTATCACTATTGTTTTTCTCGAATGTTGATTGGCTGATTGGCTGAATGTACTTGTATGTGATAATAGAGTGATGATAATAATAACGTACCCTGCTGACACCTTTGGATGTAGTGCTGTAAAGAGCAAAGCAGTGTGATATCTTGCCTTGGTACACTGGACACTTCTGTAGACGAGGGCAGTTGTAACCACATTCAGGATTATAGTACTCACAGACGTGACTTGTTAACAACTCTTTACAATCTAAAATATAAAAACACACAGGTACATCAGACAAACGACTGTACTTTGGAAAATGAAAGACGGTGTGACAGATCGTCTTCGTATTTTCATATAGAAACCGACATGGGAACCAGGCCTAGAAATACACCCAAAACAAGAAAGGGTTTTTTCTTTCTCCTGAAAGTATCCCACCCCTCCCCTCCCTGTTCTAGGACTGTTGTAGCTGTTGTTATCAAAGATTACTGACTGGAACACCTTACCTGTTTTATCGAGAAGAAATGCAAGAAAAATAACACTTGTAAAATATAACGTCTTCATCTTCGAAACAGCTGAAACTAGAACCACACAAGAAGTAATGAATCAGTGGCAGCCAGCTATTCACATGCGGTTGGCTGTAGATAGGATTAAGGTACTTACAGTAGACTCCCAGCCTGCTCGCTCAGTACGTGTGTATGTATACCAAGATATTCTCTTGATCAGTGTTTTAGTAGCTAATCCCGCGAGCAAGAGACAGCTGTATCTGGTCTAAACTGTCTGGAGATTATTAAGGTTTTTATTAGGTCTCTTGAAGCAACACCCCCATATTTCCTTTAGTGGCTTGTCTAATAGCTTGGTGAGTGGGTTTTTATAACCTTTAGTCTTATCTCCAGACACTGTGAGCCTAAGCTGTTTGTGTGTTAATGTCTCAACTAGACTAGAAAACCGACAGAAAAAGATAATGATAGTGAAGAAAATCGTTTGGCTTAGCCGGCCCTTGTTGTTGCTTTTTATACCTCGAGATTATCATGTTCCGCTGAGCTGAGCATGACATGAGAATCTATGATCCGGTGTCTCACACTATTAGGTGTTTGCATTTGCCCACTAGTAGCAGACTCAGCGACTGTGTATTACAAGTACTTCACCAAAATGGAAACTAGCGTTTACTTTGTCCAACCTTTCCTTTTGTTTCGATGTTGTATGTTAGAACAGCTTCCTGTGCTCGTGTTAGTATTTGTAGTACTGGAGTTATTTTTATATCCAATAGGATGTGTTTCATGAATTGCCAATCTCCTGTTTGCCCAAAATAATTCATAATTTACTGTACTAATGACTTGTAGCATAGCTGTGAGCAAGGGAAACGCTATCCTAATATTGGTTCCAAATAACAAGCAAATATTTTCTTCTAAATTTTAATAATTTTTGTTTGCAATTTATAGGATTATTAGAAACTCTTTTTCCAATTTATCTTTAGATAATCATAAATATAACTGTCTTTCTCTCCTGCCGGACGGAATGTTATAAAAACATGGTTTGATTAATTTTTGAAATATAGGTTACGAAAGAAAAGCACCTTGATAATTGTATGTATACATACTAACAAATGTCCAGCACAACGCCCACAGATCAAATGTAATCGCCGACACAGTCTTACCAATGTACTGCATTGAACATTATCATTAAGTCTGTTCCAAACAATTAAAAACCTGCCAAACAAAATCTTGAAAAGTGCGTGGAAAATGTCACAATCCTGAGATAAAAGGATTCCTAGTAGTCGCAGCAAACCTGTCTCCGGGCAGTTTTCAGTTTTCGTCCGTTCTATCTTGTAACTAAGCTTTTCGAGTTTCACAAAGATCCAGTTTTTTAATAGCCTTGATTGCTTCTTAACCGCAAACCCAAGTTTCGTGACAAGCACGTTTTGTATGTTCATGTCTTTAGTGGTCAGACGTTCTATTGTGAAAGACCGATAATAAGGAGAACCTTTGATAGAAACATACTTCCTGGTATCCTGGTGTGATCAAAAAAGAACTTGACACGCACAAACACCAAAAATATCAGGATGATAAGAAAGAAAGAAAGAAAGAAAGAAAGAAAGAAAGAAAGAAAAAAGAAGGAAAGGAAGGAAGAAAGAAAGAAAGAGTGTAAAATCTATACTTACCACAAACCAGGTTTATATACTATGGTAAACGAGGTTACATGGACAGAGCTAGCCAGCCATGTGTATGTACGTCTGACTGCCTTGAATCCTGTGCTGCCGGCTTTATTTAATATCATGCCATTAGTGATCAGTCCCCTCGCGTCGCGATATTCTGCTATCAACTACTTGATCCTGATTATTACCATGTATTCTTAATACCTTAATTATTAAGGTACTATTAAACTATTATTTCCCGCGCGTTCAGCAGGACTCCATCACATTAATAAACCAATGCATAAAATGACAGATCCATAAAACCACACCCTTCAGCCCTTTCTCTTCTTCTCGCTAGTTAAAAGCATTCTATTTAATATCTGATAAAAGATTGCATTTTCTGCTATCTCAATCAATAATGAAGTGCAGTTCAGGGGTTTAGGAAGCTCGCCTCGTTTCCTCCACGACATCCCGCGGCTTATCTTCGTTAATAATAAACCTTGAAAAGTGCCTACAACATGCAACCAGTTATTACAGCAAACCAGTTCTGTTTCGTGCTTTAACCTACGCACATGTTCAAAGTCCAATTAAGCAACACATCTCATATTGTAGGTTTAGTTTTTCTAGACCTTTCCTGCCTGCCTGCTTGCCTTGTTCGTGTCTCACACGTATTTTAATTTCTTTAAGAGCCTGTACTTATCTAAAGCTTTTACGTTTAAAAGCGTAAACTGGCGCGTTATTAACATTTACAAAGATTAGTAGAAAGACATTAAGGGTTTATGGACTAGACTATCAAACCACTTGAACAATCAGCTGGTTTTATTGCGCATGCGTAAGAACCGGTAAAATACTGCATGAACCTATAACGCGCATGCGTAACTGGGTAGTAATAATGGGGACAGAATCGTAAAAAACAATAAGAATTTGGACTAATTTTACTCTGCAGCTGAATCGATAGTCTGATATGTCTGGTTTTCAAATATTTTTTACACCGGTGTTTGCCTACAACATTTACGGTATTTGATGATGGTTAAAGTTGATTTTCTAAGTTCTAAAGTACTGTTTAATAAACGAGCAGGAGTGTTTTATCTGGATTAAAACCGCGTTTTAAACTTCAACTAAATGTTGTGGTTTTAGTACTGTTTAATAAACGAGCAGGAGTGGTTTATCTGGATCAAAACCACGAGGCGTAGAAGGTGTAGCCGAGTGGTTTTAGTACTGTTTAATAAACGAGCAGGAGTGGTTTATCAGGTTTTAGACCTGATAAAACACGATCTACGAGTTTATTAGGGCGACCATACACGTCACGAACATGGACTTTTATACATTGATAGAAGTTTGTACGTAACTTTCATGCGCAGTCGAGGTTTATACGTCACTGTCACGTGCACTCAGTCCCAAAAAGGCTCCCACATTTTGAAGATAGCATGCCAGTCTCCAGACAGGATTGCTAGTCAACTAAATTTTGTGGGACGTGTGTGACATTGACATTGACATTGATGAGACTCTAAGTCTTCATCTAAACTTGGAGGCACCTTAATATACACTTATAAAACTCATGAATAATTAATGAGGAAAACACAATAGAAATCATTGTACGTGTAGGAGGTTGTATATCTGATTACGAGTTTATTGAACTACTTATGAAACGTCTAGGTGTATACATTCATGTTCTACTAAAATTTTAAAGATAAATTGAATTTGGCTGAGAAAATTGGAGTTAAAGTTTATGCAAATCAGGACGATTTTGTATAAGTAGTTCAATAAACTCGTAGATCATGTTTTATCAGGTCTTTGTTCTGTTTTGTCCCCCTTCCATGACCATGATCCTTAGCATTAAAACAAAAGATTGTTTTGGTGTGACGTCATTGTCCTTATCACTGTGGTTTTTCAGTCATGCAAATCGTTGTCTAATCAAGAGGGAGCAGAAGCTGTGCAGCTATATTGGATATCCTACCGTGTTCGTTCATAGATGAATGAGTAATGCTCTCCAGTGAACATCCCATGACGTATCGTTCGACTACAGCTACAGGCAATGAACTGATAACATGGAAATATTAGCAATTCTTGGGGACACTCAATAAGACTATTAAAACTACCCCCTGTGCGGAAAGGTTGTTAGACTTTACAGTGACCTACGGGAACAATTACAAGATTAAGTGATCAACAGCATCTTGTGAGTCCACGCATGGGTTCAATTATTCTTCGAAAGAAACTGTCGCCAACTTTCATCACAACCTCTTGAAAGTTGAATCGCCATCACGATTACAGTGAGTAGAGTTTTCCGTCTTTTTTTGCGCGCTTCGTACAAGAAGAATAACTCAATACAGCTATTTCACGTAGCCTAGGCTGAGGTTTAAACTTAAATCATGTTTAATATTCCAAGACCTTGTAGAATGTAGAATTTAGACATCGTACTTTTAGCTTATAAAGACGACTGAGCATGCGTGGTGCTGTTGTACGGCCAGGGAAGATACTTGCAGACAGAGATCGAGGACGTCAGGATTACTTCAAACCATTAAATATAAATAAACTGGCAACTTTATTGGTTTTAAAACAATTTTACATCAAATATGTCCAGAATAAAAGTCGATATACTCATCGCTTTTCTTCGTGTTCAATAAATAGAGCTGAAACGACCTGCGCTCAGTTACGTGACATCTATTCGTATGACAAGAATTACAAAACCAAATACAAAGACAAACCATTTGTTTTCAAAGACCTTGGGAAAACGTCTCTAAACGCCTTGCAGAAAATTCGAAGAATTTTTAAGTTCCGGCCAGCGGTTGCTAAGAGACGATGCCACTACATTCACTGACGAAACTTTTAAACAAGAATCTAAATTTGTTTATATACATAGAAAAGACACGTGTCAAAATCACGTGATTGGGTTATGACTAGTTCACGGCTCCACCCTGGAAATATACAAGAACAGTTGGTATAATTAATACTTGATTATCCTACAATGGACCTTATAACCAAATACATCCTGGACCAGCTTCAGAATCATTTATGATTTGTACTCAAGCTAGACCAAAATGCACCAGAAACGGACCATAATCATTAAAGATGGTTGATTAATATTAAGCATATTGTTTGACTTACCCAAACTGCCTCATCCTCAAGTCACCTCGATTCGTGCCATACACCAAGCCACACCCTACGACTGGATGCCAAAAGGCAGCATTCACACTGATATGGGATCCTCTTGAAGAGTCTTCTTCACTGAGAACTATACTGTGAATTGGCTGTGTATTTGAATGAATATAGAAAATGTCAGGACATGATGACCAACACCTATGATTTATGATTTATGATTAATGATTATTTATGTACACTGGGATGGAGGTCAGCCAAAGGACTCAAGCATCCCAGTGCAGTAACGGTAAGGGGGTGTAATAATATCATCGCATCGTCAAAAGATTTTTACTCTACCGTTTTCAATTCTGTAGCGGTTAAGTCACTTTCTTCATCAGGTGTAAGTTTGAATACTTGTGCCATCATCTAAACAAACAAATGAACGAGTGAATAACCTAGTTAACTCATTGTAATTTAAAGTTGTATCTGACTTGTAATGTTACATTTTTGAACAGACATTTCGGTCTAAAGAAAGACCTTCATCACTGTAACTGAAGACGTTTGTATGCGCAAGCTGAAGGACCTTATAGCGCGCAATGATGCTAGAATGCTAGGTAGATAGTTGACCTCTGTCCATCACAGCCATGCCAGCCAAGTCAAAATCATGTCCAGTTGAGAGGGAGTGTTGCACTAGCTTTGATGTTGGCAAGTTGTTAGTGAGGGGTCTCCTGTGTTAATCTAGTTAACTGTTACCCTGTAGTCCATCTACTATCACCATGTTACAATACTTTACCTGTTGTGATGTCAAATGCCAGTGAATACGCCTGGCTGCCAGTCCAACAACAACATGAGTATTTAAGGGCGAAAGGCTGACAGAAATGGCATTTGGTCCTGGAGAAATATATGGTAATAACAGGTAGGTCAATATGGTACTATACATTAGCACTGGCAAACATCATGGCTAGCAACAATCAGCCCAAATAAAGATAATTAAAATTCTTACCAAATTTCTTGGTAAAAAGACATTGTCCAAAGGAACTCTTTTTCAAGGAATAGACTCCAAGCATCCCATCATCAGGGAATCCCAGAGCACTTGGAACAAATGCTGCAAGTAGTGTTCCATCAGCAGAGAGATCACAGCTTGCATCGTTATGGATCTTACAGCATGGGACAATCACATTGGATTTGCCTGATGATGTCAAAAGAACAAAAGTTATGAGAATATTTTTCCTTAAATTAGAATTACAATAAGCACATGTAGTGACTTACCATCCTTCAGGTTTGGCATTCTAAATTTTGAAAAGTCCCATAGCTGTAGTCTATGAGTTGTATTGATGATGTTACTGGCAACAGCACCTTCACCACTACCGGCAAATGCCCCTGCAATAGCCCTGTTGATTGCCGTTCTTAGTGCCATCTGAGGACCTTCATTGGTGCCATTAGCAATCACCACAGCAGTGTGGACATGTCTAAAGGTGCGAGCTGTTGCTGTTGCTATAGCAGTACCAGATCCTGATTGATTGGAAAGAGATGAAAGGCTTGAACTGTAATTTGAACCATGTGCAACATAACTTGTCCTTGAGCTTGTTCCTCCCACATTAATGACAGAACCAACTCCAGATACAAAGTTACTGTCATTCTGTGAAGCACCGGTAGAGCCATACTGGACTGAATCACTTCCAACCATGTCAATTGATACACTGGAATCACTTTGATTTCTAGATGTTTCCATTGGTAAAACACTGATGCTCTGGGAAACATCATCATTTCTTGATCCACTGGTATTAGACTGTATTAAATCATTAGAAAAATTCAAAATCCTACTTGAGAGCATGCTACTTGATGCTGGAGGGCTGTCTCCATAAGCAATACTTGATGATGAACTAGATGATGATGATGAGGAGCTAGATGATGATGATGAGCTAGATGATGATGATGAGCTAAATGATGATGATGGAGATGGTGATAAAGGTCTAACTGCTGAAGAAGATGATGATGATGAGGAGGAGGGGGAAGGCGAGGAGGAGGATGAAGATGAAGGTTCACCAACTCTACCAATACTCATACTTTCAGTAGTATTGGCTGGATTGAACACTGTATTAGAGCGTCCAACATCAGTAGGGTCGTTATCCATCTCTGATGTATCAATATTCCAGTCAGCACCCTCACGGTCTCTTGGACGGAATATTGCAAATACACCTCTGTAGTTCCTAGGCTGTCTTCTTCTTCTAGAGGATGGTTCTGTCTCATCAGATTGAGGTGGTTGTGTGTTTGAAGTAGATGTGGTTGCACCTGAATCACCTTGAGATGTTTGCTGCATGATGTACTGTGACACTTGGTCACTATCCAACTGTGTGCAACTAACAGACTGTAACAGCTGGTCCACAGAAGCCTGAGTCCTACATACATGACATGACATACATTAGCTAACTAACAGTATGACTATAACACAATACTGCTGCAACTGTTCAGTGACCATATATAGTATATGACATCACAATATGACATAACAACAGCAACAATACTCACAAAGACTACTGAGGAAACTCAAAGACAGAAGGGGGGCTTAGCTTTGAAAATATCTAGTGTGTATAAGCTAAGACTGAAAGATGGGACTTAGGGATATGAGCTAAACATGGAGGGGTTAAAGCCTCCCAGGCCCTCCCCACCCCACCCCTGTGTATTCCCTAACTCTTAGTATACTGATACTCAAAATCAACTTCTAAATTCCAATTGGAATGCAGTGGAGGAAGCTAAGAGCCACTCTGTGGATTCCACTATTAATTCTCATTTACTGACCTGTTTTCCTGGGCATTAGCCTCCTGAAAAGAGAGATTGATAACAGTTAACATTTGGTGTAAAATCTATATTTAAAATAGTACCTTCAATACTGTAAGATTGTGGGGACAAACCAATGCTTAGGAAGAAAAAGGCCTAGACTGCAGGTCAATGCATGGCACTCATCTTCAAGGGAATCTTAAAACAGGAAGGAGTATTTCAAATGAGCAGCCTATCATGTACCAAGTAGTTGACAGCAGTCCACTGGGTTGCCCAGGGTTACTTGCTAAGTTAAGTGTACTATTTATCAAAGGTCAGAATATGTGGGAAGGGGGGAAAGTAAAATGTTTCGCCTGATGAACACGGGAATAATACTGCCATGGGTTAATAGCTAGTATGCCAAATTAAGATACTGTACATGCATATATAAACACCTTGTGATCTTACCGTTTGGTTGCAGTTTGTAATGCCAGTCAAAATATAATCCCCTAAAGGAGAAAACTTTACCAACCTACGAAAAGGACAACAGTTTAAGTGCTACCCTTGACAAACAATTAAGGTCAACTGTATCTATCATAATCTTATTACAGTAGCTACATCAGGTTGATATTATTACACACCTGACTTTCTCTTCAACATGGTTGGTTTGTAAACAAGCAAAAGGTTGCGGCTGATCCCATTTCCAAAAATACAGCTTATTACTGGTTGCTATTAGCAACACATTGTCTGTGGGATGAAAAGCTACTGATGCTATTGCAGCTCTGTCTGGTGGAACAAACACTTCACAGCCACCCTTAGAACAACAGATAATAATAATAATAATAAGTTAATAGATACAAAGTGAAAAAAGATGGACGAATCATTAATGTATAATATTGCAGATATGGGATATAAAACACTCCTTAAATTTCACTTTTGCTAATTGATACTGTTAATTAAGTATCTGTGCTTTGTTAATCTGAGAAGAATTCTCCAGAAAAGTGACATTTACCATTAAATCCCAAATCCTGACTTCGCCTGCAAGACAGCCAGATGCAAGAAGGTTGTTACTTGAGGGGTGGAACACTATACACCATGGTGTTCTTGGGTGACCCACAAGAGTACGAATGCTTTTTCCGGTAAAACTGTCTGTTATTCTAATTGAATGGTCACCATGAGTTGATGCCATTTTACTCCTGAAAAGAACAACAGTAGTTTAGACACTGTTACACTGTGCAATATTCTCAGCAACTTGTCTCACAATGCTAGAAAATGAATAGAGTTGCAGGTTGCCAAGGTGAGGTGTTAAGCTACAAAGTGATATCAGCAACTTGCAATGACTTGAAATATCTAGATATACAGTACCCTACAATTGTGAGAAAAGTTGCTGGAGGGGTGATACACAGCTGTGCAATAATGGTTTTGCCAATTTGTGCAATCTCTTGTGAAAAGTAGAACAGACTACTTCATGCAACATTATATGTGCAACAATATAAATTGCAAGACAACCCACCTGTTACAACTTTTTGTTCAATTCTCCAGTAACTTGTCTCATGTACATGCAACACTGTTGCACACTGTTGTGAGACATGTTACTGAGAAAATTGCACAGTTATATATATATATATATGTTTATTTGCACTTTACAAGAAACATAATAATTATAATGTTGAATTTAACAATCTGTAAGCTAAGCTAGCTAGCTGTAAATATAATATATAAATTTTACATTTATAGAAAAGAGTATAACAAAGTGTAAAAGCTAGGGCCTTACATTATTGGGTCCCAAATAATATCTCTCTCTTACTTACAACTTAATAACATGCAATTTCATATACTGGAGAATTAAGGCACATAAAATGTGGACGCATGATATTGATTAGTTTTTATTCATTAAGAGTTCTTTTTATTGCAACCTGTCATTTCTAATAATTGATTCATGCCTCTTCTATGTTTATATTATTAATTGCAATTATGTTACATCTTTCTAGAAAATCCATAAATTAACATCTTGACAATAATATATATATCTACTGTAGCCATTTTTCTTTATTTGCTTTTATATTCTACTGAATCATTTAGACAAACGTTTCTGAAATCAACCTTCAGTGAACAATTATGGAATTACTTACTTGTCAAGGCTAAAACAAACAAGAAACGTTGATCGTGGAGAGCCTGATAAACTACATTTCTGAAATCATAAAAAATCATATCATAATTAATTATAATATAACAATTAAGCCAAAGGTGCTCACAATATATCACTGTATTCAAGGTTTCAGAAGTAAATATTTCAATATTGCTTTTATTCACTCCATATAATATATAAACAAGATAGGAGAAAATATTTTAGCTTAAGCATTTTCGTTTTTTTGTTTTTGAAAAAGTTCATTTTTCAATTGAATCCCTGCACTTGACATTCATGATTCAATATCAATTTCAAAAATTACAATTTCAATATTATGACACACTAGCGAGAATGTGGCCTTCATTTCTAATCAAGTGAAACAGCTGCATGGAGCACTGTCGGATCAAGAGAGGAAATTCTGCTTTGGTAATTATGAAAGAGAACATGTAGTCTAAAGGTAAGACCTTGACCTTAATGTATTATTTAACATGTTTCATCAAAGGACAAAGCATTTATCAGACATGACAAGCAGCATTTAAATCACAAACAGGTACATTAAATTATGTCATCTGATATGTGGTACAAAAGCCAACAGACAAAATACAAATCTTGCTTCAGAAAAAGCTATCGAACAAAAATGTGAAAATGAAAATAATTTGTACCTCAAATAACAATAAGTCATAAATGAATACTGCATGATTAGCTTATTTGTAAGGCTTTTATGAAATATTAATTGTATCTTTAAAACCAATATTTTAATAACTTAAAGTTTCATAATAAAAAAAATGATACAATTTGTATAAGTTGAATATTGGTCAAGGTCAGGATATGATATTTCCTTGGGATGTTGATAATGATGTCACATGCATGATAGTCATGGCACGTCTGACTGCAGGTCAAGGTTACCAAGGACATAACCTTGATAAAACTGACAGATAGATATTACAACAAAGATTAGATCCAAGATACTCCCTTTTAATGTTCAATTTTGTAGATCATAATAAAAGGATTCTAAGTAAAATGCATAAAAATTGTTCAATTTTACACGTTCTCATCAGAAAAACATCTTGTCTACGTATGAATAAGCGGCCAGCAACTGAGATCGAAAGTCAAATACTCAGCCAGGGAGGGAGGGAGGGAGGGAGTGATATGACCGATATAAGCTTATAAGCATACACACTACAACCTTTGCACAATAGCTTATTACGTAAAAATGTCGTAAGTCTTATAATTATGCGTGTATGCTTTCTGAAGGCTAAGGTCGATAGTACAGGATCTTCACAAAAAAAAGAAAGAAAGCTGCCATTATAAGAGAAAATAATATATGAAAAGAACTCTAAGACTTCGAAGCATGTAAAAACAATTAAAATAAGTAATACCTTTAAGCTTATATTGTTTGGTTTGCTTGAATTGGTTCAAAACTGTCACACAATTCAGATTTAAAATGAGCATAAAATAAAATAACCTTGATTTGTTGCTATCGTACCTTTTCTGTGAAACAAGAAGAAGCAGTTCGATCTTCTACAAAAGACAACACATCTTTGTGATCATTCGTCAAACCAAAACCTTTTTCACGCCGCAACAAAGCGTGGAAAAGCCCTCGTCGAGCCATGACGTTCGTCCTTTTCGCCTTCTTCATTTTGACCGGCGAGTTGCTGATGAACAATAGATTACTGTGCTAGTTTGTGCCTCGAACTAAAATCTTGTAAAACATCCTTGATTTCGAGGTCGATGTGCATTATCAAAAACTGTTCTTCATATTGAAGTGGCTCGTAGATCGGTCTTTCTAGATCTACATATATATGCCTCCCACGCATAGACGCACTTTCAATGCAAAATATTCCAAGCAGTTCAACACTTTTCTATTGATTCTTTCTAACGTGATCAATAGATATTGAACGAGATATTTTAGAAAGAAAACTCCAGAAAGGCACTATATGCAGTAAAGTATATTCAGTGTGGTGGCTTATCTAGTGAAAATGGTCCAAATTTCTTGACTTCCTTGTGAAGTATTCACGACAAGAATGCGACACTCGCCGCGTGCATCAGAAATCTATTCCATACACCACTGACTACTATACACAAACACTGCTGGCTCATATCCCCACACCCTCCCCCAGGGGGTATATAGATACAATCATTATTACAATAAAACACTGAAAAACATTTGCGAATCTTGTAATAATAAATGTGTTTAAGATTTTTCAGGGAACAAATAATCAATTTAATCCAGTATTTCAGAAAAGAAAATGAAAGACAAAATATTTGAAAACCAAATAATAATCTTTTTGTAAAAAATAAAACAATGTAATTCATAGATCTAAGATGAATAAATTTCAAAAGTAATTTTACCATTTTCAATATATTCTGGACTTTTTTGGGGAAAGAAAGAAAGAAAAAAAAGAAAAGAAAATTAAGAAAAAGAAGAAAAGTTGCGCCCACATTTTTAAAATAGCTTGCGGTTTTCCTAGTAAGCATGCGCAGTATGTTATCATACGTGGCTGCGAATTTGAAAATTGTTGAAGTTTTGTTGGAAATTCTCGTCAAATCTTTCATAATTTATCCCTCAAAATGATTCCAATAACGGATTTACAGAGTAAGTAGGATTCAACATCGTATATTTTATCAGTATTTGTGTTAATATATATTTTCTGCCTGTTTTTCTTCTAGAAATCGGCATCGGAGTGACGGGGTTTGGGATGTTTTTCTTGTTTTTCGGTGTTGTGTTGTTTTTTGACAAAGGACTTTTAGCCATTGGAAATGTGAGTTTTATTTCTTTATTACTGTATATTATACATATTTCTGTGATATTCTATGAGGTATTATCTGCATTATTCTACATCAAAGGGGTATTGTAAGTGCTGTAATGTGCTTGTGTCAGTCAAAGATCAATGAATGAGCAATTCACTGGTCGGTCAGCTGATATCATATTGCTGTCTGTAATATCATTTACCTCAAGTAAACTAAGCATCAGTATACTTTTCTGATAGACATTCATGTTGCAGAATTAATTTACAGTGTAATATGATGATAATTATGAAGCATGTCATTGACATGGTATGACAATGACTAGTGGCTTCTCTGCCCTCCAGTCCATTTTGACATTTTAGATTATTTTAATGTTACAAATAATCTTATTTCAATTTTCCAAGCTTTTCAATCTATATGTGCCAATTGACTTACCCAGGTTTAGGCGAACCCCTTTCTGTCAAAACAGCAAACACCAATACTGCAACCCCTCCCCCACCCCCCCCCCCCCAACTATTAGCCCTCCCAGTTATAAGTTCAATAGTTTGCAAATGCAAATATCCTTCCAGTTAAGAGCCCCCCATTGCTATAGGCCCACCACCTCTGGTATCTCCTATTCATTTCATTGATGCACATAAAACATGGTAAAAATACAAGTTTCCTCTTCATCCCCAACTCTTCCTCACCCCCTCCTAGTTATCTAAGCCATCCCAGTGTTTAACCCTTTCACTCCTACGGCGCCCGAAACCGCCCGTAAAAAACGCATCTTAAATGAAAAATTCCAGCTTCAACAATTTTGATCAAGTTGACCTAAATACCAGTCTAAAATCTTAACTAGCAAACAGAACAACTTTTAAAATCAAAAAACCTGCACAAATGTCCAAAATTAGAACGGAAAAAACTTTAAACATTTTTGGAAAACCAAAAACCACTGTTTATGACGTCATTTCCCGAAGCCAAAAATCATGCTTTTTCATTGCATTTTTTTTCATGCAATTTTTATTTCTACTCAAACAATACCCTTACACAGGATAGTGTGGACCTAGTACTTGGCTTTTAGTGCTTTTTTTCCCAACAATTCCTTCCACAAGGCGAGCTACAGCCTTTTTCCTCGACCCATTTCATCGCTTATCGATTTTCACTACTCTCTTTCGCAATGCATTCTGGGAAAAATGCGATTTTTTCAACAGGACAGTAGTCCGCCCCCACATTTCAAGAGTTTTTTAGAAGTGTCGAGCCACTAGGTCCTACTGCCCAAATATCAGCTTCAGAGCATTCTCCACAAGCTAAATATTAAATAAAATCCCTCAGTAGGTCCTGGCTGTTCATCGTTTCAGAGCTCATAGGATAATCGCGCCAAAAATTCTAACTCGTACGAATGTACATGATCTACGAACTTTTGACGCTAAAATCCCTTGCAAACTCTCAGTTCTTCGAGATCATGCTGATTTAAGCTGTCTTAGGGCTTCATGATGCCCTCCAGCACTCCATAGATGAACAAAATGGCTCTCAAAATCTCTAATTTTCGAAAATGGTCGAAAACAAGGCAGCACAATTCCAAGAAAAACGGCTTCAAGCGGCAACTAATTATACAGCCAGTAAACGTCATCCCTCATTTACATAAAACACTGACAGTGTCAATCAAAACTCCAAATATGGTCTTGCTAGGGCTTGGAGAACGTTTAGGTCCAGAAAAACACTAAAAAACCTCAAAAACCTCCAGGAGTCAAAGGGTTAAGCCTACCAAAAACCTTATGAATGAGTATATTTGTATGGGGCATGTCCACATGGACTACGAGTCTACTCATGCTCTGTTGAAGCTATTAAATAAAATAAATAAATATAAATAAATAAGCCCAGGGCTTATAGGTAAGCGTATGATGACAAGGTATGTTTTAGTTGATTGTTTTTTACAGTGAGACTGCTACATGTATAACCAGGGTCACAGCAACAACCTGAGAACCAATCAAGATGTAGAATAGAATTCTTTCTTGATGGTGTCTGATTGGATTAACTAGCCAAAGTTGGAATGCATTGTTTTCATTCTAATTTTGATTGGTTCTTGTGTAAGTGGCCCTGGTTATTAGTAGTCGCACTGCAAATTGTCTCCAGAAATCTATTGTAAAAATCCAATAAAGCAAAGTGACAAAACCTATTTTAAAAATAGTTGTTATCACAATGGTAATGTTTATAAACATTGCGTCCACCTGTAACCAGGATTGTTTGGTAACCTCTAGACCCCAAAGTAATACACTTAGCAGTCCCATTGATTTGGTGTTCGTTTTCATCTTTTTATAGATATTATTTATATCTGGTTTAGCTTTGGTCATTGGTCTGGAAAGAACATTTAGGTTTTTCTTTCAAAAGCACAAATTACGTGCAAGTTCCTGCTTTCTTGGAGGAATATTAGTGGTTTTATTTGGTTGGCCTCTCGTAGGAATGATTATAGAAACCTATGGATTTGTATTATTATTTAGGTAAGTACCAGTACACATGTGGCACTATGGAAACTTCTGTCTGCTTATTTCAAGAATGTCCACCATTTCCATCTTCCCTGTTGATTGCTAAAGGAATTGATTATATCATGTCCACCATTTCCATATTCTCTATTGATTGCTAAAGGAATTGATTATATCATGTCCACCATTTCCATATTCTCTATTGATTGCTAAAGGAATTGATTATATCATGTCCATCATTTCCATATTCTCTATTGATTGCTAAAGGAATTGATTATATCATGTCCATCATTTCCATATTCCCTGTTGATTGCTAAAGGAATTGATTATACCATGTCCATCATTTCCATATTCTCTATTGATTGCTAAAGGAATTGATTATATCATGTCCATCATTTCCATATTCTCTATTGATTGCTAAAGGAATTGATTATATCATGTCCATCATTTCCATATTCTCTATTGATTGCTAAAGGAATTGACTATATCATGTCCACCATTTCCATATTCTCTATTGATTGCTAAAGGAATTGATTATATCATTCTTTTATTTCCATTTTTTATACCCACTTATCTTGTTTTTTTTACTTTCTATATTTCAGTGGTTTCTTTCCAGTTGTTGTAAATTTTCTAAGAAGAGTACCCATTATCGGCAATATCTTAAATCTTCCAGTTATTAGTACAGTAAGTATTAACATTCTGTAAACTGCCACCTAACTAAGATACTGGTATGATCTATGGATCATATACTTGGGCTGCTTTCAAATATAATGATTGAAATCTTTTAACTAATACTTTGAATGTATTTGTTTTCAGATTGTTAGTAGAATAGCTGGGGAACAAGGAAATTCTATGGTTTGAGAGATTATAGACTTAAAAGAAAACATTATATCTACCAAAAACATCTGAAAATGTCATTAAAAATGTGCAATCCCCAGTGGCATGTCACATCTGAGTGTATACAGTATATTATACTGTACATCCAGTATTGACAGCAGATGCACATGTGATTATCTTTCTATATCATTCTCCCTCATCTTCATCCACATTTTGATGATGGTAGCATCACCTGGAGTAGAACAGATTGTGCATAAAAAGAAATTACAAACAGTTGCAATCTTGTTATGTATTGTTGATGATTTGCCAACCAAACCAACAGTGATACATTGATAATAATCACTGGAAAAAGTCAACAATAATTATTATCTAAACTGCATAGCCTGATGAGAATAGGACCCAATACTGAACTGTGAGGCACACCTCAAGAAACAATTAGCATATCAGGTTCGGTTTAGGGAAGGAAGTCAGGAAAACAGGAAAAGGAAAGAGAGTTAATCCCCTTAAAAAAAGGGCACAGTTATAGACCCCTTGCAGCATCCTGGAATGCAGCCCAATTTGGAGGTCAAAACAATAGTTCCTAATATTCAGGAGATTGGAATTCTTTTGTTTTGTCATCCAAATTGAGCTGGTATGACGTCACGTGAAAGGAGTCTGTTGTGGCTACCTTATTACATGACATTTTCGCGACACTTTAATTTCACGATTTCAAAAAATCTCTAAAACTAAGTGTCGCGAAGATATAATGACGCGACAATTAAGTGACCCTCCATTTTTGAGAAAGTAGAGAACTTAATGACCATTCAAAAGCAAGCATGTATAAAAGACGTTGTTACTGAGAACCAAGTACTAGCGCCTATTGTTCCTGATCAACAATGAATGATTGGAACAAATAGTCAATATACTAAAGTCAAAACCATGGAACTAATGTGAAATTTCTTAATGTTACGTAGTAAAGTGTGTTTTCTAAAGGAATTTTTGACGCATTTGTATACGAATTCTAAATGATTTATTCAATAAAATCGCGAAATTAAAGTGATCAAGAATATGTTGTTTCCGCAAAATCGCGAAATTATAAAGTGTCGCAAAATATGCGACCTCCAAAATCACGAAATTGACGTGTCGCTAAAATGTCATGTAATAAGGTTTCAGTATCTGTTATTACTGTAGGTACTTTATGTAAATAATAAGCTGTTCAATAAAACGAAAATTTGGTTTTAAAGATCTTCTTAACTGATCTTTTTTTAGAATTTTTTTTCTTTTATATGTATGACTGGTTTTCTCGTAGATGTGTAAAGTATAGAATAATAGACAGCATGCGCATGCAGTGGCTGACCAGTTTTTAGTGGAGCACTATATTTTGGTGCATGATTTCCTTTGGAGCCAGGTACATAGAAACTGTTTAGAAGATTGTTTTGTAAATTCTAAAAGGTTGTTTTGATTATGATATGGTTGGGTTCTTCAACGTTATTAATATCCTTCACTGTGACATTAGACACCCATTTTGCAATGTACGATATTCTCGAGGTATCGTGCTGTCGGGACTTCAAAGGTATTCCAACAAAACAGGTTTCCTTATCATTTCTTAACACGTCCATGCTTGCCCTGCATTGTACAACTTGGAAATGGCCGATAAAATGAATGGAGAATCTAGTTCTTGTGAACAAGGAAGAAGATGCAGAAAATGCAAAGCACACGGGATTATCAGCTATCTAAAAAACCATCATAGGAAGAAGTGTGAGTTGAATGATTGTAAGTGCAAGGAATGCTGTATCGTTACTCGTACAAGAGAAAGGTCCAAGATTATCCTGCATAACAAAAGGCAGATGATGAAAGAACAAAAGCTGCAAGAACGAAGGAGTGCAGGTACCTTACATTGATCAGATTACAGTTAACAAAATGAATGAAATATATTGGACAATAGTGAATGGAAGGTTTCACTGGTTTGTCGAAACTCTTCGTAGAGCGAGGCATAAGACGATATTTATACAAGATGCGGGAGATTCTGTGGTTGTAAAGAGTTTTGTCTTTCTCTTTTCGCTGTGTGTGTGTGTTTTTTTTTGTAACGATTGACATCAACAAAAACAAAAGCCTGTTAGCAAAAAGACGCGGCGAAAAAGAACGAAAAATACCGTGGCTAACAAGGTACTTAAGGGGGGGGAGCGGTGGGATTTTATGTGAAGAGTTAGATCAGCCATCAATGATGTTCCTCAGTATTTACGATTATCATATGAAAACCAGTGTATGGCTACTGTTATAGTATTTCCAGTAGGAGGGGAATCAATCAAGAAACACTTTGCCCATCAGCTGATTTCAATCCGATATTGAAATACTAGAGGTTGTCTGATTTTGAAACCATCTTTGACACTTTCATCAAGACTGCCTCCCATACATCTTGCCCTAACAATATGGGCGTAGTGAGGGGGGGCCCAAAAAAAGTTTCATCTCAGCACTGAAATTTCATTAATTAATGCAGGATTCCTGCGTACACCCCTGCACCCCACTATTGTTAGATCTGCCCTTGATCCCGAAGGCTACAAGTCGTGTTAGGCTAATCTTATTATGGTCATCTTACCTTTGAAGGGGAACTCCCTGCTGACTTCCAACCACAATTACACAGAGGCATGCCAGTAGCCAGCAACTGTCAATCACCACAGCTTCTCTTATCATCCAACAATCAACAATCACTGTCTCATCTCACTCAATTTCAAACATATGTTACAAGCATGACAAAGCTTGTTGCTAGGATACTACAGCAAACAACCAGTCCAGAGCATATCCCTAGTAATCTGTATGACGTGGTTGCAAGGACATTCAACCCTCGAGCTCCCAGGCCAACAAAAGGATCAGGACCCATCAATAGACCTTATCTAACTACCTTTAGTGGTAAGGAAGCTTTCATTTATTACTGTATGGGGAGGGGGGGGGGGTCAGCAATATTGGGGCGTCACATTTTATCACATCATATTTTTTGTCGATTTTTCTCACTTTTTTTGACAAGATCTATTAGATAAAGCAAAAAGATCAGGATTAGCTATGTACTGTTCTCTGATAAAACATGACTGAGGCTGTTGGACACTCAAAAAGATGTGAAATTTATGTTTTTCCCCAAAAATCTTTACATGCTTTCGCTACTTCAGGGTTTGGATGAAGCACACAATTTTTGACGCACAGGAGTAGGGTATGGCGAAAATTGTTTGTATGCAGATGCTAAAAATAGCCCAACTAGGAATTCACATGGTGGGTGCAGTATTAAGATGTTTCCCTGTCTTATTTATGCTTTCTTGCTAACTCACAATCTAGTAGGATTAGAACTATTTAGCATGTTGGATAAAAAATGGCATCAATTCATGAGACTTTGATGTCTAACAGTATGTATTTTATTGATATTGCAGACAACATAGCTCCAGGGGCTATGTTTCCCCAACCCATACCAGTGAACTGGGCTGTTGGATTGCCACAAAGATGTTCATGTCCAAGATGTACATCAGTTATGTATGTTGCAATCCCTAACCAACAGGTTACATCAACAGAACAACAGTAGGCATCATTTGATGTCACACAGTATGACCGTCACACCAGTATGATGTCACACCAGAATGATGTCACACTAGTATATCACACCAGTATGTTGTCACACCAGTATGTCACACCAGTATGTCACACCAGTATGATGTTACACCAGTATGACATCACACCAGTATGACATCACACCAGTATGACATAACACCAGTATGATGTCACACCAGTATGACATCACACCAGTATGACATCACACCAGTATGATGTAACACCAGTATGACATCACACCAGTATGACATCACACCAGTATGAAATCACACCAGTATGACATCACACCAGTATGACATCACACCAGTATGACATCACACCAGTATGACATCACACCAGTATGACATCACACCAGTATGACATCACACCAGTATGGCATCACACCAGTATGCTGACTAAGTGACAGTGTTACAGAGTTTTTGACCAATAATATCTTAGTTGTTTTGTTTTGATATTTTCAGTTGTTGAATAAAAGGTTTCCATATCTTATTTCATAGAAATGGAATTGGCATTGTACAGAGGGTCAGGGGATGGGTGTCTACAAGATAGAACAAAATGTCTTGGTCACGGCATACAGCAGGCTAGCTAGTCAGACAACAATTTTATAGCTTGAATAAACTATCAGTACTATATTTGGGGTTGTGTATGATAATTCTAGTATTCCAAGAATCTTTATTGTGAATCTAGTATCTGTCTTATGCTTTGAATGTCTGATGATCTAGTTTCACAGCAACCACCTTCAAATAAAAAGCATAAATATTAATTAATAACCATGAATATCACATATGGCACAGCTATCATAACATTTATTACACCTGCAGTAGGCCATTGATAGTCTGAGTATACTTACAAGATTAATAATTTTTATTACATTAGCCTTACCTATCCATCGTGCTCCAGCAGATATCCATTCAGGAACAAGGTCCTTTATCTTTACTTGCTGGCCTGTGAACTGCCATCTGGAACATTAAGACAGAATGGTCAGGTGGCATATGCATGCAGATGTGATTGATGGTTGAATCATACCTTTTATCAATCCATTCTTCACTGATGTGTGGATATGCCACCAACGGCAAGGACACTTTGTCTCTGAGGTTGAGCAGTAGTGACTATAAAAATGAATGAGATTATGATTAATGAGCATTAAATGAATGGCCTGAAGAAGTTATTTAACTTTGCCTGTAAAAAAAGACAGGGACATCAAAAACAGCCAGACCAATTACTGTGGGCCCAAAAAGTCCTACAAAAGATGGCTATATTATTAGATAAATACTGATGAACAAATAATATCATGGTGCAATTGATAATAGCAGGCAGGGTACTAACGTAGAGTAAATCAAAGATCTTTAGTTTGATTTGCAGTTCTTTAATAACCTAGGGTTATGCATCACCTCTCACCAATGCAACCCAACTCCTATTCCCAGGCTTAGTGTTGTATGTGTCTGAGTAAATCTAAATCTAATGGGTTAACCACTCTAGGGTGGATGGAAAGCCTAACAGGTTTTACAACCCACTTGATAAGGCAGCCAATAGATCGAATTAGAATTTAGAAGTTGATTTTTAAGGAGGGAAGAAAAACTATAGAAACCCAGCAAAAAGACCCTCAAAGCACATGTACAGGAGAGAACCAACAAACAACTCTATTCACACACATGTACGAAACTGAACCCAGGAATTGAACCCAGGTTGCATTGCTGAGAGGTGTGCAATGTACACCACCTGCACTCCCTGAAGTAAAGTAGAGTACGTTGTTGCTTGTTGGTTCTCTCCTGTGCTTAGAAATACCTACTAACCTTTACATGCAATGGAGAGCAACAGTTCATTCCAACAGCAATAACCTGCACATAGAACAACATACAATGATTGTATGATCACCAGACACTAATTTACGAAATCACTTTCTCTGTAGTCATGGTAACAGCACCTACCTGTGATGTATGTTTTAGTGCAGATAAAACAGCAGTAGTCAGTTGTTCACCATGAGAAGTGTTTAGTTCATTCTGAGGAAGATGGCCTGATTAGATAGTGTACATATTGATCACCCTAAACAAGAAGTATGTTCTCTACTAATTACCTTACAAGTGAAGGTAAGAAAGGCTTTTGTTCCTGGAAATTCCTTCAACAGAATGGTTAATGCTTCTGCTTCTTTCTAAAAGAAAATACAAAAACAACAACAGTACTATAAATACTTATTATTAAATTTAGGTGTCTACTGATAGAATTTAATCCATATACTTAGATTTATACTTAGGTCTCCCCGATTAGCAAAGCATGTGTGCCAAGCTAGTTTATTTTTATTATTATTATTATTATTATTATTATTATTATTATTATTATTATTATTATTATTATTATTATTATCATTATTACAAGTATTTAATTTACTACAGTGCATGTACAATATATGCATTATAGTAACATACCTGGGCAGGTATTGTTTCAATAGCTAGTAGGTCTACACCAGCATCAACTAGTGCTCTCATGCGTGGCCTATGCCACTCCATCAATTCCTGATAAAACAACAATTGTTGAAAATGGTGTATCATATTGTACAATTATTGAAAGAGAATATCTTTAAGGTATCAGGATACATTCGAGACCTTTAAAAAAAGTCATTGGGTTTCCCCAAATTTTTTGAGTGACCAAAATAGCTTCTTTAAAACGTTTTGGCTCACTTGGATTAAATTAGATTAATCTCAAACTTTGGATTATGATATCAAAAATCTGAGACACCTTTTTGAAGCTCTTTTGATCAACATAGCGAAAATTCTGATCCTGCAGGAACTTAATTATCAAATGAAGTGTGGTAGAATGTCACTTTGAACCCAATAACGTTTTTTGTGTTCCAAAACAGAAATATTAAATAAATATTCGAAAACTACATTTATTTAGCTTTCAGAAAATGTATACTTTTATGGCAAAATATTGTAAAGCCTGTGCAAAATTTTAGGTACGTGGTACATATAGGGGTCCTAAACATATCCTGATACCTTAAGTACATATTATATATGTACTAGATTATAACAGAGAATTATTATGTTTTCAAAAGCACAAACCTCAAGTGTCATGGTGTCTACATAGCCTCCACTGTATTCAGAACCATCGTGTTGACAGGCTCCATAAGGACCAACAGAACCAGCAACACATGGCTTCAATCTACGTCTCTACAGAAAATACAGTACAATACTTAATCCTATTAATGAATATTTCAAAAAAGGTTGAAGGTTTTGTTGCTTAATGTTTGTTACATGTTGGATACCAAGTCCAAGATGCACTATGGGTGATGTGAATCCAAGTTGCAGAAGGTCAAAATGATATGGGATTTTCTCCAACTGTCTGCCGGTTATCCCAGTATATTTTCTTCTAAGCTGACATTATTTACATATGAATATAATACATTTCAAGCTTGGTAAGCAGCATGTAACAAGCAACAAAACCTTCAGCAACCCTTTTGAAATAGATGTATCACATCATATGAGTCACTGTCAGCTATCCATATATATAGTGGCCGGCATACATATATAATCCCTTACTGGATCCATGGATGCCAACCCATGCCACCCTGCCCCTAAAAATACATATATATATATATATATATATATAATGTCAACGCAAGCACCGGAGAACAATGCAACTGCCGTAAAAAAGAACTATGCCCGCTAGACAACAAATGCCTGACTTCCAGTGTAATCTACAACGCACAAATTACAACCAACAACGCAACCAAGAACTACATCGGACTGACAGAAGGAACATTCAAACAAAGATTCACGCAGCATAAATCTACATTTAAACACAGAAAACACACCAACAGCACCGAACTTTCTAAACACATCTGGCAACTACAAGACAATAAACAAGAATTCAACATCAAATGGACAATAATTAGCCGCGCAAGACCCTACAACAACATCTCCAAACGATGCGACCTCTGTCTTACAGAAAAACTGATGATTATTAAACACAGCAACGACAACCTCCTAAACAAAAGAACCGAACTTATTTCCAAATGCCGACACGAGAACAAATTCTACTTGAAGAACACTTGACGCTTTGATATTCTATAGCCTATTGTACCCACCCATATATACTCTTCTTTGTAATTTTTAACTTCTCACCTATTGTATTTAGTATAACTATCACCTATTGTAATATAGCACTTAGCCTATTGTCTTAGCATGTATTTATATCTAGTTGATAGGAATGTCTTTCATTAAATACTGTCTGACGAGTGCGTAAGCACGAAACTCGGAGTAACAGCAAATCTTGCCTCTTCGTTATTACATTTATATATATATATATATATATATATATATATATATGTGTGTGTGTGTCAGAATAGACACATCCAGATATACATATATATATATTTTTTCCTGAGCAATGCTTTAATCATCTCTTACTAATGCTGAAGGTTTTTTCAGCTGCTTTTCCCAGAATTCAGTGCAAGCATCTCTTGCTAATGTCACACTCCTTTTCATAAGTTGTTCTGCCTCTTCAGGTGTAACTCCTAGATATTTACAAAAATCCTCAACACTGGCCTGCAAGAAATTAAAATAAAATATTTTAATATTTAAAAAAAATGTATCATAACTGTATCAAATAACATATGGATTGCATACTGTATTTGTACCTGATAGCTTGCAGTTACGGCAATATCTGATCCACTCTCCAATTGACTGTGTAAATATAAAACAACATGTGTTACGGCAATACATGCCATAAGTGGCATAATAGTGCAGTTCTCATAAACCTGTGAAATACACTTTAGCATATTTCACTCTACTTCAATGTGATTCTCTTTACTATAATTTACACTTTAATGAGAAGTCACAGGTCAATGAGAACAACCTTATATTTGCAGTATATATACTTCTTGCTACAACCTTTTTATTCCCATTAAAAGGACTGAATATAAGCAGGCTGATTAATGTACCTATCAATGTAAGGCCCCATGAGGGGAGGGGTGTATTCGGGCAAGGGGTGGGGATTTGATAGCAAACGTGTCCCTGAATGTGTCCCTGAGTTGGGAGTTTGATCACTCAAAAAAACTAATTTATAGTAAATTTGTGACAACTTCTTCCCCTGGTTAGTATCATTGTAATTTGATTTTCAACTGCTTCCCCCACCCTGGGGCACTCCTTGCCCAAATACCTTCTCTATTAACATATCTCACCTGAGATGAACATGTTTTATTGCCTCAGGATTATCATGAAGAAGTCTAGCACTCCATAATGGGTCATCCTATGAACCATATATTAATCAGGTACATTCAATTAATATACAGCTAAAAAAACACTATACTCACACCAATATCATGGCCTTCATATATCAGCTCTGTTCCAAGCCCTCCATTAACCAATAAGAATGGAGATTCCTTCATTAATGAAGAAATTCTATCTTCTTCATTCATAGTAACATGAGCTTGGGGAAAGTTATTTAATTAAAAACAACATTATATAACGAAAACATAACAGACATGAAACACTTCTTTGACAGGCGTTGTTCGTCACTTTCCGGGAGGACTGGAACTTATAGCTACTCATTTGCAAAAACAGAAAAAATAAAACGTTTCTCGGTGCTGACCAAGAGGAACGTAGGCTCTGGGGACGAGATTGGGAGATGATCCGTTGCCGGATCCGAATACACTGACTCTGTCTATGACAGTGCCACCCTTCTACCCTCCACCCCCCCCCCCCCCCATCCCCCGGGCACTTTCTAAAATAAGAAGTTTCCATAAAGACATGCCCTGCATAAAGAACAAGTAAAAAAGTGAACTAATATTAAAGTAATTACCTAATTCTAAAATAATGGGGTAAATGAAATGGGGAAAATGGCAATGGGAATCGTGGCTTTGTTTCGTGATAATGCGGATAATGCATTTACATTACATTCCTTTCCATTACATTCCTCACGGACAATTTTTTCATAGATTCACGTATCACAAAATACGATTAACGAATCACGGTCTTCAAAATAGGGAGATCACGCATCCCTGGAGGACTGAAATTCATGAATCATGGACTTATTTTTTAGAACTGCACGAATCAGGGTCCAAAAAAAGGTTGAATCACGAGTCACGCGCAACCCCTGTGCCCAATCACTCTAGTGAGAGGTATATATTTTTCGAGCTTAAAAATCTAAAATGGGAGAACATCAACCCTCCCAAAAATAGGCTTGATAACCAAATAAGGTTTTGACCTTCGTGATAATGCATCTGCTGTAACAGTGTACAAATCTTCGATAATATGATTGGTATTCAAGTCTTCCGATATCACATGGCAGCCCTACAACTCATCCACGTGTCTCGGCCAGCCAAGGTCTCCTATGTTGTCATTCTCGTCTTACAAACCTGCTAAACCGGAATTCGATTTACGTCATCATAATTAACCAATCAAAACGCGTATAGTAAACACCTGAATGGTTTTCTTTAGAAATTAACCAATCAGGGTTGAGTATTTTTTCATGTGGGGAGGGGTAGGGGCGTGTGCAAGGATTGACTTACGTACACCAATCAAACGATGAGTTCTTATCAAAAGACGACAAGACACAAGGGCAGGTAGTTCTGAAAATAAACGTTTTCGCCCTTCTGCTTACTAGGTTTTTACCATTAGTTGGTTAGAAACTAGTATAGAATAATGGGTGATTCCAAGGATTTGAATTTAACGTTCTCTGGGTGTGGATTCCTTGGTATTTATCATCTTGGAGTGGTGTCCTGTCTCAAAGACAACGCGCCTGCTTTTCTTGACCGAGTCAAATGTTTTGGTGGTACAAGTGCTGGTGCTTTTGCCGCTACTGCTCTTCTTATGGACTTAAATGTGTCAGACAGTGCAGAATTTGTTCTACGATTAGCCAAAAGAGCCAAATCTTTAGCTCTCGGGCCGCTACATCCGAACTTTCGCATTGTAGACACAGTGCGAAAATCATTTGAGAAAATCCTTCCCGAAAACGCACATGAGATTGCCGGTGGTCGCCTTCATATTTCCCTCACAAGAGTATCAGACTTTAAGAATGTAATAGTATCTGAATTCCTTTCTAAAGAAGACCTGATTCAGGTAAGTAATGTTTCTATATACTTTGTAATATTAGTGTTGTGTTGTATTTTACGGGTGGCGTGCGAGTGATTCGTTCACTGTAAACATTAATTTGCGTGTATCTCGTGATGAACTTTCTGAACTCCGTACGAAGATTGTAAATATTCTGCTGTGTACGGATCACGATATAAGTTTAAAAGCCTCTTGTTTACTTAGAAATGCCGGTCTTTCCTTCGAGCATTTGAAAAATCTTAATTTTCATTTGAGGACTGAAAATACTTTCTTTCATGCAACCTCCTGGTGTTGCGACTCACTTGTTGATTTCATTTGATTTAATTGTACGTATAGTTAATTTCGCCGCTTCAATTTCATTTCTCGTTTCCTTTTCTAGGTGTTTTTACTTTACTTTTATCCGTTTTGTTCAAAATTCGTTCAATCTTGTTATATTTACCAAAATTACTGATAAACATTCAAATAATGATGATAATTTATTCATCTACGAGAATATTAATGAAAATAATATCGCGTCGAAAAGCTTTTTATTTATTAAACTTTCCATGGTTATCCTGTAGTATTTGCTAAGCCTAACGGTTTGACTCAAGATTTCATAGTGCCTGCTCTTTCTTGTTGGCAAATGTACATGAATTCTACAGGGAACAAGCTTAGACTTATACTAATGTAAACAGATGTATGTAACAAAATAACTGGACCGTTTTGTCATTTTCTTTCTTGCTTGTAACTTTAAGGGAAAATTATTTGTGTTAAATTTTATTTTTGAAAAACATTTATATTTGAGCTGCTAAAATCAATGTTGATGAAATTTAAGACAAGTTATGTAGTGTTGGTATTGTGCAATAGCGCTTATCATGGATACTAAGCCTATTATCATATGATATTCATGCTAAAACAGTCCTTTGTATTCATTATTATATAACACTAGAAAAGATCATTTCGGTTTTAGTTTGAATCCAGCTGAAACTAATGTGGTAGTTGGATAGCACTAACTGAAAGTGGGCGATGGTTGCATGTCGTCAGATGTGCAATAGGTTTTTGTGACAATTTGACAAAGTCATCTGTTTAAGTCAGTTGCTCCAAGAAATGCAGAAATGACTATTGAACCATCACTGCCCATGGTGAAATACTAGGAAGTTTTTTTTCTTCTGCTTAACATCACAAGTATGTTATGGTATGCTATGGTCAAGTAGGATGAGCATATTGGATAAGATTGTACATTGTACAATAACAAGATGGTGTCATGTCAAGAGACATCCAGTCAATAAGAAGAGTGGGAAAAGTCAACATATCTTTATTCATACAAGACAGAGATATTTATCATTTGTAAATTGGAAAATTTGTTTGCTAGTGAATGGTTGTAGCTCACGATAATGATTCCTACATCTAATGAATTGACTCACATGCCTGTGTGCTTGTTGTAACATTAGTAGCGGCACTTCCTGGCACGATATTCATGTGATATGATTCAAACATATTGTATTACATTCAATCATGCATCAAATAAACAGGTCAGTTGATTCACATCAAAACTGAGGTATAATTATTCTAATGTCTTACCCACCTCAAAGTAATTTTTGTCTAATGTAATGCTTGAGCAGCATTGACCTTGAAATAGACTAGTTTTCTTTATTATGAAAACTTTGTGTGACATATGAGATGTTGTAGACTGGCAATACTTGTGTGGTCTAGTGATTTCGTACAGATTCTAGAATATCCAAGGCTTGATGAATACATTAGCGTGCATTGATATCCTGCTGTTCATTAAAACTGAAACCGCCTGTTTTACAGACAAGATAGATTGAGATTGGTCATGTGTCTTTAATATCTACTGTTGTTGATATAACCCTGGTGAAGTCAAAGCCAACAGAAACTATTTATTTTAACAATACGATACAGGAAGAGATTATGAAAGAAAATATATCTTATTCATAATCATTAGTAATTCACTCCTGGTGCTTTAACTCTTTAACCAGTCACATAATGTTGTCCAATATCAAACTACCGTATGACCCTGTGAGCTCTGCAGGTATGCTCATGTCACACTCACTCAAATACAGCAGAAAATATTTGTAATAATTTAATAAATGATTGATAGATTTATTTTTGTATAATAATCAGGCTCTTCTGGCTTCCTCACATGTACCTTTCTATTCAAGTATCATGCCAGCAAGATTTAGAGGAGTGGTAAGTATAATGTACTTTATACACCTTGTCACAATGAATAATTGTAAGACTAGCTAGTCATCCACCAGCAGACTAAATAGTTCTTATTATATTCACAGTATTATGTTGATGGTGGAATCACAGACAACTTACCTCAACACTTTACAGAAGGAGAAACAATAACAGTATCACCATTCAGTGGTGAGAGTGATATCTGCCCCAAGGATGGTTCTGCCAACTTTGCTCACTTTGAAATGAAGAACACTAGTGTACAATTCACGCTACAGAATCTTTATAGATGTTCACGAGCATTTTTTCCTCCTGAAGTAGAAGTTCTCTGTGAGATGTGTAAACAAGGGTATCGGGACACTATGAGGTTCCTGCAGACTCAATGTAAGTATCAAATGCTTGTTTGGAAATTTGTTAACAAAATATTCTTTCACTTCCAAAGTCCTTTAGGGTTGTATCAGGGAGATAGGAGGGGAGCTTTTGAATTAGTGGGGTGCATTACCTAGATCTAAATTACCTAATAAACAAAATGTCAATCATTGTTTCAGATCCAGAAACTTTAACAAAAGAAGTTTTTAGAAAAAAGTCCTCATCAGTATTCATGTCATCTGGAATATCATTTGGTAAACAAGACAGCATGTCCATGGTTATGAGACCAGTTATAAAGTCACATCGCACAAGAAGCTGTAGTACAAGTTCAACATTGTCTGCATACAGTACTTGTAGTAATGGAGAAGCAGAGATGTTTGAAACATCAGAATGTGAACAGGATGACAACACAGTTGAAGGAGAGTCTAGACTTAGTGCCTGTAAGTACCTGGTTCTAGGCCTTCTATAGCTAGCTCAACACCCTGATATGGTTACAACATTTACCTTAATTGATCATAAGTCAATTACATACAGTCCCCATGTTTCTCAACTGAAGGCAAGTTTTCTTCACAGTCATCATGTTAATATTTGCTGACATTATTTTCTTGCAGTGCTTGATAGAACGCATGAGGCCATTATTGAAGCAGAGCTGTGGTCTTGTTATTTTATCCGTAAAGTGATGTGGGTATTCAAGCTGGCAGCCAAACCTTGTGTACTCTCCGTCAAACAGATCACATTTATGGCGCATGTGTAAGTAATTATTGTAACTATCTATTATACATATTGTCTACCTGCTCAGTACTTTTCTAGTCATAGCTTATACAATAGTAGTGGTGATATTCATGTTAGATTGTCTTGTCCTTTCAGTATCTTGGAGTCATTACCTGCTATAGAGAAGACAGGCATAGAATTCATGGATCATCTGTTATCAATGATATATGTCATGATACATACATATAAAGATAAACACATGGTACATGACAGGTAGGTCAATATTACATCTTATCAAGAGCTAAAAGTTTATCATTGCTACATGGTACTGTAAGAGTCACATACTTAAGATTCACAACGGGAGCAAGGACAGCGATGTTGGATGATGGCACAAGCAAGTTTTTACCACAATTTATCATGCATACACAGTTGTCCTTTTTCTATTTCTTCATTCTATTGAGGATGGCAAGGACAATAGAAAAGTCATGAAAATTCATTTTGAAAACGTGCTTGCATCATCATCCAAAGTGGATGTCTCCACTCCTATTTTGGGTTTTATTTTTTCCTTTTCCATGAAGCGTACCAAATAATGTACTTATCATACTTTCATTATTTGGTATAGGAGACTTACTATAGCAGCAGCACCAGGACAAGAGGGAGCACAAGCATCCCACATCATGACATCTCCAGTAACCATTCAACAAGGTATGTATTCTCTTGTGACCTCAGATGAGGTCCTTTCCTCACTAAACATTATTATTATTATTATTGGTCATCCTTTTGAGTTCCCACATGTATTAGTTCTTGACTGTAATGATGTGTTCTTGCCATTGATATTATTTTATTTTACTTTATTTGACAGCATCCCTTGAACTAATACAGAGATTAAGGGAAGATACGTCGATCCATACAGCATCAACTCTTCTGCCCATGTTAGAATCTAGTGATAATGTACCACCAGTAGAGTCAAGTGGTAACTCCTCACCAACCAGTGACATAGAAATAATCCTTGATGAAAGCTTCAGTAGTCATGCATCAGGATATGACTTGTGTGATCAACATTTGACTATGTCTTTCCATGCATTGCATAACATTTCTAATGAGCAATTAGATGTAGAGCTGGGACAGTGGGAGTCAGAAGGTGGTGCATGTCCTGGCAGCCCTCCATGTCAGTCACCAAGTACATCTGATGATTATATTGTGCTTGATGGCTATGAAACAGATATTGAATCCATGAGTAGTGGTGATGTAGGTGATGATTTCCTCACTTCATTTGAGAGTAATATTTAAAACAAAATCTATAAATATACTGATAATAATAATAATAACTCTTTATTGGGTAACAGATTAAGTATGACTTTTTTCCAATCTGGCCCACCCGGTCTGATATAAATTTGTATTTTATGGTAAAGCACAGGCATCAGTTACTGTGTTACCTAATGTGTTCACATGACTTCACACGTTATTTGCACATTATTATTACACTTTTACTATCAATTTACAATATTGGAATTACAATTGCACTGAACGAAACCATTTTCAAATGAACATAGAAAAATCCACTTGTTGACAAATATTTTGCTACCAAATTTATTAATAATATTCTGAACAAATTTGATGATATTTTTAATTGTATATTTTAAGTCCTAATTTGCACATTGTTAGTTGTGTTTCCAAGTATTTGGTACCATGTACTATGCGCTCTTAGTTTTGGTTATTTTGTATAAAGTTCTAATTGTTTCACGAAGATAAACTGGTGTTTTGCCAATATTGAAATTATTATTTGTATTTTGGACCCAGCCAGGCGCTGGTTTGAATGCCATTAACATTTTATACTTTCATTATAAATACACAAATTGTACAGAAATGATAATTATTATATATATTTGTAAATATTACGAAAGTCTACCATTGTACATTTACCATGTTAATAGATTATTAGATTTTAGTAGACTATTAGAAGTATCATGAAATGATTAAAAGTGAATAAATTATGTCATTAGCTTAACTAAAAAACACCTAACCTTCCATCTGCAATCTCTTGTGTCTATCTGAAGGAAGGTGCAGACAAACTTTACAATATAGTGCACTAGAAGATGTTATCAATCAATATCTTGTTTTTTAGGAGGCGCGAGCAATAACTGAATCTCAACAAGGTTATTAAGTTTCATTTGTCAGCAGCACCCAAACGTATACAAACTATAAATGGAAAAATAAGATAATTAAACAATTCAAAATTTGGGAACGTTGGAATTCAAACCCATGTCTACCTACAAAATATTCAACAATGCTATACCCCCAAGACATCCGTAAAAGCTAAGCCACCGTATGGACTTCAATCCGTCCTAATTGTGCGGAAATTCTGGATAATGTTCTTACCCGAAGCATGAGGTCTAGCAGTACCCCAGATCCTACCTATAGCTAGTCTCTTATTCTTTTTATTTTACTTTTATCCCATTCTTCTATCTCTCTCTTTTCAATTTCTTTTGTTTTTGCTAATCATAAGCGGATCAGTTTTGCAGACCATTATCTTGTCGCTCATTTTGAGGCTAAAAGTGCTGATAAAAAGTGAGCATATCTGTAGCATATCTGTAGTACGATCGCCCATAGATGCACACAGTACTATAAGGTACTATGATAAAAAACATATCTTGTCATTCCATGGGGACATGTGGCTTGAGGCTTCAATAACAACACTCATCACCATCATGCAGTTCTTAGTATTTCCTTTTACAACAAAAGCGCATGTGTTTTAAAAAGCGAGAAAATTCTCAACACTCTTTTTTGATTTCAAGAAATTCAGTATGCTGTTTGTGGCACACCCTTTGTGATCCTGCTCTTCATTGATTGCGCATGTGGTCAACCAAATGAGTTCTTATTTAAATGTTGGGGTCGAAATAAAAGTGGAGAAATCAATCTGCCTAAATGAACCTTTGAATTGACAGGAGATACTTCTGTTAGAAAGGGTTGCGCATGCGCGGTGAGTTATCCTATCAAACTCTATTTTCACGGGGTAAAATGATCAGTACAGCTGGGATATCCCACCCCTACACCAGGTGATCTGTTCGTGTCCTGTCGAGTATTGAACCCCTACGACTATTCGCATCATAACAAATGTTTAATGTATCGATTCTTGCTGTTTAACGCATGCGCAGACGAAGAGCGGGGGTGAAAATCAAAAACTGTTTTTCTTTGTTTCTCATGTTGTGGTTAAAAAGTGTCAACCACATTTTGCTCTCTTGATTTCTAGCTTATTCTGCTCGCTAGGAGACTTCAATGCGGTTTGTAAGGTTTTACAATGACGTTAAGTATTGCCGACTAAATATAGACAGAGCATAAACTAAATATAGAAAGTGACTTGTAACTAACTCATGATCACTCGATATTTCAATGAGGTTGTAAAACGCAGAGATCAATGACAAATAGCACGTATAACAATCATTGATGAGAGTGTATTTTGTACTGTCCAGTTCATGCACTATTCGCTAACTTGGCTTTAAGTGTATAATCTACCCGGCTCGCCATCTTCCCTCAGTTTGTTTTGTATGACCAACGGTCCATGTAATTTAGTTTATTAAAAACAGACTGAGACTAAGGTGGTTATTTCTAGCTCAATTTATTTCTATCACTGTCATTTCTTCTCTCAATACACGATTATTTACACGATCCAGTCATCTCAGTACTTTGAGTTAAAAATTAATCTAATGAGCTGGGAGCAATGAATTTTTAAGCGCTAATGATAATACCATGCACTTAGACACAACAAAGTCTTCCTTATCCTCGAGCGATAACATTTCATAATCACTGTAGGATGTTAATAATACATACGAAGTACGACATATAGTGTCATAGTCTAAGCTACTAAGAAAATAGGGAAATCTGCTCTGTACACCGCATCTTGTACGTTGTATTTCTAATGGTTAACCAGATCTGCTGCAGACTACAGAAAGATATACTACCAATCCTTAGCAATGTTACATTTGGTGCATAGTTGATCTTTTGTATTCTAGCCCTTAAATAGAACTTGCTATCTGCAGTAGTCTGCTAATTCCTGTACATCTCTGATGTACAAATGCGGGATTATTTTATAGAGGATTTTGTTGTTTGTCAGTAACGCCCCAGCTAGCTGGCTTTCTGTATGATCAATGATATTAGATCTATTCTCTCTCTCTCTCTCCCACACGGCCGGATGTTATACTTTCATCCAAAGAAGAGTTTTTGTTAGTGGTCAATAATCCCACGTTCATTAAAACCTTGTGTAATGGATGTAGATCATCTTCAGTATTTGGCCATAAGTACATCAAATGCTGGATTTCATGTCTGTTGGGAGACTCTTTCAGGCTAAACAACTGCCTAATTAAGCGCGTTCTTCTACATTTGATTAAATCAGTCTGTAGCTAGTGACTACACCCATTCACTTTCCATAATCTCATTAATTCTGTCATCTAAGACTGCACTGCTAACGAGTCGAAATAATTTTTTCCAGTTCTTCTGAGCATTACTGCCACCGTTCCGGTAGAGAGCCAAGCGAACCATTTCCTTTGTGAATCGGTACGCGGGCTTGTTTCCCTGTGATTCTTGTTGTTGTTGCTGTTGCTGTTCATTGATAACTTCAATGTTACTATCAGTTTTCATGCTATTACAAGCCTTGTTCTTGTTATTCCGTGCCTCTATTTCATCCTCTTGTTTCTCGTTCACATCGCTATCACTGTTTAAGTCTTTTTCCTTTATAAAATATCGAATTTCCTCCAATTTATCGGCCCATTTGACTCGTTTCACCATATTTTCAGCCTTTTCCTTCGTCTTGAAGAAAACCTGCAAATCCTTCCAAGACATATCTTGAAACACCATTCGCACGACAACAGATCGACTGAATCTAACTGTATATCGGCTGCTGAGATAAGTGAAGTAGTCTTTGAATGTCTGGCTAATAAAAAAGGTACTACTCTCTTCACGCTCTTGACTCGGAAACGTCGCGAAGGCAAATAACGCACAACAAACGAAGAGAGACTTTTCTGTTCCAGAGTACTCTTAGCGTGATCGTTATCGTGCGTGACGTATCGTGAAGAAGCGTTACGTGTTGATGACATTCACAGAGATAAAATAATCAAGCACGTAGCTTCATTCTGTTACACGAAATGTCAAGTGAAAATCCAACCAAGATAATTGGCTTTGGTTCAAGACGAAGATATGAAAATAACGTACGTAGAAATGACCAAAAACTACCGTACGCGATTTGTTTAACGGGTGTGTGATGATTGTGTTGTTATTTCACAATCTCCGCAGCATTTTTTATCCGTCATCTATTAATGGTTGGATCATAGATGATTGGGTGGTTATTAATAGCTACAAGAGCCTCCTGAATAACTAATAAGTATTAGCCTGAATGATCGCGCCCTCGTGTCGCCTTACTCGAGGGGGATTGGCTGGAACTTCACAGATTAAATTGTGTTGTCAATAAATGTGAGTATTACAAGTCAATGATAGTAATGAATATTAAGAATGAACAATGACAGTCTTGACTATCACCTGTATTAAAGAAGCTCAAGGAATCCATTAAGGAAACTGAGATAGAAAAAAGAGGAAACGAATGAGAAGAATAAACAAAAGATAGTAAAAATGCTGCTTTACAATACTCAATTAGTATGGTCAGTAGGCAGGAAGTCAGTTTATAATAACGTTACTTGAGATATGGTTGGTTATCAATCAATACATATTGTGGATATCATCCTACGAACCATGCACCTGCTACTGTTGACATTAAAATAGTTCTATACAGGCGAACGTGCAGCATATACACGTGGACGTTACCTTTACATCTAATTCAGTCGTATCAATATTAGCAGTCCATCCATCCATCCATCCATCCATCCATCCATCCATCCATCCATCCATCCATCCATCCATCCATCCATCCATCCATCCATCCATCCATCCATCCATCCATCCATCCATCCATCCATCCATCCATCCATCCATCCATCCATCCAACCATCCGTTCATCCATCCATCTCATCTTATCCATTTGTCCCATCTCATTCATTCATTCATCCATCCATCTATTCATCCATTCATCCATCTATCTCATCTTATCCATTTGTCCCATCTCATTCATTCATTCATCCATCCATCTATTCATTCACGACACTTTGGGAGAGATCAGGTGACCATTAATTCTTCTTATTCCAACTAATCATTTCTCTAATTTAATTTCCTAAAACAACAGGAGAGAAATTGAAGATAACGTTTGGGGTCGGCGCTTTTGCTTTGTGCGTCATGATGAACATACACTAGCCGGTGTTGTATGTGATATATAGGTATTGTGTACAGTAATAGTGAGGTTCTAGGCTTCCTCTGACTCATGCATGCACTGCTGTATTACGTGACTTCCTTTCCTCAAGTAGAGTTGCTTGTATCTTGTGCTTCGAGTCTGTCGTTCTGGCATCGTGCACTACTCTATTGCATCCACCAGTATTTTCACACTGTGCCTTGAAGATGTATCAATTGTTAACAATTTACCACACAACGAACCTTCGCTTTCCACTGGCAGGCGGATCAATCAATAATATATGTTTCGATATCAAGTTGATAAGCGTGTTGTTGTTGTAAAGAGAAGGATTATGATCTGTACTTTATGTACTTACATCCAGTTGGTATCTGTAGTTTATCTAATGGACTCTTGAGAGTCGCCCGCGCGCCATGACCCTTGGCAGAAACGATCGAGTGGGAGGTTGGGCACTTGTTTGTCGCACGGAGACTGACTGACATACCACGGGATTCAAACCTAAGTGCAGCAAAAGAAATAAAGAAAAAAAAAACCGATTCCCCACTTTGCCATACGCCCAAAACATCCGCAGAGCTGAGGCGTCGTATGGACTTCGGATCTGAAGGCAATTTATAAGGCCTTCTGTCCTTGGGTGTACGAATTACGCAGGAAAATGTTCTAGCCCGAAGGCATCATGGGAAGAGATACTAGCCGGCCCCCAGACCATATTTACAGCTTATCCCTTGCACTATGCAACGCCCGGAATCGTTGAAAATTTGATGTTAAAAAGTTTAGTCTGTATGGTGCATTGTTTTCGCCGATATTGTTGTGCTCATTAGATCGATAGTGAACCGTGGCACAGTGGGAAAAAACTTGGGCATTCAAGATACTGATTCAAGCCCTGTTAAGGAGCGTTGATACCTGGATGGGTGACCTGAACATGAACCTACGATCACACGACACAATCACAATACACGATCACACGACACAATCACAATACACGATCACACGACACAATCACCATACACGCGCACATGACACAATCACAATACACGATTACACGACACAATTACAATACACGATCACACGACACAATCACAATACACGATCACACGACACAATCACAATACACGCGCACACGACACAATTACAATACACGATCACACGACACAATCACCATACACACGCACATGACACAATCACAATACACGATCACACGACACAATCACCATACACGCGCACATGACACAATCACAATACACGATCACACGACACAATCACAATACACGTGCACATGACACAATCACAATACACGATCACACGACACAATCACAATCCACGTGCACACGACACAATCACAATACACGATCACACGACACAATCACCATACACGCGCACATGACACAATCACAATACACGATCACACGACACAATCACAATACACGTGCACACGACACAATCACCATACACGCGCACATGACACAATTACAATACACCGCACACGAATACACGACAGAATCACAATACACGTGCACACGACAGAATCGCAATAAGTGCGCAAACCGCATCACATGACAGAGTCTCACACAAGACAAGACTTCAATGGATTCAACGCAAAGCAACAATGTTTTCTAATATTTTTACGCTGTGTTTTCTTAGCTTGGCATGCTATTAGATAATATATGTCAAAGTGACTCAGTCAATGCCACTATAGTTATTAGATGGAGTGTTAACGTGTCTTACAGTGCACATGATTATACTCAGTCGTCTGCTGTTCGATATTGTTGTAGTGTATAGTAAAGCAATACTGTCTATCAAACTTGAAGGCACGGACCTTATTTTACAGTATTGAACGGTATTGAACTATACGATTGTAACAGCTTGTTTCAAACTCTGCATGGAATAAGAGCTTATTGATTGTTTGTCTGCATCAAATATCGATCCAAGGAAAGCTCCGCAGTATGGAAGAATTAAAGCCAGAACAGTATATACTGACCAAGAGTCAAAAATTGCGAAACAGGAAAAAAATTGTTTTGTTTTTATAGACAGCACAACAAACACACACAACCGGCCGTGATCAGTCAAGAATCATCTATTGTTTAATAGACAGCACAACATAGCATGTTATGAATGTGTGTCTGACTGGTGATCAGTCAAGAATCATCTATTGTTTAATAGACACCACAACATAACATGTTTTCTATTTCTTTTCAGCACACCTGAAGTGTGTTGTGTCAAACCATTGGACCACACCCTTTCTGCCGGTCCCTTTATCCCCAGACATATAGAACATGGTAACATATATGGAACACAGATTATTCAAACATTCATGGTCTACATTCTGATCCGTTTCGGTTAAAAACCTTTTTTTTCGTTATCTAATGATTTCAATTAAGCAAAGGTCGATTTGTGATGCACTTAATGTAGATAAATATAGACGAGTGGGTGAACAAAAAGACTTTAAATAGTCATTGTAGAATCTATATCTCATGTGAATATTGGATGATGGAGAGTACGTGCAGTAGAGGCCGAGTGTTATCGATAAATCACTTGCACGACAGATGGGAAACTAAGATTGATCAATAAATGTATAGTCAGACTGGGTTTACCATGGTAACCAAAAGCATAATAAAATGTACCGATATAGTGATACTATCTTTAGACTGCATGCCAAGACTCGATCAGTACAAGTGATCAGCCAGGAAACTTACTTAAACTGTCTTCTGATTTACTATCACTTGAAATCTGTAAATATTTTAACAAAAAGAATGATAAAATAAAGGTTATGTCCATCATTTAACATGGTTGCTGCTCATGACTGGTTGCGGTCCACACCCTTTGTCTCTTTCATTCAGTCTATTTTCGCTCTATTTTACAACTAAAAATAACGCGGAAGTTAGATTTGTTCATTGTAATTGTTTTGCACTTCCAAACTTTGTAATGTTGTGATCATTAACTACTGTGTCAAGAAGAGTTTTTAGCCGAGGATTCACTCTCTTGGTATCTTGCTGAACTGCAGTGCGAACTAAGTGAATATCCGGGAGTTAAACGAAAGGATGACAATATGTTCTCCGGTGGGAATGTTTATCTCTTAAATCTAAATATTACGGAAAGTGAAAACCCTTGTTTTTTGTCTTCAATTTAGTTCCCAATCATTTAAACCTTGTAATACAAAGATTTCAAACAATTACAGGCGATCGTTGCGACGGAAATGGTTTGTTTTAGATGTGGGAGAGATCTGTTATCAGCTACAGTTTGTCACGTTCCTGTTGCATAAGTACATCTAATTCATACTGATTATCCCTTAGTATAACACGTGCGTGTGATTAGTAATGGACTCCACAACACACAATCTCAAAAACATGTTGTCGCTATTCTTGTTCCCATTAAAAATAACTATTATTGTCTAGAACGTGTTTTCAGTGATTCCGTCTTATTCATTGCTTAGATTAAAGTATTTTTCTGAAACGTATCAAAACAATATAAGGTAATTTAATCATGCTAAACCAGTCTGCAAAAGGGGAAAAAACATCTCATTCCGGCTCCGACAAACCATAATAGTCATTTCCTGTTTTTGTCGTTTTCCCTCCTAGGCTTGTTTTGCATCTAGCAACTGCTCACTTAAGTCATACCATGGCGAGGTTTAAATAAATATTCTTTCGTTCAAAAAATCCTTTTTGAAGAATCCAGTTCTCATACGAATCTAAAAAAGGCATTGCTTTCAAGGAACATTTATTGCAATTCCCAGTAACACACGGATTATTACCATAATGATTATGGTACAACTAGGTTTATGAGTTTTTCATTTGATTTCGATCACCTGAAATATTTAGTTTAAAAGGTAGGCCAATTATTCTCCCCTTCTCTACAACCCCTCTACTCTACAACCCCTCTACTCTACAACCCCTCTACTCTACAACCCCTCTACTCTACACCCTCTGCTCTGCAGCATTTGATATCGGGCTTCTTAACCAAAGGGCAGGGAGAGGGAGAGGGGGAGGTACTCAGGTACTCGTGAATTAAGCGATTTTATCCTTGACCCTATATAACATATATTGCCCGCTGGAATGATTATTCATTACCATGGAAACCTTAAGAGTAATGGGCTCTTAAATGCAACTATGAAGTCAAATGTTGTCAAAACAGATTGGTTCAGGAAGATCGAGAGAGAAAGATATGTCAATCATTTCACCAAAATCAAAACATACAAACTGAACCTTAAAACCTCCCGGCAGAATTGACTGACCTCATCGCAGCCCAGCAGATCGAGGGAGCTAAGTTCAAGGTTGATCTATCAGTTGTTCTGAGCTTAAGCACGCTAAGATTTACAATTTTCAATTTTCTGCCGTTACCATAACGATAGATCGTCACTGCTCTAGGGATCGTGCTAAAATCGATGTGATCAAAACGAAAGCAGCTCGGCAAAATATAGAATAATATGGCAAACGAATCTAAAATGAATCGCATTTCCATATCAGCTGTTGTTTGTTGGTGTCGCAGTCAGGATTTGTTATTCAATTAATAAGGTTGACGGATTTAAGAAAAGACAAATCTCCCTTTTGAATCTTAATTCAACGTCTATTTATTCATTTTCATCCCATTAGCTTCATATTTTCCCTCTATTTGTCATCCATCTTGATCTCTTCTTGATGGTCTAAAGCTTTGAATATCTTGTGCAAAACAAACCCAAACCATCGCGCATGCGTAATAGCATTAAGTAATGATGTGCCGACGAATGACTAAGATATGTTTTATACGTCAGGTTTAAGGAGCAGCTCTTGGGAAACATTTGATCAAGCCATTTACCTTATTGTCATTTCATATTGTGTTTCTATCGTAAAAGCCCGCCGGCATCAAGCTGGACGATACTGCGCGTATGTGCACTTTTTCTTTTCATTCAAACACCTTGACCTATAAAAGCTATTCCCTTTTATTCCTGAAGTGTTCCTGTGTAGGTTTGGACTCTGCTAGGAATCATAAATACATGGTTTTTGAGTTCCCAACATATGACAAAGCAGTTTGCTATCTTGTCATCTTCAAAACCGTTTGATAATTTAGGGTGATGCAAAGCTAGTATAAGATGTTTGTTACATAACAGCATCTAATGTAACACCTTGAAGCGCTGTTATTGCAAGTAAAGATCACACTACGAGATAAAGGCTGAAGTATAGCAAGAAACAGCTAGAATTGACTAGACAGCCGTTCACAAACAAAACAATAACATGAATCGCTTAAGATATTAATGGTTTTTGCATGGGGGTTGCGAAATATGCTTGATTCGAATGAAAGAATAAAGGAAAAAATAGAGAAAAATTATTCAATTTGGAGCGCAATCAGAGCCGCAAATTGAAAACTAGGAAAACGGAAGACAGTAATAGTGTCATCTTTTCTTCATCGCTTTTGGCATTATCTTTGCAATGAAAAGAAAAAGCCCAACTGTCTTTGTACGACTTCCTGTTGAAGGGGAGAAAATTGACAGTCCAGACACGAGCTTGATAGTGTGATCTTGTAAATGAAGATTAAGTTTTGCCAGAAGTATTAATCATTAGTAATACTGTGTACAATATGCATGGAGAAAGATAGCTATTTTTCTTTCGTAATATAACAACAAGGTAGGCTTTAATACATTTATTCATATTATGACATAATACTTGTTCAGGATGTTGAGCCTTGCTCCACTGATCCACCTTCTGCTGTAAGCCAGTAGGTCAGTAGGAGAGAGTTGTACTGGCTTCACACTACGGCAAACTGATTAGCGGGAACAGGAAGTCAAAAAAGGCGAAATGTTAAGTCTTCCACTTCACTTCTCATCTAAAGTATTGAGCTCCGATAAACCCTTCCCACGAAATAACTTCAACATCTTCCTATACCCGATGTAACTAAAAAATAGTTGGGAAAAAGTGACAATTTGTTTTACGGGGAAAAACAATTATACGTTTTGTCAACAAGCAAAGAAAATTAGAAATTCTAATTCAATTTTAACAGCTAATTCTCGAATTTTCTTTGAGCCGCAGAACACAACACTGCATGAACAATACATCGCATCTCTGCATAAAGTATTTTATTTTCTTCAAAATGTCACATTTTTATTGTTGTAACATCAATTTTGAATTGTGTATGAATTATTCTTTATATTTCCAAACTTGTGTAGTTTACAAGCATCATGAAGCTATATACAAGTGCTGTGGGGTTCAATATCAGACTTACTGCTTACGACAAACGGATTACATTTAAAATATATTCACTATAAATAACTATTAATTCTATAGTACACTTCAAAGAGGATGAGATTCTAATCCCTAACTCTTAATATTTCTAAAAACGAACATATTATTCAATATTCAAGTCAATGTTCACAGTGTCAAGCATCTGTGATGTGATCAGACCCGCTTCTGACACCATCATTATTTATGCAAACTTTGTGTTTTGGGTTTTCTTCACTTGTAAGCTAAGAAGAGGAGCAACGGTCGCTTCAGAACTCTGTACAGCTATACAAGTATATAACACTTCTAGATTCCGCTTGTTCGCTTTGCCAAACTTGATCCTTCGAAAAGAATGATTGTCGTTGGTTACCGGTATTAAATGTTCGCGTGTTGATTCGGTCAAGTCGGATTCGATGTTTGCGTTATCTTATTAGGATTCCACATCAAAGGGGTTTTCAGTGCGCATTCTGTTAAATATTTCTCCTTCTTCTCTGTTAACTAACTAGCTGTGTTCAGTGTTTATAATCCACCATATAGTTCAAACAGTTCATCCCATGCTTTATTCGGATTTTCCTCTCCGTCGCTTATTACATAAGATGATGACCGACTGCGAAGCATAAAGTTTAGTCCGTTTGCTGGCATATTAATAAAGTTCGTTGCTGCTCGTTCAGCTAGAATTGACGCTCTTTTTCTTGCGTTTTTTATCTTGCTACCGAGGACTTTTGATCTTGGATCTTTGGCTGGTTTATAATAGCGAATCTCCTCCAGTTCGATCGACCATCTTACTCGCTTGTCGTTCATTTTCGGTTGAGTATGTGAAGGTAAATCGGCACAACTTATAGATTTGGTGAGAGTCATGTTGTCCTTGGTCAGTTTTCGTTGTACTGCTAATCTTCTCGTATGTTTTTCTTGTGATTCTCCTTCCTTTTGCAGGGTACGCATAAGAAGTGAATATGTTGATCCCACCTCCGTCATCTGCTTATATCTTTGAGTACCTCATTAATATTCACATCACCATGGTAACGAGAGAACCAACCAGTAGTAAGTAGTTAGTCGGCAGAGGATTCGAGAAGCCTTTAGGCTGTAATCTGAACACAACGGTGGCCCTTAGCTCTAGTACTTTGCAGTTTTTACTTCAAAGTCAAGATTATAAATTCAAGAAAAATGCCGTTAACTACTTGAAAATCTCATCACTTAATGTGCATCTGTGAGAAGGTGTTCCTCGGGCCGTCATCGCTGTATATTAGTTTATTATATCAATTTCAGCAGCTTTTTTTAGGAACTTCTCGGTAAAAATCAAGCCAGCTTAAAAAAAGAAAAGGGTAGTTTTGAGCAATAGGAATATCCTAATCAGCATTAAAATATTATATTCTCTGCTGACTTGAACTGACTGGGACCTCAAACCGTTCACGGCTCCTTACAGCAGAGGAATATGAAGCATACCCAGTAACACATGCTGACGACCTTAGAATATGAAATCAAATAACACTGACGTTAACAAGAATCTAAAGATACACCTGCCATACATGTTATCATGAATCCTTACATGCATCGTGTTCAGTCGAGATTTGCAATAAAGAAGACCTGGTTTGACCGTCGGGGGTGGGGTAGGGTTTCACTCTAACTGACCCAGCTCATTCATACGTGAATTAAAGAGAAGTCGTGCAGACATCGGAAGTGTTTACCGCTCCGCCTTTATTCTAGATAATATCTCATCAAACTGATAAATGATTTCGACATTTATTCATCATTTTACATCGTCGTTCAAGGTATCTATTAGCCGGTATTAATGTACCATACGTGTCCTATCGTGACGTCATAAATGTGTCTCAGCCAGTATCTGCTGCTTCAAGCGATCATCCTGAACTGATCAAACACACAAAATAACACAAGAAACGAACTTTATCTACGACTTTTTTCAATCTTTTTTCGATAATCTTGTTTTGGTTCAAGATATTGTTATTCAAGATCTTCTTGATAGACTGTGTGACTAGCATGTTTTATGAATGGTAATGTCAGGAGTAATGTGTAGAACGTTCCTTAAAGCACATACACACACAAATGTAGAGTGAGTGAGTCACATGCATGGAGGATGAGTTATAGCCGTTAGTCACTTCACCCTGAAGGCATATACTCGCTCTACATGTTGAACAGCTCCCACACTAACAAAACAAATTAACCTTTTAGAGGTTGGTAGACTGTTGGGGTTTCACGAAATGAAGTCAGACGAAAACTATATACTCAACTGACATGTAACAGTGCTAGCTTACAAGTACTATGAGAATCTAATGACAAATGTATGAAATCGCACGAGAAACGACGAGAAACTAAACAATCGCAATAATATTTGACTAAAACCAGTCTTCATATCCATTAGTAATTATTTATCTAGTATGTCTTATTCGTTGACTTGTATTAAAGTAGGTTCTCTCTCAGTTGGCCAATTCAAACATCCGCTGAAAACTTGCTAATTTTTTCCCCTGAACACACAGCCCAGCAGCAAAGACCGTCAACTCGGCTGTGTCTATGCAACAAAAGACGGAAGGTTCTAGACTGCATGTTGACGGGGACTTTATTTCTGAGTCTAAAACATTAGTTTGTTGAGTGTATGGTAGGATCGATGCCAAAGGCTTGTTTCTGTTCAACATCTGCACCGGCTACACGTTCTACAGGTTCTCTCATATGACTGTTTGAAGCCCGGTTTGAAGTATGTTAAAAGTGAGTGCAGAGGATCCGGCTTTGTGCGTAAAAGAGAGTAGATCAAGTATCCGCGCTAATTTCAGTAGTCTCCTAAGTTCCTTTATATTTAATCTTTTAACTCTTAGTATCCAGGTTCACAGGGGCATTTATAGCACAGATAGAATAGTATTGAAGAAGTATTCAACACAATAGATGATTATCCGTGAATACACCCACCCCACCTTATCATACACTCTAGTTTAACATGACTACGTAGTGGCTTAAAATAGCAAATCTTTTTCAAGTGATAATGTTCGTGTTTGAAAGGCCTGTCTACAACTATAGATGGATGATCGAGGTTGACTATACCCAAGGTCGCCGTATTAACAACACCTGATCAGAATATTGACCAAAGATCATCCTTCAATCTCCATTCAGCCATTTATTGTAGTATGACAGTGATTTAGTCCGAGTGAAGTGTTTATCACTGATATTTATCAGATCTGGTGTGACGACGATTTTCCACTCCAATCTGATCAAGATTCTTTATATATAACCGTGTATACTATATATACATGACATTGCTACAATACCAAAGGTCAATATTATAATACTATTATGAGACTTTGATTCAGCAGTTCACAATACGACAACCTCATTACTATGGTTACGGCTAAATACATTCATCTTGTTCAACATTCTAGGGTGCAGGATATTGTTTGCAGTCTGCAGTGTTGTGTACTCACTCCATGCTTACCCCGCGCCGGCCTGTGATATTTGTATTCTACTGAGTATAGTTGGATTATAAGAGACTATATTAGAAGGCCAAGGTGCGCGCGCAGCAAAACTCCATTTCAATATTTCCATTACATGCTGTATCTGCTGTATTAGTTTGTGTTGTCTCAAATCTAACATAACCTCCGCCAAGTGTCTGTGATCCAAGAATAGCCGGCACGCAAACCACGTAGGATGACAGTACAATGTGTTCTATAAATATCCGTTATATATCCAGTGTTCAAGTATAGAACTATGATTATTGATAAGGGGCTATACTTATCAGTTAGTGCTATTTTAGCAGGGTAGCACACAGAAAATGTTACACTCGATCTTTGGAATACATACTGTCGATATTGTACTTGGAAAACTAGAAATAGACCCCTTTCACGTGACGTCATAGCCGCTCAATTTGGAGGACAAAATAAAAGAATTTCAATCTCCTGAGAATTTGAACCTTATGTTTTGTCCTCCAAATTGAACTGCATTCCGACGTGCTGCAAGTGTTCTATAGCGATTCTCTAAAAGGGTCTCTGCTGTTAGTGAACTGCTCTTGTCAGCGGAAGAAAACTGAGATGCGCGCGCATAGACAGGACCTCCTAGGTTTTCAGACGCTTTCGAGCTCAAGTAGGATTTGGTTTGACAAGAGTCTTAGTTTTGTTGTTGAGTCATAGAAACTGAATTAAGCAAGAAATCAAGAATTACGATCTATAAAAAAACATAATAATAAAATAGATAGATAAAGGGGGGAGCGGATTGAGCCTGCGCTAGAACAGTGGTGTACGCGCATGCGCATGATACTTGGCTTTATACTCTTAATGAAACCAGTCACTTTAAGAACCAAAAATTCGTGTCCTTTTTATTTGATAGTCATTTTTACGGGCAAATGCAGACCACGCATTTTATCGTGATTTTGAAGTGATAAATCAATTGGAATGTGCAGTAATTGCTCTGCGAGTGAAAGCACACGTTCCATGGGAATTGATTAATGAATTTTAAAGTTTTTTACTTCAAGCAAAGTTGGTTCGAGACTTATAAGCGTATGTTTGCATGCCTATGAGCTGTAAAAGCCAAGGAAAGAGATCTCCTTATCCTCTGGAGTTGCATGTTTAAAGGAAATAACCGAATTAGCAGTCATTTAGCGGCAAGAACGTTCGATTAATGGCATCAAAACCGACGAGATGAGACAACAAAACTTGGGACTGACTGGACACAGGTTTGATCTTCTACTTATTTATTGTGTATTCATTAGTCTCGTATCATAAAACTTCGCATCAAAAATCCTGCTGTTGAATATAGAGTTGTTCTCTCTGGGTTGCATGTCTGGTAACATTCACATTCATGCGCAGTGAATGCTTATCTTTCATCCGACACGCACCTCGGACCGCGATCTTGATATTGTGCGCGCGTAGAATTGCTACAAGCTGGTCAGTTCTCAAATGTTCTTCGAAGATTCCCCTTCTTCAGCTATATAATACTCAATAAATACCTCTCCTAAGTTAGTTATCTAACATCTAACATATCACATAATTATTCGAATAAATTCGAAGGTATTTTAGTCAGTACTAATGTCATCAAGGTACACGTGACAAGGGACCGGTGTTCTTTAGTGCGCAATTTTTGTATGTCTGCGCAAACGACGAGAAGCAATATTTCTTCTTAGTACTGTTAACATGCAGAATATTCGAGAGAGAATGATAAATTATACTCATTTAAAACGACCGTCATTAAGAAATAAAAGTATTCAGTTGCGCGTATAGCAGAGTATCTTAATGAGAAAGCTTCTTCAGTGGTTTTTAAACAGTAAAATACTCGCTTAAAAGTCTTTTTAAGTCGTATTTAATTTTTCATATTTTTCTGGAACGTTTCGCATGCAGAATGGAATCAATTAAGACGAATCAGATAGAACTTTGTAATGAAAGTTAATTTCGTTTCCAACCTATTACATTGTGACCGCTTGTTCTATCATACTAGTAGTACATTCTAGAACACCGATCGTTTGTTCTGTTCAGTATTATTAGCTGCGTGTGATGGAATCGCCTGTAATAAGCTGTCAGTCATATTTCAATGAATTTCCCTGCCAGGCTTTTCCAATATTGTTATTTTTTTTACTATTATCATGGAAATCTTTGTGCGGTTACCATCATCAGCAATTCAGCAGCTGCTAGTGTGATTTTGACGTTCTGTTTTGATCAAATTGACTGATATTCCTCTACCATTATTCTCTTGATTCTTGATTCTTGATTCTTTTTCTAAATCTTCATTGCTTTAATTTTCGATCAATAGGTTTTGTTATTTTGGTGTAGTTTAATTCATTTCAAGTTTCATTTCTTTTCCTATTTATATTCCATTTTCTCCCCTCGGCCAATAGTTGCGTTTTCTAGGTCTTTTATTTCTCACTATCAATGTGTGAAATCCACACTCCAAGTATTCAAGCCATTAGAATTTCATTTAGTAGCAGCCGTGGGTTAGAAATATCGGCTGCAAGGAACGGTTTAGCATTGAATGTGCTGTAACAACGAAAAATGTTTCAAAGTGAACTTCCCGCGTCTGACTCTGACTCGTCTGTTCATTGTTCAAGGGTCAGTATGGTCAGTACTACCGTACAATTCAAACAAATAGTCCCATTGTTTGTTGTAGTCTTCAAATCTCTCAAAGTCAGTATGATCCATTGACAAGCTTTGTCCCCCAATACACTTCAGTCCTAGTCTGAATCCTGCCGCTCTGGGCTCACCAAAGTTTGAAATAACTTTGCTAAAAGATAGATCCGATAGTCGCTCTGCTTTTCTACGGACCTTTCTAATTTTTCTCTTGATAGATTCGCTTTTGCTCCTGTGGGGAATGTAGTAACGAACCTCTTCCAAGTCGCTTCGCCATTGTACGCTCTTCTTTCGTGCAGAATTCGATCGAGGAATTCGCTGAGTTGCGTAAACCTCGGCCATACGATTGTGGTGTCGAGACAAAAACTCGCAACTTGCTGAACGGCGTTTCGAATTCATTGACATATTCGAGGAATTTCCTGTACTTTTCCCGTAAAATCCTGTTATCTTCCTCTCAACAAACAACAATACTTCAGTGTCGCGGAAGTAAGTTGAGAAGCAGCAGTCAAACGAGGAACAAATGGTATTCGAGCAGATCGACCTGTGCTTTTGAAAGAAAAACACTTTGACGATAGCTTTATATATAGATAAGTTTGAATTATTGATGATGATTAGATCATGATGATGATTAGATCATGATCACAGACAGCCCTGATCTCTGCTTTACAGAAAATAAAAAAATCCTACGTTGACCATTCAAGCCAAAAAAGGATGTGAATATAAACCCAAAGATATTTCAAAAGTTCTTTTCTAACAAGATCACGAGCAAGGATTACCATTTAAGGTTCTAGACGTAGTTGTAGGTTATGCGGAGTAGTATTTTATGTTACCGCTGACTTCCTCTGCTGTGATTGGTCAGAAACTGATAAAGATCACATTTGTTATTGGCCAGCCACTTAAGGAAAACTTGACAAACCACTCCACATCACATGAATATTTACTGAATTATTTGTTATTGAAGCACGTTGCTAAGAAACGTTATTTCACAAGAATGAGTTGCAACACCTTGACGAACATGAAATCACGTATTCCAAGTTCAACTTAGACGTCTGAAGTCGTCATAGACTGATCATAACAAAGAAAAAAGATGGCGAAAAAATAGGTGAAAAAAGAGAAGAATTACTCGCAAATAGCAAGACTACTATCTTGATACGTTTGCTCTTGTACTTGAGAACCGACATGTACGAATACACGAGACTTTACTAGACATGAAGACGACTGACAATCCACCAAAAATAGAACATCTAGACGAATCGTTAGCCACAGTGATACGGAGTAAAACACTTTAGTTGTTAAATTTAAACATTTGTATCATCAGGAGACGGATAATAACTGGACACTGTTGGGGAAAGGAGAATATAAAACGTATTAGAAATACGTATAGCTATTGGAACTGTATAAATAGTGAGATAACTAAGATAACTAGCAGGAAAGAAAGAAAGAAAAAAGAAAGAAAATAAGAAAACAAGAAAGAAAGAGAAAAAGGAAGGAAGGAAGAAAGAAAGGAGAAGAATGAGCGAAAGAAGCAAATATGTAAAAGAAACAGAAAAAACGAAAATTGGATATATCGTTCGGAAATATATTCCATCAAATGTGCAAAAAATTGTCCAACCTGCTCGAATGGACAATAATGATATGCAATAATAATAAGAAAAATAGTAGGCTGCTGTGAAGTTTGCTACAAGAAACCTCGAAATGTTACGTAAACTCCGGTCCTGGGGGCTTCCGGACTTCTTTCAAGTAATCCTACGCGGTTAGAGTGGGTGTTTTTTCACATTATTATTCACGGTTGAAAATCTTTGTTATCTTGAATAATATTCATGGAGTTCCTGTGGTTTTCATCGCTTGATTTCTCTGCCGATATACACGATAGGAATGAAAAACACACTTCAAATAATATTCGTCTTTCAATCCACTGTTGTTCTGATCTAATTGAAGCAGACGCTGAGAATCGTAGGATTTTTCCTCTCATGCAAGGAAAACCCACTTTATGACAGACCCATGGCCACTTTATGACAGAGGAACCTTATTTCAGTTTTTACTAGAGTAGTAGTGAAACTGAAGTGAAGTATCCTTGTCTGTGTTTTGACTTGTTGAGCAGCTATGTTTAACTAAAGTGCCGAATCAACATACCTGCTTTTGAAATAGTATTTTTCAGGAGTGGATCGTCGAGGGTTTCGTGTCCCTTATATGATTATATCCGAAGCAAATACGGACCACCTTTTCAAAAAGTAGACGTTACATAGAGGGTCCTGAAGGGGTTTAATGGGAGCTGGGATTCGCCTTGTTTTGGACTGGGAAATGGGATTTCATGCACTGGGACTGGGATTTTGCAAAGTTTTGGGCTGGGAAATGAATGGGATTAGGACCCACCCCCACCCCCCCTCATGACCCTCTATATGTGATTCAAAAGTGGGGTTATTCAAGCCTTACTTGGGTTAGAGTTTAGGGTTAGGGTTGGTTAGGGTTAGTTAGGGTTAGTTAAAGTCTTGTTTTGCAATCTTACTTCCCGGCATTTGTTCTATATGGTTCTTTTCATGTTTTTTTCCACTAGGAACAAAATGTGTGAACTGTGAACATCGATCGATGCAGACAGTATCATCAGTAGGTTCTTTGTGACCATTACACGCGTGTTATGTTATGACTGGCCTATGTATCTTAGTGTTCGTTGAAATATAGAAGATCTCTCTCGTAGTATATTTGAGTTTTCCGGCTTATTCTAACCTACTATAGTTTCAATCCTATTTATAAGGTTAATAACATCAACCTGATCCCTTGTGCGCGCATTTCCCAGCAACACGCACTTGCTGGACACGGTTGTGTTTAATGGTTTTTACTTGTGTAACTCCGAAAATAGAATTGCAATTTTTTAATGAGGTATAAAATAATTGATTAGAAGTAGTGGCGTAAAGGATTAGTAATTCACCTGCGCGATAGAAAAACGTGTTCGTGGATTATAAATGGATAGGGACACGTGAATTTGATCGCTTGGCGCTGGAAAACAAGCGAGTAATGTAAAGAAACAAACAAACAAGTAAATGAATAAATATAATACAAAACAAATAGTGTACATAGCACAAGACAGGTGACTAAACACAAAACAAATACGCCTTAAATAAAGCAGACTAAAACAAACAAACAAACAAACAAACAAACAAACAAACAAACAAACAAACAAACAAACAAGATGCATAGTGAGAGGTTTGTGTGTCTTACTCCGGGCCGTAGTCAGGAGTCCTGTCAGAGCATTCCTGACAATCATTTTGTTTAGAGTATAAAATTGTACTGATTTCCTTCTTGAGTCGATTTAGTAAGGTTTTTGCGACTGTGGACATTGAAATCAAAGAGTATTTCTTTCGGTCATTTACACGTGCCGGTCCTCTCCTTGGCAATGAAATCCCTTGTTACATAATCATTTAATTGTATAGTAAGAGTATTAGACTTCAAAGTTTTTTTTTTTTTTTTTTCCCGCTCGGGTCCTCTCCTTCCAGGTTAGCACAGGAAGCACGTGTTTGTATAATCTTGGGGTAAACGTGTAAAAACAAACTTATTTGAGAAGTAATTTTTATTTAGACTTTAATTTCACTAAAATAACTCATCGAAGTCGCGATGGCCGAGTGGTTAAGGCGTTAGACTAGAAATCTAATGGGGTCTCCCCGCGCAGGTTCAAATCCTGCTCGCGACGTTTAATTTTTTTGATGCTCGTTATTTTTCTTTCGGATTTTTTTTCACTAGACATTCATTGTTTTCCGTGTCAAAGACCATCATTTCGCGACAATTATGTTAAATTTTACTTTATTTTTGCAAAAAGTTAATTTTCCATGTCTTCCCGTTTTGCTGGTGGTCTTTGTCGATTTTTGTCACAGAGTGGTCAAGAACTGAAAATCATAATTTTTTCCCCCTTTGCTAAGCTTTAAATACAAAAAAAAACAAAAAAAAAAAAACGAAAAAGTTATGTCGAATGATTCCTCGCCTCATTCTTACGCGTTTCTAAAACAAACACACAAACAAAAGCCTGGGTCGAGTGGGTCGTCGAATGGAGTCATGAAAAAAACCCTGTTTGTTTGTTAAGATATTGAAAAGGGATAAAACACCAACTTCATAGCAAAGTACGTGATAAGACCAGTCTATTTTGTAATCAATTATCAACCCGAGGCTGGTGGGCAAAATGTGTGAAAAGAACACCAGTTTGTTAGTAGAAACCGAATTCATTAACCCGCCAGTCCTTAATTAAATAAGTCAAACATAACTGAGTGCAAATGGTTTATAGATATTATAACAGCAGTCTGGATCAACCACAATCAGGATCAAGGTTTCGTTTGAGTGTTTTTCTGCTTCTTGTTTGTTTTTCAATGTTCACTCTCTGCTAAAAAGATCCTGAATTGTTACGCATTTGTGAGCGATAAGATAACAGCTTTCGTCATACACATCGTACATACTATTCTTATTCTAAAAGCGTAGAATATTAAAATCTGTTGTGTATTTTTTTATAACGTAGGATTTACGTGCATTGTAAACATATTCATTTCGATAAAAATCGATCATAACAACGTTGAAATCCATGAAACAAAAGTAGACGTTCGTTTGAACTGTTTGAACTTTGACCGAATGTAAAACGATGGAAGGCAAAGTCTAAGTAATACGTCATATAGCCATATAGGATAGTCATGTGATCTCGTAAGTCGTGCAGTTATGTTCAAAAACAAACAGAAATGATACAAAAATTTGCTGAATAAATACGAACAAACGATGGCTGCTTTTCTGTACAAAATGGCGCATATGCGCATTTGATCATATTTCAAATGTTAAAATGCGCAATATAAGTTTTAAATATTATTATATACTTCGAGTTGACATTTTTTCACGTACTAGACAAAAAAGTCAAGATCACAACTTCTTAGATGCGTTTGAAATACCAATCATGCGAGCAGAAACGATCCTGTCGTGACAAATAGACCTTTCCTGAATTCGCTTGGATGATAACGAAACAATAGCTCCAAGTCGAGACTAAACTTGATTCTTTGTTTTATCAAGGACAACCTCGACTTGAAGCCATTGTTTCGTGATCATCCAAGCCAATTCGGGAAAGGTGTATTGAAATATCCTGAGGAAGTTTTCCATACTAGTAGTTGCGAAGTGTCTGTAACGTTAGCTTGGAATGCATCATCGATTCCTATTGCATTACCCAATAAAAACACCAGACGATTCTTAAGAACACGGCCAGAATTAAGCGGGTATTTACGTACTGGTTTAATAAGCGGGAAAATGTTTGTCAGAACTAGCAATGTTATTTCGATTACTGGCGGCTTCCCTTACTGCAGTGTGATATCCAACTAAATTAACGCCTGGTGAATAGGTGATTAAATAAGTTCCTGTAACAATATCGGCTCATCCTTCAAAACAAGGGTTAAAAATAACTCAACTGACACCATCTGAAAACAGGATCGTATTCTTTTATTATAAAAATTGTATTTTTAATATTCTAAACAATCTTTTTTCACATATTATATATTTTCTATTTGTATTCAAAGCTTTTTATAGACACTTTATCAAAAGCGCGCATATGAATTTCTTTTTTGCTTAAAACAGGATGAAGTTGTCAAATCTAATGTATAACGTAGAATCGGAATGCGCCGGGATTATTTTCTTTCATTTCGTTGTCTAATTTAACTTTTTTTAATAATTCTTTTCATTGAAAATCTTAAGGCAATTTTTGGTTCTAAAAATAGAACATTCATATTCAAATTCCTATAAAACCGCATAATCGTTTTGGTTTAAAGATCTTCTATTTTTCATAACTCTTTTCCCAATGAATCATGCAACAAACCACTTTTGGCGCCAAATTTAGCACTTGTACTGCCGAATTTTCGCGCCAAAAGTTCTTCCATCTAAACATTAAGATATATACATATATTTTTCGTGATCTTGGATCAATATTTTACAATATTCTAGTTCATAAAGAATCGCCCGCAATTCTTTTTTGTTTGCTTTTATTATTTCTACGACAATATCTCGCAGAGAGATTGACGGATGGATGGCTTGGCTGTGCCACAAAACCGAATGTAATTCGTATTTTTTTGTCAATTTAGTAGTTTTAGAATTGCACTTATTTGCCTACTTCTAATCAGTTTTCTTTGCAAAAGTAGCAAAATTATTTATTTAAATTGATGTGAATTTCGAAAATATATTCTATATTTTGCAATAGCTGAGAATCGAACATCACTAAAAATTGAATAATTGAAATATTCGTGTTATAAATGTTTCATTTACATCACACGTACAGCAGCCGTACGTGCGCTGTTCGCCTGTCATCTTCTTTCAAGAGATTACTTAGCTCAGAGCTGTTCATCTATTCAATCCACGATTTTTTTTCTTCCATACAATTCGCCTTTAAGTATTGATTCATAGAAGCTTCTCGATAAAACGCAGAATTTACTTTGGTCTTTTCTCATGGCAACGTCTTCCTTTCCTTGGCAGGTGTTCGTAATCATTCTCTGTTATGTCAAGTTTTTTTCCTCTGTCGACTTTGACATCCCTTCATCCAATTTCTTGTCAAAAGCCTTCACTTGTCCACAGGCGCAATGGGTTCATTTGCTTTCCTTATATTAAGTGATTTTTAGTATTTTACCGCAGATCTTATTATCACCTCTAAGATGTTCTTTTAGGCTTATTTTTGTCGAGTTCTTCTATGGTCTCAAGTCCTTCGGTAGTAGGTACAGCATAAAGCTTGAATAATCTGTCCCATTCTTGTTCTAAGTCTTCGTAGGAAACCAAGTCAGTATCGAAAGATCCGTGAGGTCCGTGATGTTTAGATATAAACTCTAGACCATGTTGAAATATTGTAGCGCTCACCTCGCCCATACTGGTGATAATTTTTAAAGGTTTGTCTGAAAGTTCTCCCGCTTTTTCCTTGATTTTACGAATCTTTTTACGAAAGCTTTTCTTGAAGTCGTGTGGGGTAGAGAAGTATCGTATTTCTACCAGATCCTCTGCCCATTGTACTCGTTTACTGCCTCCATTACTACTGCAATCAGATTCAGTGTCACTGTCATAGTCTTCCTCCGTCATGTTTCTCATTTCAACACCGGTCTTGTAGCAACAACCAACGGGTTTGTGTTGTGTCTTCAATATTTCGTCAAGTTCTGTCGTTTCCGACTTCCTTTTCGCCGCCGTTTTTGTCGGACTTTGATTCTAAAGGCTGTGACTAGTTGTGGGATTTTCAAGTAAAGTTCAGAATAGTCACCTCTTTTTCGTTTAGCGAAGTAGATATGAAATAAAAATAGGGACTAATGCTTTATATGCACCCATCTCGCCCACGCTTCTCATCTACAGTTTCCTATACGATTGTTCCTATTGGCTTTCCATCAAAAAAGGTTATTTTAAGAAATCCTGTGACGTCAATGGGCTCAATTTAGTATACAATGGAAAGCCATTTCAATGCTACTTGCGTCAAACTGTCACAACATGAGACGTCACGGAGAAACTTGTAGACATAAAATTTTCAACCCTCATCTGTAATCGAATACCTAAAATGATAGATAGCAAGTACTGAACCCGAACCGAACTGGAAATTTTGCTGTAATTGTACTCAAACATTTTATTTTTTCCTATTTTAACTTAAAAGGATATTTAAAAAATATCCTGTTAAATAGGAATCGACTCGATATTCATTTCTAATACGACAATCTCTTCCGATAAGCCTACAATCTGATTGGCTACAATTGTGACGTTTCCATGGTAACACGCTGGCCCTTCGACAGGTGCATATCGTGGTTTTTAATGAATGGAAAAAAAATTCAAAGTAAAAAACGATAATTCAATTTTCGTTTGTTGATTGGTTGGCTGTTCATAAGACCTCATTTAATCCAGTTGATTTCGCTTCGAACAGCTTCATTCAAAATGCAAACAAACAAAATATAAACCATCTGAAAATAACGTTTATTGGCAGAAAAAAATCCTTGTAAATATACAACTCGTTTATTATTCTTCGTTGCTTATTCACTAGACCTGACTTATATGCAATTAATTAAGGTCGCTGATGTTAAATTTACTATTCTTCTCAAAGCTTGATGACATGAAGAATACAGCCCCCATTTTTCTATAGAAGACTAGGTCCTTCACAAAATGGGAGGAAGGGAGGGGGCGATCTATAATAACACATAATCTCATTCTTTTAAAAATTAATAGAAACTAAATTATACGACACCTGGTGTAGTAGCGAGTCCATGACGAACGTGACACGAACCACGCACGAAAAGCACTCGGGAAGCGATCGGAAATGCTCGTAAATGGTAGCTAAAACATTAATAAGAAGGGTATAGAATGACAATAGGTCTGAGTGTGGCTAATGGGTCTTGTTCGTTAGAATTCGACCTTGGACTGTTATTGGAGTTAACAAAACCAACCCCACGCGTATTCCTAGCTTATTTTATCATCACACGAACATTATTTTTTTCTAGAACATTCAGTCGATCGTTTGATAAAAGTACTTGAAAGAAAATCACTTTCAGTCGAGAAAAAAGACATTAATTCGTCAATCCATATCATTCAGAGACTCTCTATTAGTATGAGAACACATAAACATATATAAATATATAAAACATAGGTTTAAAAACCAGAAATAATAAGAAAAAAAGAAAAATCTTGTAGGTTGGACAATTTTGTCGTCATTTTTCATCATATCCTCATGCTGATTCGTGACGTTGGTCTCTTGTTTCGCAAGTCGCCGCTTCGATCTCAATGTATGTCATTCAATATCATCGCCCTGAATGACTTTTTTTCTTAATGCTGCATCCGCCCTTAACATAAAATATAGAGTTCTAGAATAAAATAAAGACCTCAAGATCTAGAACTAATATTATCACTACACTTGAGATACTATTATTAGTTTTACCATGGGAACTGTACGTCGATGAAGTCGTTAATATCAAGAAGAAATAAGGGACAAATGGTTTGAATCTTAAGTCCAAAAAATGGCTCACATTTAAAAAGACTTGAATAATTGTTTTTGCTCACGTTTATTTGTTAATCGATTTATTTGTTTATTTCTAATATATATTTATATATTCCATCCATCCATCCATCCATCCATCCATCCATCCATCCATCCATCCATCCATCCATCCATCCATCCATCCATCCATCCATCCATCCTCCCATCCATCCATCCATCCATCCATCCATCCATCCATCCATCCATCCATCCATCCATCCATCCATCCATCCATCCATCCATCCATCCATCCATTCATCCTCCCATCCATTGTCCCATCCATCCATCCATCCATTCATCTTTCCATCCATCCATCCATTCTTTCTTTTCTTTTTTTATTCATTCGTTCATTCGTTCATTCGTTCATTCGTTCATTCGTTCATTCATTCATTCATTCAGTCAGTCAGTCAGTCAGTCAGTCAGTCAGTCAGTCAGTCAGTCAGTCAGTCAGTCAGTCAGTCAGTCAGTCAGTCAGTCAGTCAGTCAGTCAGTCAGTCGTTTTACTTACCGACTGTCTTACCTTATAGCTGCCTGACTCGTTTAGCTTTCTAGCTGTTTTAGATAGCTGTGCAGCTCTTTTTTTACAACTTTTTGTATTATTGAATGTAATTTTCTTCATTTTCTTTAAAGTGCAAATAACTTTAAAAAATGTTTTATCTTGAGAAAAGCTGTGAGAGGCTTGAAAGAATGTTTATTGATCCTCAAACACTCCAACTATATAGGAACTGATGTTGGTTATCGCAATGAGACACCACTGTGAATAGATCGCTTCCTTCATTCAGATCACCTTACAGTGTTTAAGATTATCTTTATTTTGAGAATTTATAGAATTGTTTTCTAAATTCATTACATAACATAGGATCTTGGATTATTTTATGACCTGTGGTGTGTTGTATACATAGAGTCTATTATGATACAAGACAATCATTCGTATATCAAGAAATCCTTGCATATATCAGTTTAATGGTGAAGATATCATATATCAGTCTAATGGTGAAGGAATCAGGATGTATAGCAGTCATTAAGTGCAGTAAAGTCTTCACGTGTCCAGGACACGCTCAACTGCTAATATTATATAACGTATATCCTAGATAATGATATGGCGAACAGGTGGAAACGGTCTTGTGATCGATTGCCTTGTTTTCGCCATGCATTATCGTACTTCTCCAGATAAAAACGCGATACCAGAACTGGCTAATACGTCACTCAAGATGAGGCGTGTTGGCGATGATCAACATATGTCAAGCCGTATTGTACGAAATATTTATCTTCAAACAAGAGGGCATTATGCCTGCCTGTAGTTAACTGATTACCAATAATTATCACAAGAACATCGCGCTTTTCTCCATAATTTGATTTGGATGTCTTGTTTGGCTTATTTCTAATCCTTTTAAGAGTTTTCATCGCCTGCGGTTAGGTATTACAACAAATAATGTCTAAATACAATGACTGGTGGTAATGACAGGGAATATTTAACCAAAAGGAAGTCAAAAATAGCGGAAAATTCTATGAATAATTAACGAAAAAGCCTTTCATTTTTGTACTCAATTATTCATAATTTAAACTTACAGGAAGTCCAAACTTTAACTTCCTGTTCCGTTAGTAATGTTGCCATGTTCCGTCAGTTACTACTCAGTATGAGCCGTTCGGCGGTCTGTTTACGACAGCTGGTCAACGTCATCGAATCTATATATAGAAAAAGGCTATTTATAGATAAATAGACGAACCTGACGTCATGGAGAGAATATTGATATGTTTAGCGTGACCGGTATAGACGGTCTTACCAAGTCAAATATATGTAGACGTATAATACAATAATATAAATATATCTACCACAATAATTTAATGCTGATTCATTACATTCTACGAACAAAAGGCAAACTCACTACTAGATATTAAAAAACCGGTTGTCACATCAGACACACTTGATCATGAGTCACATGACCTACCAATCCCGTTGTGCATCATGGGAGATTTTCCAGAAGCTGCGCGCGCACAAAATCTTAACAGAAATGACGTCATAAAGAGATGCGCATGTGCGCTGATCATTATTTCGCCAGGAAACAAAGGGCTCTGGATAATCCTATTCATCATTTTCCATACATCGGTTCACTGTTCACAGAAAAGCATTCACATTCACCAAGCATTCAGTCGAGGCTGCAAGGAAGTTTTAAAGGATTAATCAAATCTGAACCTTCCAGCCTCGACTGAATGCTATGTGTTTGACCAGTGAAACGAGGTATAAAAATGGTGAATAACCAAGCACTGTTCTGTGATTGGCTGGTTTTGGGTCAAATAGCCATGATTGGTCTATTGTCTTATAACACTAAATCCATATTTGGTGATCATGTGACACCTATAATCACGTGTTATGCATGTGACACAAATTTCTTTACATAACAAAGCATATTTTTCACAATTCGCTTCGTATGTCTTTTCTTTTCTTTAGTTGTTTCACGGGGTTTGATGTCGGGCGATGTCGATTTCTTCTTCTGACACTTCGACGATGATCTGCGAACTTCCTGTTTTGATGAGGTGTTTCTTTTAGTAAAATGTGATAAAGTTTTGATATCTCCACATCCTACACAAGATCTAATCTGGATATTCTGTGGAAATGATGTACACGTGTTGTGCACGTGCTGCGCATGTTCTGTCAAGGAATTGGACACGTTCTGTGCATGTGATGTGAATGTATATTGGAAACGTTGACATGCTGTGTATACATTCTGCTCACGTGCTGTTTATTCATGTACCGTGCACGTAACAAAAACACAAACATAAAAATGACAAATATACCTGATGTTCCCTTGCCGGGTGTGCGAGGTGTCTAGATCGCCATATCCCCCTCGTTCCTATGGCAACCGGTGCAACACGTAAGCCATTCAATGGAAACGGAAAAATGAATAGTGAAATTAAATGAAGGAATGAGATGATATGTGCGGGTTTTTATATGACATAAACTAGTTTTCCACTAAGCTTGTGGGAGTTTGCACTTGTCTAGATCCCTATGGATCATAGTGAATTGTAATATACAAACATACCATGCATGCTTACGTCACGGTGCAACTCTATAGTGTGATTGAAATTAAATGTTGTGCATTTTAAAGCTTTCTAATTGGTTTAGAATGAAAAAAAAAATTATGGTTAGGTAATCAGTCAGAATATATAATTTCTGTTACATATCGTAGCACGTGTTACCAACACCCCGCATGCCTCATCATGATCATGTACTTATGTTACATATCGTAGCACGTGTTACCATCACCCAACATGCCTCATCATGATCATGTACTTATGTTACATATCGTAGCACGTGTTACCAACACCCCGCATGCCTTGTCATGATCATGTACTTATGTTACATATCGTAGCACGTGTTACCAACACCCCGCATGCCTTGTCATGATCATGTACTTATGTTACATATCGTAGCACGTGTTACCAACACCCCGCATGCCTTGTCATGATCATGTACTTATGTTACATATCGTAGCACGTGTTACCAACACCCCGCATGCCTTGTCATGATCATGTACTTATGTTACATATCGTAGCACGTGTTACCAACACCCCGCATGCCTCGTCATGATCATGTACTTATGTTACGCATCGTAGCGCGTGTTACCTGGGTTTTTGTCGCCTTTTTTTCCTCCAGTAAAGATATCGCTCGTAGTTTTGTATTCAGTTCAAAAGTTAAAACATTGTCCTTAAAAGTTAACTCTTTTTCTCCCAATTTTGCTCTCCAGGGCTTTGGTTTAACGTCAGGTGGATTTTTGATTGTAACCTGGCAACAAAAAATTCAACAAATCAGATTCAACCTACCCCCGCTGGCTTACAAGCAGAAATTACGTGAAAAACACTGAGGCTGTATTGCAGCAAAGAGACATTTATGATTTGAGAAGCATCGATTTGGTTTCGACAAAACGAAATGAAAATCATCAGCAAACACGAACCTTTTTCTCCTGTCGATTTGTCCTTACACGGAGCCGGCCGCTTTCCATCCCTTGTGATGACGTCATTATATCACGTGATAAGACATCTGATAGCTGGAGCTTAAATTGTACTGGTTCGTTGGGTTTTGAGAAAGACGAGCTATGCCATTTTGGTTTGGGCTTTACTTCCGGTGGTTCGGTCTGTAGCTTTGATGATGTCCACTTATGCGCACGCCTACTGGAGACTGGTTCCAAACTTTGCTCCTCCTTATCTGGTGATTGAAATCTACGCAGTGATGACGTCCGAGCTTGCGCACGCCTACTGGAGACTGGTTCCAAACTTGGCTTCATCTCATCTGGTGATTGAGATCTGCGCAGTGATGATGTCCGAGCTTGCGCACGTCTACTGGAGTCTGGTTCCAAACTTTGCTCCTCTTTATCTGGTGATTGAGATCTGCGCAGTGATGATGTCCGAGCTTGCGCACGTCTACTGGAGACTGGTTCCAAACTTTGCATATTCGCTCTATCTTTGCGTGACAAGGTGAACGATTCCAGTTTTCGTGCAGGGGACAATACGGTTTGTGTTCGCCGTGCTCCTTCTTTTTCTACTCTTTTTGGCAACTCTGGCGCGGATTTGTGCACATGGCCGTGCCGAATATGAAAAGGTTTTTTTGAACATTGTTGGTCCATAACACTATCAGATCGTCTTTCTTCAGGTAATACAATTGGCTACAAAGAAAAAGGAAGAAATATTTATTGAGAAGAAAGCGAGTTCAAAGAAAACATGTAGAAGTATCCATCTATATGAAAATATTCCTATACACCCTATGACCAACCTTTTGGGGGAAAATGTGACTTATTTATGACGAGAAACAAAACAGTCATTATGAAATTTCTTTTATTTACAAAAAAAAAACACTATACCGCATCGTTTTAACTTAGTAAATAAATCATAGCTTTTCAAAACGGTTTAGCCCATGGTTTTGATCGATTTTCGACCATTTTCACACCTTTTGAAAAAATATGAATAATTTTTTAAGATTAAAAAATAGGTGTTTTTGGGCAAAAAGCATGGGCTATAGCCCATAGTTTTGATCGATTTTCGACCATTTTCACACCTTTTGAAAAAATATGAATAATTTTTTAAGATTGAAAAATAGGTGTTTTTGGGCGAAAAGCATGGGCTATAGCCCATGGTTTTGATCGATTTTCGACCATTTTCACACCTTTTGAAAAAATATGAATAATTTTTTAAGATTAAAAAATAGGTGTTTTTGGGCAAAAAGCATGGGCTATAGCCCATGGTTTTGATCGATTTTCGACCATTTTCACACCTTTTGAAAAAATATGAATAATTTTTTAAGATTGAAAAATAGGTGTTTTTGGGCAAAAAGCATGGGCTATAGCCCATGGTTTTGATCGATTTTCGACCATTTTCACACCTTTTGAAAAAATATGAATAATTTTTTAAGATTGAAAAATAGGTGTTTTTGGGCAAAAAGCATGGGCTATAGCCCATGGTTTTGATCGATTTTCGACCATTTTCACACCTTTTGAAAAAATATGAATAATTTTTTAAGATTGAAAAATAGGTGTTTTTGGGCGAAAAGCATGGGCCATAGCCCATGGTTTTGATCGATTTTCGACCATTTTCACACCTTTTGAAAAAATATGAATAATTTTTTAAGATTGAAAAATAGGTGTTTTTGGGCAAAAAGCATGGGCTATAGCCCATAGTTTTGATCGATTTTCGACCATTTTCACACCTTTTGAAAAAATATGAATAATTTTTTAAGATTAAAAAATAGGTGTTTTTGGGCAAAAAGCATGGGCTATAGCCCATGGTTTTCATCGATTTTCGACCATTTTCACACCTTTTGAAAAAATATGAATAATTTTTTAAGATTGAAAAATAGGTGTTTTGGGGCAAAAAGCATGGGCTATAGCCCATAGTTTTGATCGATTTTCGACCATTTTCACACCTTTTAAAAAAATATGAATATTTTCTTAAGATTGAAAAATAGGTGTTTTTGGGCAAAAAGCATGGGCTATAGCCCATGGTTTTGATCGATTTTCGACCATTTTCACACCTTTTGAAAAAATATGAATAATTTTTTAAGATTGAAAAATAGGTGTTTTTGGGCAAAAAGCATGGGCTATAGCCCATGGTTTTGATCGATTTTCGACCATTTTCACACCTTTTGAAAAAATATGAATATTTTCTTAAGATTGAAAAATAGGTGTTTTTGGGCGAAAAGCATGGGGTATAGCCCATGGTTTTGATCGATTTTCGACCATTTTCACACCTTTTGAAAAAATATGAATAATTTTTTAAGATTGAAAAATAGGTGTTTTTGGGCAAAAAGCATGGGCTATAGCCCATGGTTTTGATCGATTTTCGACCATTTTCACACCTTTTGAAAAAATATGAATATTTTTTTAAGATTGAAAAATAGGTGTTTTTGGGCAAAAAGCATGGGCTATAGCCCATGGTTTTGATCGATTTTCGACCATTTTCACACCTTTTGAAAAAATATGAATAATTTTTTAAGATTGAAAAATAGGTGTTTTTGGGCAAAAAGCATGGGCTATAGCCCATGGTTTTGATCGATTTTCGACCATTTTCACACCTTTTGAAAAAATATGAATATTTTCTTAAGATTGAAAAATAGGTGTTTTTGGGCAAAAAGCATGGGCTATAGCTCATGGTATTGATCGATTTTCGACCATTTTCACACCTTTTGAAAAAATATGAATATTTTCTTAAGATTGAAAAATAGGTGTTTTTGGGCAAAAAGCATGGGCTATAGCCCATGGTTTTGATCGATTTTCGACCATTTTCACACCTTTTGCAAAAATATGAATATTTTCTTAAGATTGAAAAATACGTGTTTTTGGGCAAAAAGCATGGGCTATAGCCCTTGGTTTTGATCGATTTTCGACCATTTTCACACCTTTTGAAAAAATATGAATAATTTTTTAAGATTGAAAAATAGGTGTTTTTGGGCAAAAAGCATGGGCTATAGCCCATGGTTTTGATCGATTTTCGACCATTTTCACACCTTTTAAAAAAATATGAATATTTTCTTAAGATTGAAAAATAGGTGTTTTTGGGCAAAAAGCATGGGCTATAGCCCATGGTTTTGATCGATTTTCGACCATTTTCACACCTTTTGAAAAAATATAAATATTTTTTTAAGATTGAAAAATAGGTGTTTTTGGGCAAAAAGCATGGGCTATAGCCCATGGTTTTGATCGATTTTCGACCATTTTCACACCTTTTGAAAAAATATGAATATTTTCTTAAGATTGAAAAATAGGTGTTTTTGGGCAAAAAGCATGGGCTATAGCCCATGGTTTTGATCGATTTTCGACCATTTTCACACCTTTTGCAAAAATATGAATATTTTCTTAAGATTGAAAAATAGGTGTTTTTGGGCAAAAAGCATGGGCTATAGCCCATGGTTTTGATCGATTTTCTACCATTTTCACACCTTTTGAAAAAATATAAATAATTTTTTAAGATTGAAAAATAGGTGTTTTTGGGCAAAAAGCATGGGCTATAGCCCATGGTTTTGATCGATTTTCGACCATTTTCACACCTTTTGAAAAAATATGAATAATTTTTTAAGATTGAAAAATAGGTGTTTTTGGGCAAAAAGCATGGGCTATAGCCTATGGTTTTGATCGATTTTCGACCATTTTCACACGTTTTGAAAAAATATGAATATTTTTTTAAGATTGAAAAATAGGTGTTTTTGGGCAAAAAGCATGGGCTATAGCCCATGGTTTTGATCGATTTTCGACCATTTTCACACCTTTTAAAAAAATATGAATATTTTCTTAAGATTGAAAAATAGGTGTTTTTGGGCAAAAAGCATGGCCTATAGCCCATGGTTTTGATCGATTTTCGACCATTTTCACACCTTTTGAAAAAATATAAATAATTTTTTAAGATTGAAAAATAGGTGTTTTTGGGCAAAAAGCATGGGCTATAGCCCATGGTTTTGATCGATTTTCGACCATTTTCACACCTTTTGAAAAAATATGAATAATTTTTTAAGATTGAAAAATAGGTGTTTTTGGGCAAAAAGCATGGGCTATAGCCTATGGTTTTGATCGATTTTCGACCATTTTCACACGTTTTGAAAAAATATGAATATTTTTTTAAGATTGAAAAATAGGTGTTTTTGGGCAAAAAGCATGGGCTATAGCCCATGGTTTTGATCGATTTTCGACCATTTTCACACCTTTTGAAAAAATATGAATAATTTTTTAAGATTGAAAAATAGGTGTTTTTGGGCAAAAAGCATGGGCTATAGCCCATGGTTTTGATCGATTTTCGACCATTTTCACACCTTTTGAAAAAATATGAATATTTTCTTAAGATTGAAAAATAGGTGTTTTTGGGCAAAAAGCATGGGCTATAGCTCATGGTATTGATCGATTTTCGACCATTTTCACACCTTTTGAAAAAATATGAATATTTTCTTAAGATTGAAAAATAGGTGTTTTTGGGCAAAAAGCATGGGCTATAGCCCATGGTTTTGATCGATTTTCGACCATTTTCACACCTTTTGCAAAAATATGAATATTTTCTTAAGATTGAAAAATACGTGTTTTTGGGCAAAAAGCATGGGCTATAGCCCATGGTTTTGATCGATTTTCGACCATTTTCACACCTTTTGAAAAAATATGAATAATTTTTTAAGATTGAAAAATAGGTGTTTTTGGGCAAAAAGCATGGGCTATAGCCCATGGTTTTGATCGATTTTCGACCATTTTCACACCTTTTGAAAAAATATGAATATTTTCTTAAGATTGAAAAATAGGTGTTTTTGGGCAAAAAGCATGGGCTATAGCCCATGGTTTTGATCGATTTTCGACCATTTTCACACCTTTTGAAAAAATATAAATATTTTTTTAAGATTGAAAAATAGGTGTTTTTGGGCAAAAAGCATGGGCTATAGCCCATGGTTTTGATCGATTTTCGACCATTTTCACACCTTTTGAAAAAATATGAATAATTTTTTAAGATTGAAAAATAGGTGTTTTTGGGCAAAAAGCATGGGCTATAGCCCATGGTTTTGATCGATTTTCGACCATTTTCACACGTTTTGAAAAAATATGAATATTTTTTTAAGATTGAAAAATAGGTGTTTTTGGGCAAAAAGCATGGGCTATAGCCCATGGTTTTGATCGATTTTCGACCATTTTCACACCTTTTGAAAAAATATGAATATTTTCTTAAGATTGAAAAATAGGTGTTTTTGGGCAAAAAGCATGGGCTATAGCCCATGGTTTTGATCGATTTTCGACCATTTTCACACCTTTTTAAAAAAAATATAAATAATTTTTTAAGATTGAAAAATAGGTGTTTTTGGGCAAAAAGCATGGGCTATAGCCCATGGTTTTGATCGATTTTCGACCATTTTCACACCTTTTGAAAAAATATGAATAATTTTTTAAGATTGAAAAATAGGTGTTTTTGGGCAAAAAGCATGGGCTATAGCCTATGGTTTTGATCGATTTTCGACCATTTTCACACGTTTTGAAAAAATATGAATATTTTTTTAAGATTGAAAAATAGGTGTTTTTGGGCAAAAAGCATGGGCTATAGCCCATGGTTTTGATCGATTTTCGACCATTTTCACACCTTTTGAAAAAATATGAATAATTTTTTAAGATTGAAAAATAGGTGTTTTTGGGCAAAAAGCATGGGCTATAGCCCATGGTTTTGATCGATTTTCGACCATTTTCACACCTTTTGAAAAAATATGAATATTTTCTTAAGATTGAAAAATAGGTGTTTTTGGGCAAAAAGCATGGGCTATAGCTCATGGTATTGATCGATTTTCGACCATTTTCACACCTTTTGAAAAAATATGAATATTTTCTTAAGATTGAAAAATAGGTGTTTTTGGGCAAAAAGCATGGGCTATAGCCCATGGTTTTGATCGATTTTCGACCATTTTCACACCTTTTGCAAAAATATGAATATTTTCTTAAGATTGAAAAATACGTGTTTTTGGGCAAAAAGCATGGGCTATAGCCCATGGTTTTGATCGATTTTCGACCATTTTCACACCTTTTGAAAAAAGATGAATAATTTTTTAAGATTGAAAAATAGGTGTTTTTGGGCAAAAAGCATGGGCTATAGCCCATGGTTTTGATCGATTTTCGACCATTTTCACACCTTTTAAAAAAATATGAATATTTTCTTAAGATTGAAAAATAGGTGTTTTTGGGCAAAAAGCATGGGCTATAGCCCATGGTTTTGATCGATTTTCGACCATTTTCACACCTTTTGAAAAAATATAAATATTTTTTTAAGATTGAAAAATAGGTGTTTTTGGGCAAAAAGCATGGGCTATAGCCCATGGTTTTGATCGATTTTCGACCATTTTCACACCTTTTGAAAAAATATGAATAATTTTTTAAGATTGAAAAATAGGTGTTTTTGGGCAAAAAGCATGGGCTATAGCCCATGGTTTTGATCGATTTTCGACCATTTTCACACCTTTTGAAAAAATATGAATATTTTTTTAAGATTGAAAAATAGGTGTTTTTGGGCAAAAAGCATGGGCTATAGCCCATGGTTTTGATCGATTTTCGACCATTTTCACACCTTTTGAAAAAATATGAATAATTTTTTAAGATTGAAAAATAGGTGTTTTTGGGCAAAAAGCATGGGCTATAGCCCATGGTTTTGATCGATTTTCGACCATTTTCACACCTTTTGAAAAAATATGAATATTTTCTTAAGATTGAAAAATAGGTGTTTTTGGGCAAAAAGCATGGGCTATAGCCCATGGTTTTGATCGATTTTCGACCATTTTCACACCTTTTGCAAAAATATGAATATTTTCTTAAGATTGAAAAATAGGTGTTTTTGGGCAAAAAGCATGGGCTATAGCCCATGGTTTTGATCGATTTTCGACCATTTTCACACCTTTTAAAAAAATATGAATATTTTCTTAAGATTGAAAAATAGGTGTTTTTGGGCAAAAAGCATGGGCTATAGCCCATGGTTTTGATCGATTTTCGACCATTTTCACACCTTTCGAAAAAATATGAATATTTTTTTAAGATTCAAAAATAGGTGTTTTTGGGCAAAAAGCATGGGCTATAGCCCATGGTTTTGATCGATTTTCGACCATTTTCACACCTTTTGAAAAAATATAAATATTTTTTTAAGATTGAAAAATAGGTGTTTTTGGGCAAAAAGCATGGGCTATAGCCCATGGTTTTGATCGATTTTCGACCATTTTCACACCTTTTGAAAAAATATGAATAATTTTTTAAGATTGAAAAATAGGTGTTTTTGGGCAAAAAGCATGGGCTATAGCCCATGGTTTTGATCGATTTTCGACCATTTTCACACCTTTTGAAAAAATATGAATAATTTTTTAAGATTGAAAAATAGGTGTTTTTGGGCAAAAAGCATGGGCTATAGCCCATGGTTTTGATCGATTTTCGACCATTTTCACACCTTTTGAAAAAATATGAATAATTTTTTAAGATTGAAAAATAGGTGTTTTTGGGCAAAAAGCATGGGCTATAGCCCATGGTTTTGATCGATTTTCGACCATTTTCACACCTTTTGAAAAAATATGAATATTTTCTTAAGATTGAAAAATAGGTGTTTTTGGGCAAAAAGCATGGGCTATAGCCCATGGTTTTGATCGATTTTCGACCATTTTCACACCTTTTGCAAAAATATGAATATTTTCTTAAGATTGAAAAATAGGTGTTTTTGGGCAAAAAGCATGGGCTATAGCCCATGGTTTTGATCGATTTTCGACCATTTTCACACCTTTTAAAAAAATATGAATATTTTCTTAAGATTGAAAAATAGGTGTTTTTGGGCAAAAAGCATGGGCTATAGCCCATGGTTTTGATCGATTTTCGACCATTTTCACACCTTTTGAAAAAATATGAATATTTTCTTAAGATTGAAAAATAGGTGTTTTTGGGCGAAAAGCATGGGCTATAGCTCATGGTATTGATCGATTTTCGACCATTTTCACACCTTTTGAAAAAATATGAATATTTTCTTAAGATTGAAAAATAGGTGTTTTTGGGGAAAAAGCATGGGCTATAGCCCATGGTTTTGATCGATTTTCGACCATTTTCACACCTTTTGAAAAAATATGAATAATTTTTTAAGATTGAAAAATAGGTGTTTTTGGGCAAAAAGCATGGGGTATAGCCTATGGTTTTGATCGATTTTCGACCATTTTCACACCTTTTGAAAAAATATGAATAATTTTTTAAGAAAAATAGGTGTTTTTGGGCGAAAAGCATGGGCTATAGCCCATGGTTTTGATCGATTTTCGACCATTTTCACACCTTTTGAAAAAATATGAATATTTTCTTAAGATTGAAAAATAGGTGTTTTTGGGCAAAAAGCATGGGCTATAGCCCATGGTTTTGATCGATTTTCGACCATTTTCACACCTTTTGCAAAAATATGAATATTTTCTTAAGATTGAAAAATAGGTGTTTTTGGGGAAAAAGCATGGGCTATAGCCCATGGTTTTGATCGATTTTCGACCATTTTCACACCTTTTGAAAAAATATGAATAATTTTTTAAGATTGAAAAATAGGTGTTTTTGGGCAAAAAGCATGGGCTATAGCCCATGGTTTTGATCGATTTTCGACCATTTTCACACCTTTTAAAAAAATATGAATATTTTCTTAAGATTGAAAAATAGGTGTTTTTTGGGCAAAAAGCATGGGCTATAGCCCATGGTTTTGATCGATTTTCGACCATTTTCACACGTTTTGAAAAAATATGAATATTTTTTTAAGATTGAAAAATAGGTGTTTTTGGGCAAAAAGCATGGGCTATAGCCCATGGTTTTGATCGATTTTCGACCATTTTCACACCTTTTGAAAAAATATGAATAATTTTTTAAGATTGAAAAATAGGTGTTTTTGGGCAAAAAGCATGGGCTATAGCCCATGGTTTTGATCGATTTTCGACCATTTTCACACCTTTTGAAAAAATATGAATATTTTCTTAAGATTGAAAAATAGGTGTTTTTGGGCGAAAAGCATGGGCTATAGCTCATGGTATTGATCGATTTTCGACCATTTTCACACCTTTTGAAAAAATATGAATATTTTCTTAAGATTGAAAAATAGGTGTTTTTGGGGAAAAAGCATGGGCTATAGCCCATGGTTTTGATCGATTTTCGACCATTTTCACACCTTTTGAAAAAATATGAATAATTTTTTAAGATTGAAAAATAGGTGTTTTTGGGCAAAAAGCATGGGGTATAGCCTATGGTTTTGATCGATTTTCGACCATTTTCACACCTTTTGAAAAATATGAATAATTTTTTAAGAAAAATAGGTGTTTTTGGGCGAAAAGCATGGGCTATAGCCCATGGTTTTGATCGATTTTCGACCATTTTCACACCTTTTGAAAAAATATGAATATTTTCTTAAGATTGAAAAATAGGTGTTTTTTGGGCAAAAAGCATGGGCTATAGCCCATGGTTTTGATCGATTTTCGACCATTTTCACACCTTTTGCAAAAATATGAATATTTTCTTAAGATTGAAAAATAGGTGTTTTTGGGGAAAAAGCATGGGCTATAGCCCATGGTTTTGATCGATTTTCGACCATTTTCACACCTTTGAAAAAATATGAATAATTTTTTAAGATTGAAAAATAGGTGTTTTTGGGCAAAAAGCATGGGCTATAGCCCATGGTTTTGATCGATTTTCGACCATTTTCACACCTTTTAAAAAAATATGAATATTTTCTTAAGATTGAAAAATAGGTGTTTTTGGGCAAAAAGCATGGGCTATAGCCCATGGTTTTGATCGATTTTCGACCATTTTCACACCTTTTGAAAAAATATAAATATTTTTTTAAGATTGAAAAATAGGTGTTTTTGGGCAAAAAGCATGGGCTATAGCCCATGGTTTTGATCGATTTTCGACCATTTTCACACCTTTTGAAAAAATATGAATAATTTTTTAAGATTGAAAAATAGGTGTTTTTGGGCAAAAAGCATGGGCTATAGGCCATGGTTTTGATCGATTTTCGACCATTTTCACACCTTTTGAAAAAATATGAATATTTTTTTAAGATTGAAAAATAGGTGTTTTTGGGCAAAAAGCATGGGCTATAGCCCATGGTTTTGATCGATTTTCGACCATTTTCACACCTTTTGCAAAAATATGAATAATTTTTTAAGATTGAAAAATAGGTGTTTTTGGGCAAAAAGCATGGGCTATAGCCCATGGTTTTGATCGATTTTCGACCATTTTCACACCTTTTGAAAAAATATGAATATTTTCTTAAGATTGAAAAATAGGTGTTTTTGGGCAAAAAGCATGGGCTATAGCCCATGGTTTTGATCGATTTTCGACCATTTTCACACCTTTTGCAAAAATATGAATATTTTCTTAAGATTGAAAAATAGGTGTTTTTGGGCAAAAAGCATGGGCTATAGCCCATGGTTTTGATCGATTTTCGACCATTTTCACACCTTTTGAAAAAATATGAATAATTTTTTAAGATTGAAAAATAGGTGTTTTTGGGCAAAAAGCATGGGCTATAGCCCATGGTTTTGATCGATTTTCGACCATTTTCACACCTTTTAAAAAAATATGAATATTTTCTTAAGATTGAAAAATAGGTGTTTTTGGGCAAAAAGCATGGGCTATAGCCCATGGTTTTGATCGATTTTCGACCATTTTCACACCTTTTGAAAAAATATGAATATTTTTTTAAGATTGAAAAATAGGTGTTTTTGGGCAAAAAGCATGGGCTATAGCCCATGGTTTTGATCGATTTTCGACCATTTTCACACCTTTTGCAAAAATATGAATAATTTTTTAAGATTGAAAAATAGGTGTTTTTGGGCAAAAAGCATGGGCTATAGCCCATGGTTTTGATCGATTTTCGACCATTTTCACACCTTTTGAAAAAATATGAATATTTTCTTAAGATTGAAAAATAGGTGTTTTTGGGCAAAAAGCATGGGCTATAGCCCATGGTTTTGATCGATTTTCGACCATTTTCACACCTTTTGCAAAAATATGAATATTTTCTTAAGATTGAAAAATAGGTGTTTTTGGGCAAAAAGCATGGGCTATAGCCCATGGTTTTGATCGATTTCCGACCATTTTCACACCTTTTGAAAAAATATGAATAATTTTTTAAGATTGAAAAATAGGTGTTTTTGGGCAAAAAGCATGGGCTATAGCCCATGGTTTTGATCGATTTTCGACCATTTTCACACCTTTTAAAAAAATATGAATATTTTCTTAAGATTGAAAAATAGGTGTTTTTGGGCAAAAAGCATGGGCTATAGCCCATGGTTTTGATCGATTTTCGACCATTTTCACACCTTTCGAAAAAATATGAATAATTTTTTAAGATTCAAAAATAGGTGTTTTTGGGCAAAAAGCATGGGCTATAGCCCATGGTTTTGATCGATTTTCGACCATTTTCACACCTTTTGAAAAAATATGAATAATTTTTTAAGATTGAAAAATAGGTGTTTTTGGGCAAAAAGCATGGGTTATAGCCCATGGTTTTGATCGATTTTCGACCATTTTCACACCTTTTGAAAAAATATAAATAATTTTTTAAGATTGAAAAATACGTGTTTTTGGGCAAAAAGCATGGGCTATAGCCCATGGTTTTGATCGATTTTCGACCATTTTCACACCTTTTGAAAAAATATGAATAATTTTTTAAGATTGAAAAATAGGTGTTTTTGGGCAAAAAGCATGGGCTATAGCCCATGGTTTTGATCGATTTTCGACCATTTTCACACCTTTTAAAAAAATATGAATATTTTTTTAAGATTGAAAAATAGGTGTTTTTGGGCAAAAAGCATGGGCTATAGCCCATGGTATTGATCGATTTTCGACCATTTTCACACCTTTTGAAAAAATATGAATATTTTCTTAAGATTGAAAAATAGGTGTTTTTGGGGAAAAAGCATGGGCTATAGCCCATGGTTTTGATCGATTTTCGACCATTTTCACACCTTTTGAAAAAATATGAATAATTTTTTAAGATTGAAAAATAGGTGTTTTTGGGCAAAAAGCATGGGCTATAGCCCATGGTTTTGATCGATTTTCGACCATTTTCACACCTTTTAAAAAAATATGAATATTTTCTTAAGATTGAAAAATAGGTGTTTTTGGGCAAAAAGCATGGGCTATAGCCCATAGTTTTGATCGATTTTCGACCATTTTCACACCTTTTGAAAAAATATGAATAATTTTTTAAGATTGAAAAATAGGTGTTTTTGGGCAAAAAGCATGGGCTATAGCCTATGGTTTTGATCGATTTTCGACCATTTTCACACCTTTTGAAAAAATATGAATAATTTTTTAAGATTGAAAAATAGGTGTTTTTGGGCAAAAAGCATGGGCTATAGCCCATGGTTTTGATCGATTTTCGACCATTTTCACACCTTTTGAAAAAATATGAATATTTTCTTAAGATTGAAAAATAGGTGTTTTTGGGCAAAAAGCATGGGCTATAGCCCATGGTTTTGATCGATTTTCGACCATTTTCACACCTTTTGCAAAAATATGAATATTTTCTTAAGATTGAAAAATAGGTGTTTTTGGGCAAAAAGTATGGGCTATAGCCCATGGTTTTGATCGATTTTCGACCATTTTCACACCTTTTGAAAAAATATGAATAATTTTTTAAGATTGAAAAATAGGTGTTTTTGGGCGAAAAGCATGGGCTATAGCCCATGGTTTTGATCGATTTTCGACCATTTTTACACCTTTTGAAAAAATATGAATATTTTCTTAAGATTCAAAAAAAGGTGTTTTTGGGCAAAAAGCATGGGCTATAGCCCATGGTTTTGATCGATTTTCGACCATTTTCACACCTTTTGAGAAAATATGAATAATTTTTTAAGATTGAAAAATACGTGTTTTTGGACAAAAAGCATGGGCTATAGCCCATGGTTTTGATCGATTTTCGACCATTTTCACACCTTTTGAAAAAATATGAATAGTTTTTTAAGATTGAAAAATAGGTGTTTTTGGGCAAAAAGCATGGGCAATAGCCCATGGTTTTGATCGATTTTCGACCATTTTCACACCTTTTAAAAAAATATGAATATTTTTTTAAGATTGAAAAATAGGTGTTTTTGGGCAAAAAGCATGGGCTATAGCCCATGGTTTTGATCGATTTTCGACCATTTTCACACCTTTTGAAAAAATATGAATATTTTCTTAAGATTGAAAAATAGGTGTTTTTGGGCAAAAAGCATGGGCTATAGCCCATGGTATTGATCGATTTTCGACCATTTTCACACCTTTTGAAAAAATATGAATAATTTTTTAAAATTGAAAAATAGGTGTTTTTGGGCAAAAAGGATGGGCTATAGCCCATGGTTTTGATCGATTTTCGACCATTTTCACACCTTTTGCAAAAATATGAATATTTTCTTAAGATTGAAAAATAGGTGTTTTTGGGCAAAAAGCATGGGCTATAGCCCATGGTTTTGATCGATTTTCGACCATTTTCACACCTTTTGAAAAAATATAAATAATTTTTTAAGATTGAAAAATAGGTGTTTTTGGGCAAAAAGCATGGGCTATAGCCCATGGTTTTGATCGATTTTTGACCATTTTCACACCTTTTGCAAAAATATGAATATTTTCTTAAGATTGAAAAATAGGTGTTTTTGGGCAAAAAGTATGGGCTATAGCCCATGGTTTTGATCGATTTTCGACCATTTTCACACCTTTTGAAAAAATATGAATAATTTTTTAAGATTGAAAAATAGGTGTTTTTGGGCGAAAAGCATGGGCTATAGCCCATGGTTTTGATCGATTTTCGACCATTTTTACACCTTTTGAAAAAATATGAATATTTTCTTAAGATTCAAAAAAAGGTGTTTTTGGGCAAAAAGCATGGGCTATAGCCCATGGTTTTGATCGATTTTCGACCATTTTCACACCTTTTGAGAAAATATGAATAATTTTTTAAGATTGAAAAATAGGTGTTTTTCGACAAAAAGCATGGGCTATAGCCCATGGTTTTGATCGATTTTCGACCATTTTCACACCTTTTGAAAAAATATGAATAATTTTTTAAGATTGAAAAATAGGTGTTTTTGGGCAAAAAGCATGGGCAATAGCCCATGGTTTTGATCGATTTTCGACCATTTTCACACCTTTTAAAAAAATATGAATATTTTTTTAAGATTGAAAAATAGGTGTTTTTGGGCAAAAAGCATGGGCTATAGCCCATGGTTTTGATCGATTTTCGACCATTTTCACACCTTTTGAAAAAATATGAATATTTTCTTAAGATTGAAAAATAGGTGTTTTTGGGCAAAAAGCATGGGCTATAGCCCATGGTATTGATCGATTTTCGACCATTTTCACACCTTTTGAAAAAATATGAATAATTTTTTAAAATTGAAAAATAGGTGTTTTTGGGCAAAAAGGATGGGCTATAGCCCATGGTTTTGATCGATTTTCGACCATTTTCACACCTTTTGCAAAAATATGAATATTTTCTTAAGATTGAAAAATAGGTGTTTTTGGGCAAAAAGCATGGGCTATAGCCCATGGTTTTGATCGATTTTCGACCATTTTCACACCTTTTGAAAAAATATGAATAATTTTTTAAGATTGAAAAATAGGTGTTTTTGGGCAAAAAGCATGGGCTATAGCCCATGGTTTTGATCGATTTTCGACCATTTTCACACCTTTTGAAAAAATATGAATAATTTTTTAAGATTGAAAAATAGGTGTTTTTGGGCAAAAAGCATGGGCTATAGCCCATGGTTTTGATCGATTTTCGACCATTTTCACACCTTTTAAAAAAATATGAATATTTTTTTAAGATTGAAAAATAGGTGTTTTTGGGCAAAAAGTATGGGCTATAGCCCATGGTTTTGATCGATTTTCGACCATTTTCACACCTTTTGAAAAAATATGAATAATTTTTTAAGATTGAAAAATAGGTGTTTTTGGGCGAAAAGCATGAGCTATAGCCCATGGTTTTGATCGATTTTCGACCATTTTTACACCTTTTGAAAAAATATGAATATTTTCTTAAGATTCAAAAAAAGGTGTTTTTGGGCAAAAAGCATGGGCTATAGCCCATGGTTTTGATCGATTTTCGACCATTTTCACACCTTTTGAGAAAATATGAATAATTTTTTAAGATTGAAAAATAGGTGTTTTTGGACAAAAAGCATGGGCTATAGCCCATGGTTTTGATCGATTTTCGACCATTTTCACACCTTTTGAAAAAATATGAATAATTTTTTAAGATTGAAAAATAGGTGTTTTTGGGCAAAAAGCATGGGCAATAGCCCATGGTTTTGATCGATTTTCGACCATTTTCACACCTTTTAAAAAAATATGAATATTTTTTTAAGATTGAAAAATAGGTGTTTTTGGGCAAAAAGCATGGGCTATAGCCCATGGTTTTGATCGATTTTCGACCATTTTCACACCTTTTGAAAAAATATGAATATTTTCTTAAGATTGAAAAATAGGTGTTTTTGGGCAAAAAGCATGGGCTATAGCCCATGGTTTTGATCGATTTTCGACCATTTTCACACCTTTTGAAAAAATATAAATAATTTTTTAAGATTGAAAAATAGGTGTTTTTGGGCAAAAAGCATGGGCTATAGCCCATGGTTTTGATCGATTTTCGACCATTTTCACACCTTTTGAAAAAATATGAATAATTTTTTAAGATTGAAAAATAGGTGTTTTTGGGCAAAAAGCATGGGCTATAGCCCATGGTTTTGATCGATTTTCGACCATTTTCACACCTTTTAAAAAAATATGAATATTTTTTTAAGATTGAAAAATAGGTGTTTTTGGGCAAAAAGTATGGGCTATAGCCCATGGTTTTGATCGATTTTCGACCATTTTCACACCTTTTGAAAAAATATGAATAATTTTTTAAGATTGAAAAATAGGTGTTTTTGGGCGAAAAGCATGGGCTATAGCCCATGGTTTTGATCGATTTTCGACCATTTTTACACCTTTTGAAAAAATATGAATATTTTCTTAAGATTCAAAAAAAGGTGTTTTTGGGCAAAAAGCATGGGCTATAGCCCATGGTTTTGATCGATTTTCGACCATTTTCACACCTTTTGAGAAAATATGAATAATTTTTTAAGATTGAAAAATAGGTGTTTTTGGACAAAAAGCATGGGCTATAGCCCATGGTTTTGATCGATTTTCGACCATTTTCACACCTTTTGAAAAAATATGAATAATTTTTTAAGATTGAAAAATAGGTGTTTTTGGGCAAAAAGCATGGGCAATAGCCCATGGTTTTGATCGATTTTCGACCATTTTCACACCTTTTAAAAAAATATGAATATTTTTTTAAGATTGAAAAATAGGTGTTTTTGGGCAAAAAGCATGGGCTATAGCCCATGGTTTTGATCGATTTTCGACCATTTTCACACCTTTTGAAAAAATATGAATATTTTCTTAAGATTGAAAAATAGGTGTTTTTGGGCAAAAAGCATGGGCTATAGCCCATGGTTTTGATCGATTTTCGACCATTTTCACACCTTTTGAAAAAATATGAATATTTTCTTAAGATTGAAAAATAGGTGTTTTTGGGCAAAGAGCATGGGCTATAGCCCATGGTTTTGATCGATTTTCGACCATTTTCACAACTGGGAAAAAAATATTAATAATTTGTGAAGGATGGAAAATAGGTGTTTTTGGGCAAAAAGCATGGGCTATAGCCCATGGTTTTGATCGATTTTCGACCATTTTCACACCTTTTGAAAAAATATGAACATTTTCTTAAGATTGAAAAATAGGTGTTTTTGGGCAAAAAGCATGGGCTATAGCCCATGGTTTTGATCGATTTTCGACCATTTTCACACCTTTTGAAAAAATATGAATAATTTTTTAAGATTGAAAAATAGGTGTTTTTGGGCAAAAAGCATGGGCTATAGCCTATGGTTTTGATCGATTTTCGACCATTTTCACACCTTTTGAAAAAATATGAATAATTTTTTAAGAAAAATAGGTGTTTTTGGGCGAAAAGCATGGGCTATAGCCCATGGTTTTGATCGATTTTCGACCATTTTCACACCTTTTGAAAAAATATGAATATTTTCTTAAGATTGAAAAATAGGTGTTTTTGGGCAAAAAGGATGGGCTATAGCCCATGGTTTTGATCGATTTTCGACCATTTTCACACCTTTTGCAAAAATATGAATATTTTCTTAAGATTGAAAAATAGGTGTTTTTGGGCAAAAAGCATGGGCTATAGCCCATGGTTTTGATCGATTTTCGACCATTTTCACACCTTTTGAAAAAATATAAATATTTTTTTAAGATTGAAAAATAGGTGTTTTTGGGCAAAAAGTATGGGCTATAGCCCATGGTTTTGATCGATTTTCGACCATTTTCACACCTTTTAAAAAAATATGAATAATTTTTTAAGATTGAAAAATAGGTGTTTTTGGGCAAAAAGCATGGGCTATAGCCCATGGTTTTGATCGATTTTCGACCATTTTCACACCTTTTGAAAAAATATGAATATTTTCTTAAGATTGAAAAATAGGTGTTTTTGGGCAAAAAGCATGGGCTATAGCCTATGGTTTTGATCGATTTTCGACCATTTTCACACCTTTTGAAAAAATATGAATAATTTTTTAAGATTGAAAAATAGGTGTTTTTGGGCGAAAAGCATGGGCTATAGCCCATGGTTTTGATCGATTTTCGACCATTTTTACACCTTTTGAAAAAATATGAATATTTTCTTAAGATTGAAAAATAGGTGTTTTTGGGCAAAAAGCATGGGCTATAGCCCATGGTTTTGATCGATTTTCGACCATTTTCACACCTTTTGAAAAAATGTGAATATTTTCTTAAGATTGAAAAATAGGTGTTTTTGGGCAAAAAGCATGGGCTATAGCCCATGGTTTTGATCGATTTTCGACCATTTTTACACCTTTTGAAAAAATATGAATATTTTCTTAAGATTGAAAAATAGGTGTTTTTGGGCAAAAAGCATGGGCTATAGCCCATGGTTTTGATCGATTTTCGACCATTTTCACACCTTTTGAAAAAATGTGAATATTTTCTTAAGATTGAAAAATAGGTGTTTTTGGGCAAAAAGCATGGGCTATAGCCCATGGTTTTGATCGATTTTCGACCATTTTCACACCTTTTGAAAAAATATGAATATTTTCTTAAGATTGAAAAATAGGTGTTTTTGGGCAAAGAGCATGGGCTATAGCCCATGGTTTTGATCGATTTTCGACCATTTTCACAACTGGGAAAAAAATATTAATAATTTGTGAAGGATGGAAAATAGGTGTTTTTGGGCAAAAAGCATGGGCTATAGCCCATGGTTTTGATCGATTTTCGACCATTTTCACACCTTTTGAAAAAATATGAATATTTTCTTAAGATTGAAAAATAGGTGTTTTTGGGCAAAAAGCATGGGCTATAGCCCATGGTTTTGATCGATTTTCGACCATTTTCACACCTTTTGAAAAAATATGAATAATTTTTTAAGATTGAAAAATAGGTGTTTTTGGGCAAAAAGCATGGGCTATAGCCTATGGTTTTGATCGATTTTCGACCATTTTCACACCTTTTGAAAAAATATGAATAATTTTTTAAGAAAAATAGGTGTTTTTGGGCGAAAAGCATGGGCTATAGCCCATGGTTTTGATCGATTTTCGACCATTTTCACACCTTTTGCAAAAATATGAATATTTTCTTAAGATTGAAAAATAGGTGTTTTTGGGCAAAAAGCATGGGCTATAGCCCATGGTTTTGATCGATTTTCGACCATTTTCACAACTGGGAAAAAAATATTAATAATTTGTGAAGGATGGAAAATAGGTGTTTTTGGGCAAAAAGCATGGGCTATAACGCATGATTTATTAGGATTTCGGGTGTTTTTCTAACTTTTTTTAAAGGATAAACTATTCTGTATGAAAGGCTCACTTATATATATTTAATTGGCACAAAGGTGGTTTATTGTTATCTTTTTTCAGAAGAATTTAAAGGAGAATAAAATAGGAATGTAGGAATATAAAAGGTTCCAACTTTAAGTGTAGATGAAAGATAGAAGATATAGCAAATCGCATTTATTCAATCTAGACATTAAAAGAGTTACAAAAATCGTTCACGATCGTTCCCTTTAACACAAGACTAAAGTGAATCACCTTAATGAGCCGCCATGGTATCAAAATATATGATTAGCGTCACATATGGCAGCATTCATTGGCAGATTACATGATGTAAGGTATTCAACTGCTGTTATGCATCGTGATGGAAGGGGAACTTTCCATTTTGGTCAAATAAAAACACAATCAAGTATAAAAATATAATCGAATCTAAAATATTTGTAATTGTTGAAGCTCAAACCCAAGTGAAGTATAACACTTATTCAAGCTGATCTTACCTAGCATGACAATCAAAGTCTAACAGGGGTGGCCAAGGGAAAGATGTTCTGCGAGAATCTCTCACATCAAACTCTTGCTCTCAGGCTGCCCCCGGCCATAAGAAGACGAGAAGGCTTGGAACGAGAGTCTTAACAATGCAAAAAAACACAACACTGATTGCTATATTACTGAAAGAAACATTCATTCTTTAAGGACATTCTTTTAACTAGATAAATCACAAGCAAAAAGGGTTAATAATGGTTGTTAATAATTGTTCATTTCTTGTCTGATGTCTTAAGTCCTTCCTTCCAGTCACGTCTCCTGGACACTCTACTATCGTCATCGTCTTCTTTCTTTTCGGTTTTCTTGAGTGAGCGTGCTGACCAATCTGGTCTTTTCTCAGCTTTAGACCCGGGATCGTCCCGTCCTCCTCCTCCCTTCTTCAGTTTCGTTTGGGCCCATTGTGGTTTCTTTTCTTCTGGTTTTGCTGCTGCTGACGTGGGTTTTTTCATGGCGATAAGAGGGTTTTCTGGTTTCTTAACCTTTGTCACCCAGTCGGGTTTAGGCTGCAAGAATATAAAAACAATATTATTAAATGTACTCTTCACGAATACACGATAACTAACCGAACACCCCACGAACACGATACGAGAGCATCCGAATATGAAACGAGAAATAGATAGGAAATGAAAGGAATAAAAAACGATAACTAACCGAGCACCCCACGAACACGATACGAGAGCATACGAATATGAACCGAGAAAAAAAAATACATCCCGAAAAAGTTACGAGAGGGCACGAATATGAACCGAGAAAAAAAAATGCATCCCGAAAAAGTTACGAGAGGGCACGAATATGAACCGAAAACATACAAGAATAAAAAGGCAAAGGTATAGATAAAATAGAAAATAGCACACGACATCTATGCGAGATTAGTTCAAGAAACACACAGAACAGAACAGAACAGAAAGAGAAGAGATTTTACCTCTGAACCCTTCTTCTTGTCTTTCATGGCTTTAAACTTCTCTTCCCAGGCAGCTGACTGAGCTTTACGGACAACATTAATGAATCCACCACCAAACTATTACAAAACACAAGACAAACAAACACATTAGTCGATGAACTCATCATGAATACAAAAACAGCAAATACAGAAAACCCCAAGGAACAATTTTTCGTACCTCGGAAAAACGTTCCTTGGGTTTCCTGTGTTGCGGGTAAGAAACCTGTTCAGCCTGATAAGTGTTCTAGCGTTCTTCTGTTGGGTTCCCTGTGGTATCAATTGCGCACCAACAAGACCGAACAAGACGAACCCAAAATAAAACTGATCGCAAAATTCTCGGCAAATTTCGGAAAACTCAATTCTTACTCTCAAAATAGCAAAACAACAAAATAACATGCCACTAAGATGGAATAAAAGTATAATAATATCATGTATGTATAAAAATATTCCTAAGGAAATAAAATGCAATAAAAAAACATTAATGTACTTACTGGTGAAGCCTTCTTTTTCTGTTGGTGTGAAAAAGATACAAGAAAAGATCGAGTTAGAGATTGTGGTGTCATGCGCAGTAAGGACAAGGACTGTGTCATGCGCAGTAAGGACAAGGACTGAGTCATGCGCAGTAAGGACAAGGATTGTGTCATGCGCAGTAAGGACAAGGACTGTGTCATGCGCAGTAAGGACAAGGACTGTGTCATGCCCAGTAAGGACAAGGACTGTGTCATGCGCAATAAGGACAAGGACTGTGTTATGCGCAGTAAGGACAAGGACTGCGTCATGTACAGTAAGGACAAGGACTGTGTCATGTACAGTAAGGACAAGGACTGTGTCATGTACAGTAAGGACAAGGACTGTGTCATGCGCAGTAAGGTGAAGGACTGTGTCATGCGCAGTAAGGACAAGGACTGTGTCATGCACAGTAAGGACAAGGACTGTGTCATGTACAGTAAGGACAAGGACTGTGTCATGTACAGTAAGGACAAGGACTGTGTCATGCGCAGTAAGGACAAGGACTGTGTCATGCACAGTAAGGACAAGGACTGTGTCATGCGCAGTAAGGACAAGGACTGTGTCATGTACAGTAAGGACAAGGACTGTGTCATGTACAGTAAGGACAAGGACTGTGTCATGCGCAGTAAGGACAAGGACTGAGTCATGTACAGTAAGGACAAGGACTGTGTCATGTACAGTAAGGACAAGGACTGTGTCATGCATGTGCAAACATTGGGTCATTACAGGCTCAGGCTCAGACATTACTTACAGTTGGTCCGGTTGGTAGTTTAGGTGCAACTTTCCTAAAATTGATGAACAAAATACAACCATCAACAAAAGAAATAAAACTTAAGATAAGAACAGTTTGAAAGAAAACCAAGCTGATGAAAGGTGTAGAGTGACGGGAAGTGTTTACTTACTTTCCTTCTTTGATGGCCAAATCGTTCTCTGCTTCTGCAGACTGAAGCTCGTTACGTAGTTTGTTAAGCTATAAACCAATCAAATGCAAGTAACGTTTAGCATTTAAACCAATAGAAAATATCTATTGCACGTGCACTCCTCGTGAAGGAAAGGTAATCAAATATCTATTGCACGTGCACTCCTCGTGATGGAAAGGTAATCAAATATCTATTGTACGTGTACTCCTCGTGATATACAGGTAATCAAATACATATTGCACGTGCACTCCTCGTGATAGACAGGTGATCAAATTACCTCATTTTCGTTCTTCTTAAGCTTTTCGTCGATTTCTCGTTTTTGTTTGTTCAGTTGGTTGTTAGTTTCCTCAGCCTTGCGGACTTGTGTTCTTAAGGAACGTACTTTAAGGTCGAGTTCGTCCAACTCTTGAGCTGATACTGCTACCATCTGTCCCTTAGCTTCACGCTGCTCGACAACACGACGGAATTCTTCGGCAAGACCCTCCAGAATGGAGGCTAAGAAAAGAAGAAAAGCCAAAATATTTAGAAACTGGAATATCACAGCTCTTGAAAGGAGGGGCACAGAGGAATTCCCTTCTATTCTCCTTCGATTAATTGATCTTACTCATTCATTTGTACCTTTCTTCTGCGGAGACATTGTATCGAAGATTGTTTCTTCTTTTTCGTCCTCTTCGTCCTCATTCTCTTCATCTACCAAAGAAATCATAACTTTAGATTAACCATGTCACGTTACAACTCACACTCCTCACACCCGCAGATACTTTACACAAACCAAGACAAAGCCATAACTGTAGATTAACCATGTCACGTTACAACTCACACTCCTCACACCCGCAGGCCTTGATACTTTACACAAACCAAGACAAAGCCATAACTGTAGATTAACCATGTCACGTTACAACTCACACTCCTCACACCTGCAGGCCTTGATACTTTACACAAACCAAGACAAAGCCATAACTGTAGATTAACCATGTCACGTTACAACTCACACTCCTCACACCTGCAGGCCTTGATACTTTACACAAACCAAGACAAAGCCATAACTGTAGATTAACCATGACACGTTACACACTCACACTCCTCACACCTGCAGGCCTTGATACTTTACACAAACCAAGACAAAGCCATAACTTTAGATTAACCATGTCACGTTACACACTCACACTCCTCACACCTGCAGGCCTTGATACTTTACACAAACCAAGACAAAGCCATAACTGTAGATTAACCATGTCACGTTACACACTCACACTCCTCACACCCGCAGGCCTTGATACTTTACACAAACCAAGACAAAGCCATAACTGTAGATTAACCATGTCACGTTACACACTCACACTCCTCACACCCGCAGGCCTTGATACTTTACACAAACCAAGACAAAGCCATAACTGTAGATTAACCATGTCACGTTACACACTCACACTCCTCACACCCGCAGGCCTTGATACTTTACACAAACCAAGACAAAGCCATAACTGTAGATTAACCATGTCACGTTACACACTCACACTCCTCACACCCGCAGGCCTTGATACTTTAAACAAACCAAGACAAAGCCATTTCACTGTTGGCTGACAAACGTTACACAGCCACATATTACAGTATTAATAAAATAACCAATAAATTAATAAAGAAAAATAGTAATTTCAACCTACGTCTGTTATAAAACATCATTATATACCCATATTAAAAATCCATTAATCATATCATTAATAATCATAAAATATTATCTTGATAATACTAATACAGTTTTAATACAAGTATGCAAACCAGAGCAATTCCGCTATTAAAACTTCCTCCGAGGAATTCTCGTTTCGTTTCTGGTTAAGCCTGCCCTGGAAGCAGTGTATATGTGTAGTGTATATGTGTAGTGTATATGTGTAGTGTATATGTGTAGTGTATATGTGTAGTGTATATGTGTAGTGTATATGTGTAGTGTATATGTGTAGTGTATATGTGTAGTGTATAATCATTAGTGTACAATCATTAGTGTATAATCATTATTATCACACGTTTATACCTCGATGATTACCACGTCGTGAGTTGTACGAACGTTCTTCGTCTGCTGTTAAAGTATTAGTATTAGTAGAAGAACAGATAACTGATATATTACAGGGAATAATCAATGTCATGCAACAAAAAAGTAAATAAATGGAGTAGAGGAAATAGATGAGAATGCAATAAAAAGTGGGAAAAAATGAATGAATGAGTAGAAGGTAAAAGTACCTCTCTGACGTCTGCTGCGTCGTTCAGCCTCTTCATCTTCTGTGATACGAGGAAATGATGGTAATGGGTGAGTAATTAATGCACGTTACCATAGTAATTGATACGTAATCGGTGGGCGTTGACATGGTAACGAATATGTAACCACACAAAAATGACACATGCTTTAACAACCGATACCGCTGAACAGAGATGCATTCAACTTTATCACATAACCCCACGTAGTTATCACGTGATTTGATGTAATAGAAAAGAGTATAGTTTGTATATAAAGAATAAGAAAGAGTAAGAATACCTTGTTGACGTTGACGACGCTCCTCAGCTTCCTGCTCATCTGTTAGAAAATGACATTAAACGATTGGATAATTTATATAGCAATACTGTAGGCATTAATTGGACACCATGGGATGACGTCACCGCAGGATATCATGACGTCACCACAGTTGTGATGACGTCACGTACAATAAGATGAGGTCATCTGTTCCAATGCCTGCCTACGAGTACTGAAGTAAGTTAAGTAAGGTATTACAAGACAGAATAATAGAAGGGGTTATAACAGTAAGTTATTCTAAGAATACGTTATATCTAAATGAATTTAGTGCTTTTTGATCAGAATGTTAAACTGATTTAATACTTTTAATCATGTCTTTTTTAAGGAAAGCGAGGACAGACAAAGAAAAATGAAAAAAAAGAAGAAATGAAGAATTGAAAGTTGAGAGAATGTTTTACCTTTTCTTCGCCGTTCTCTTTCCCTCTCTTCTCGTTCACGTGCTTCAGCCTCTTCGCGTTCTTTATCAAGTGAAACGATTATGTGAGTATGATACGAAATGATATCATGTCTATCGGGGACTGGTTGTAAATTAACAGGTCATTGGATGGGATGGAATACAGTAGATTATATCACAACCCTTGGACATGCGCTGTTAAGAGTGTGTTCTAACCCTAAACCTAACCAACCCTAGAATCGATTCCAGTCCTCTCTCGACAAGGGCATATAGGGCCATGGCAACAAGTATCTACGGATCTAGTTCAGGGCATGGCTAATTCACAGATCCAAAAGAAATTTAGTGTGTTGGGTTTTGAGGTGAGAAAAAACTCGAAAAACTCCAAAGTACTTGAACATCCCATGCAGGTGATGAAAGGATTCCCTCCTGCTAATTTAAAACCAGTTCCAATATATTACACTGATATTAATGAACAAATGATTGACTCTTAAAAACAACTAAAAAATAAAGAGAACTAGAAAAAAGATGTGCGCTAGTGTACCTCTCTCTCGGCGTTGCCTTTCTGCTTTACTGTCGTCTTCCTGCTGCTGTTCTGTGATGATTGATTGACAGGCGTAAGTAATGTAAGTAAAAGGTACATGTCACCTCGTCTGCAGTAAGGGCAGAGGGAGGGACTGGGATAATTTAATGGATAAAGCGTCGAAAGACAAGAGAAGTAACGTGATTTGAAACGCATAGGATATTTCGTGACAGACGTAAGATATTTCGGTCTTGAAGGCTGACCTAACGACCTGCGCCTTAAGGGATCCAAATAAGTACATGAAATGAATGTGTCAAGTGCTGTATTGACCTTGTCTCCTAAGATGGGCATGTTTCTGTCAGCAGTCTAACAAATGTCGATAACATCAGACTGTTACAACAACTATACACTACCGGCATGATCGTTATGTTAATGTTGTACGGGTATCTATATCTATATGTATATATATCTATATATCGTTAGATATCTCTCTACACTCAAACCAAGATATTTTTAGGTACCGACTACTATTTCCAGTTTGAAGTAACGAATATAGGTTTCCTGAGATCGAAAAACAGGTTGCATTCTGGACTAGCTTGGGTATAAACAACACCAGATATTTGTACTCGAGCTAGACCACAATGCACCATGTTCGCTATCTCTGAAAACGTCTATGCAACTAACCACTTTACAAGTGGCAACTGATTAAAGTGCGCAAATATAGCCATTACTAATATATACTACTAGAGCAGATGTGAAAAGCCCACGGCACGAACACGGCACGAACACGGCACGAACACGGCACGAACACGGCACGAACACGGCACGAACACGGCACGAACACGGCACGAACACGGCACGAACACGGTCGTGACAAGAAGTCAGCCAATCAAAAATGAATCTAGAAACAATCACGGTCACGGCAAGACACGTTTTCTTCATCCAATCAAATGCACGAATCACTGCACAAACACGGCGCGGATACGGTCACGACACTGACTAAGTATGCCTGACCAATCACATCACGCGAGGAAAAAAATCAGCCAATCAAATTCCTAGAAGCCATCACGGTCACGCACGCACACGGCACTGAACTTTTCACAGTCATACAAAATCTGCTCTATATTATCAGTGGCCCTTAAGTTAGAGAATACAAGAGTGAAACGTTGAGAAAAGGGTTGTCAACTGAATAGTGAACATACCAGCATGCGGTATTCAGCATTAGCCATTAGCCATCGAGTTTGCATTACAGTGCATTGTGGGACTGTTTAAGGGGACATATTTCCAAGATGGCGTCTATTTCGTTTCCTAAAAGTGTCACATAAAAGTGTCCCATAATGCACTGCTATGCCAACTCGGCCCAGTTTTTTCCCGCAACAGTGACTCACTCGAGAGACAACCCTTGACTCAGAAACAAACATTGCGTCCATCACGTGACAGACATGGTGATTGTCGTTGCTAAGGAAACGTGAAGCTCTAGGCAAAACTGTCTGTCACGTGACAGAGCCTAATACAATAACTAGTTACCAGTACCTCTCTCACGGCGACGACGAGCAGAAGCGCTTTCGAGGCTGTCTGAATCTGTTAGTTGAAATTATGTTAACAAAGTATTTATGTACGGAGAGTAGAATTAGCAGTAAGGAAGTAAGTACGATTAGACCATCACTTTAGTCCAAATCCACCTACACTTTCAGGGTTACTGCTGAGGGAGGGGAGGGGAGGGACCAGCAGGGAAACTGACAGATTATTGCTTAAATTCCGTTGCCACAGGGGATGAGGGTCAGGAGAATTAAGCCAGAGAGGAGGGGATAGGGGATAAGGTTGTTGGCAGGTCATCACTGTGTTATCAGAACACCAGGCGATGAAGAAAAAATAAAATCAAAAATAAATGAATGAATAGAAAAATACCTCTCTCTGAACGAGTTGGAGTAGAATCATCAGCTTCTGTTATGAATATTATTAATAGTTATTAATTATTATTAATAAGAAGAAAGAACAAGGATATCAATAGAGATATGAAGCAACAATGCGTGGTCGCTGATTGCACAAGTTTGATGGCGCTGAATGATCAACTAAATAACTCACTCAATAACTCATTATAGGTACAACATATAGTAATAACTACCTATACAAAGAAATCAAAAACAATACGACACTTAATTAATAGCTCTACGACATCAATCAATAATTCTACAACATTTTGCCGGAGATGCTACGATACAAATTTATAAGGCTAGCACGTGACTGTACAACATACATAAAAACAATTCTTTACAATCAAAACATCTAATGTATTTTATGACATCGATCGATAACTCTACGCCAATAACGAAGACTGTCCGTCACAGATCAATAATCATACGGGTCAAATCGATACACCATCGCCGAGAGAAGTTCTTACCTTCCTTTCTGCGGCGACGTGATCGTGCGCTTTCGTCATCAGCAGCTGATTCTGCTTCGCGCTCTTTTCGTCTCGCCTCGCGCTCCTTTCGTCTTGCTTCTCGTCTAGCGGCGGCGTCGTCCTACAAACAAAACCAACATTAGTATTATAATCCATCATCTATTTGTGTTTGAAATGAGTAGATCAGGTCACGTAACAGTACCCTAGTGAGACCACAGCGAGGCTTCATTAGTTACTCTATACTTGCTATCCCGGGTTAGCTCTTTACAAAGTACATATTATCAACAAGTATTCCAGGCGGTAAATCAATGTTAAGTCAAGTTGTCTTGTCGTTACTATAGAAACATGCTATCTTGCAGAAAATCAAGACGACTATTAGAAAAGAATTGCAAATCGTGTTTATAGTTTGTTTCGTGAAGGATTCCACTCCGACGTCATTGCGGTTCTTACGTACATTTTAAAGGAGATTCTACTTTATTATGTGTAATGGTATCCTAGTAGCGTGACCTCGCGTTGTCGAGTACAACACTACAGCACGGAGCTCTTTCTATTTGCTATGCAGGTTCAATTATAGTGCGATAATGTGAAAAATGTACAAGAATAACAATAGAAAGAGGCGAAACAAATGGGAAATGAAAGAGAAAGGATATTTAAACAGAACCAAAACAGTAAATGTATAATATGATATTCCAATCATGCTAGTAATAATTATCATATTATGTTACAGAATTCCTCAAATAAACGGAACAGTTTTTGAATCATTGATACGTATCATACGTAGTATCCCACGCTTCATAAAAATGACGATCTATAAAACAGGGTTTCAAAATGGGCTGGACTGTGCTTCACTTGGAAGAGATTAACAAGACTACACAATCGAGATAGAAGAAAGATTACATCCCTACTGTGATTGATTTGTCACGCTTGTGACACGATAAGGTATTTCTCCGTCAGCTGTAAAACATGGACATCAATCTGGATCCAAAAAGCTACTCTGCGTTTTACAGCAACACAAATCTTGAAGAACTTAGTACTTCTAATGTTGAGACAGACAACGTAGTTTGGGTTGGATTAAAGCAAAAGTGTTTGTAATGAAAGCAAATCTTGTCAGACATTTAAAGTACTGTAGCGTGAAATGTGAGCTGTTATTCATTCAAGATTATTGCGGTAACAAAATATTACTAAACATCACCATCTAAGAATTTTTAGTTCTTTTTTTTAAGCGAAAAACTTAAATATTGTAGTAAAATGTAAGCCTTACAAGGTAAGTTACGGATGACAAAGTCAAAAGGTCTTGGATAGAGTAAAACGCTGTAAAAATGTGCTAAAAAATCCGAGGAATGTGCCTCATGAATAGGGCGTGGTAAGTGACCTTTGGGTTAGTTGATACGGTCTGTGAGCAAAATAAAATGCCCTAATATAGTACGAACCACTTTACTAACGTAAATCTAATGTCTTTTACCACAACACGAGGAAAAAACCTCTTAGTAAAATGAATTCTATTTTCGTGTGTTTTTTTCGTGATGACATTTGATCATGTTGAGAGATTTGCTGTCTTTTGTTTTCTTGTCATGCAATCTCGTCTCTTTTCGTACGAAATAACGACAAATAAAAAAGGTACAAGATAACAACATAATCAAACCAGTAACACAATAATTAATAGCAAGCGCCACGGTTCAAAGTGTTAATCCTGAGAATCTTTATGAAATATGTTTTGGGTATATGGTAGACATATTTAAAATACATCGGAGCGTCAGTATCCATTGAATATGCAACAAGCTAATCAGATACACTATTACAAACTGTTAAGGTTCTACTATACACTGTAGCTCTGTTTGTTAAGGACAATAAACTAAATTATTCTAACAAGTTGAATAAAAATCTTAGTTCAGTTTTTCAGTCTTTCAAACACATTAGATGTGTAAAAGGTTAGAGATATCCTAGGAGGGAAGTGTTTGTTCTCCTTCGAACAATAGGTGACATTTAAATAAGAGTTCAAAGCTGAAATGTGTGCAGCAAATGTAGGGTAACAGGGAGCTGAATAAAAGTGAAACAGTACAGGCAGAGAGTTGCCTGAACCAAATTCAATGCAATGTTGGAATTTTTTCACGTTGAATGTAGGAGTCCTGTAGCTTGGTTATGAAGACAGTGAGGGTAATTATTCCTTAAGGTTTGTACTTCTGTACATAAATTTGCAGGAAATAATTCCATATTAACCGTCAAGACAGCTTTGAAAGTTAAACAAACCTTGTGCATATTGGGATCAGAGAACAGACAAATCTCAAAATAACTACGAAACTCTAAACACAAGACCAGAACTGAATAACAGACATTACTGATCAAGAAGGGTGTGTATATACATGTATGTATGCAGTATGGCAGGCAACAGCTACTAAAAACAACAAAAGTCTGGTGAATAGTACTCACGTCTCCCATATTTCGTTTTCTTAAAATCAAACAAGGATGAAGAAAGAGTAAACAATGAAGTAGGCAATGTCCTCCAGCAAGAGAAAGGAGTGTACCAGAAGGCAGTGAATCAGCAGTGAGCAGAGGGAACTACTGGCCCTGTAACTTAGTCAGTACATTCAGCCAGGTCATTGGTATGCAAAGTATCCCAAAAAGAAGCTCATTCATAGGATCCTCTTACCTCAGACCCAGGACTCTTGGAGAGCTCTCTCAGCTGTCAATCATCCCTTTACAGCCTAAAACAGCCTTTATTCTTAATATAATGGTATTAAATACCTTGTTGATTAAATTCATGCCTTCTGTTTACTGGTATTAGGGTTTTTCTGGTGTAAGATTCTTATATAGTGAGTTATTTGTGGTCTTTGAGGCCACATTTGCAGTCCATATTGTTTTCAGAGTGACTAGGCATTGATTTGTATGTGACAGTTGTGTGGGGTAAGATTACAGCTTGTAACATGACCATCATTCTACAATACTAACACAGTATAGCAGTCTCAGCCAGACTCTGAAAGCCTTCAAGTAATCATGTTTTTGGGAAGTTGAGCATTTGTTCCTACTCCATTGGGATTTCCTCTCTAAACTATGGACAGATTATGCAGACAGATGAATGGAAAGATGGATTTTAACAGAACAGATAGTTGGTATAAATAATCATTCATAGACATTGTAGGACCATACTCTTATACATTGCATGCATTACACACCCATCATCTACTCAACAGGCATTCTTCACTATACCCACACTACTACTATCTCTTAATTATTCTCTGTTCCTCAATTCTAGCTCCTTAACAATTGCATAATTCCTATTAAGCATGAGGTAAAAAGTGCTGTTATATAAAGTTAGCTATGAAATTATCTAATTAATTTTCAGAAAGAAAATATTTTAAATCTTTTCTACAAGGATTGAAAACAGAGAGATTGTGTCCCTCATAGATGATTCACTTAAATTACATTTTATATCATTTGTGCAACGTCCAGTGTTTTATCTCTTTTAAGGCAGCATTTTCTATCTATACTGGGCTCTTCTAAGGTCAAACTTTTGTGATAATAATGCCTCGTGTGTGTTGTACAATTGCCAAATGATACAAGAAGAACTACTGGTAGACACTGTATCTTCGTGTAGGGCTCAAGGAGACCAAAATGTCAGACTGAATCAAGTAATTAAAGTATCACAGCTGGAAAAAGCTCTAAGAAAAGAACATCTTTTATATCCTGTGATAGATAACTAAATTCAAAATTAATAAACCTTAATTTGATGTAGACAGGGTTAACGAGGATTAGCATGCGATCTTATCGTCAAACAGTTCACTCCTCATATAAACTTAACTGTAACCTACAAAATTATAAAGCGATTTATGTTACTAATAACTTGTAACTTTTCCTGAATATTTTTACTGGGTTGCTATGGTAGCAAACCAGTCTTAAAATGAGATCCGTTTTTCCGTGGTCAGGTATACCATAATTTCACACGTCATGATTGGTCGAGAACTTGTAAACAATGTCCAATGTCCAATGAAGTGGCCACACGACATCGATGTATTTATAGTGTTGTGTCACCATTAATTCATTCGTTCAGGGTTTGTGAAGTACTAGTTTGTCTGTAGGCACGTTGCGTACTATTGTCTTTAGGTTTTTTAACACTACGCTTAAACTACTTACAAACACACACGCCGTATACGTAGTAAAAAACACACTAAAAGATGTTATTGAGCGATTTTGGAACGGGTTGGTCCACATACTCAAAGAGAGAAGCCTGAGAATCTGTGAGCTATCTTTGAGAATCTATGAGCAAACTACGGTATGAGAATCGTAGAACCAGACAAAATAGACTAAGAGAATCTATAAACTACCTAGCTATGATCAAGCTAGATCTTACCAGATCTCAGATACAAAAAAATATACTGAGACAAACTACAGAACGAGAGACAAACTACAAAACGAGTGACAAACAAAGCTTTGATGAAAGCTGACTCCAAAAACTTGTAGAAGTCAGACGAGCTGATAGTGATCTACAAGAAAACGAACTGCAAAGACTCCTTGATGAATATTTTCATTTATGAAAATAGAGAAAACAAAAACTGAGGGAAAAACAAATGACCAGTTAAACACATTTTGGCTAAAAGTATTTACATTGATAAAGCGTTTGTTTTGCAGCGAACAGTTTCGATACTGAAATAGTTATGTTTATTTCATCAGCTAGTCTTGAAAGGTACTCTAGTAGGTCAAGTAGAAATCTAATACGCGTTAACAAGTCAGTAACGCAACACTAATGCCTTACTAGAATTTAAAATGTTTTTAATAAAGGGGGACTTTGAACCCAAAAGGAACACTTTGGTAAGAAATAAGAGTATATAGGATTGGTGAGTGGGCGAGCTCTCGCACAGGCAACCCAGTGAACGCTCCAAGAGCGTCTAGTCTGTTATAATCTGAGGTAATTACATTGAAACTGTACCACTAGTTGATTAATAGGATATGATATGTGAAGATGATAATCATTGATGATGACGACGACGATGATGATGATAATATCATACACAGAGCTCATGATGGCGATGATAGTAGTGATGGTACCCTATATAAGATATATGAAGATGCTCGATGATGATGACAGTCTTAATGATGACAATGATGATGGTGATGATAATATCATACACAGAGCTCATGATGGCGATGGTAGTAGTGATGGTACCCTACATAAGATATATGAAGATGTTGTATGATGATGATGACAATGCTTAATGATGATGATGATAATATCATACACAGAGCTCATGATGGTGATGGTGGTAGTGATGGTACCCGGTAATGATGATGATGATGATGATGGTGATGATCAGATGATGGTGGTAATGATGATGATAGTACTAGTAGTGATGGTGGTGATGATGATACATAATAGTGATGCAGTTATGATGATAGTGGGATGTGGTGGTGGTGATGATGAAGCTGATATCTGATGGAGATGATGATAGTTTTGTTGATGATGATGATGTAAATGCATACATCTAATAAGGTTGGATGATACAGAAACTCATGATGGGGTTGAAGGGTGTAACAGCCATATATGTTTTAGGTGAGATGCTCAGGAATATTCAAATTTTTTATTATTGAATTTTTACCAGTAAATCATGAAACTCCCAAAATTAAATTAAAGACAGATATATTCCATATTGGCAGATATTTTAGGAAAGGAGTGGAATATTACAGGCAATATTGCTGAAGTATTGTTCCCTACTTCAGCAAATTATTGCATCAAATTGTGTCATGGCTTGCAACATCACAATGTGTGTGGGTCTGTAGCTAAAATCTCCTCTGAACCAAAGCCAGGAAATTCAGCGAGAAGTTTGAATGTAATAGAAGTGGTCATCTGGAATCAAGCTTAAAATTCCAAATATGGTCAAAAAACTCTAATTTGCATATCTGAATATTACAGAGCACAGTTAGTGTTACAGATTTCAAACCCATTGTGAGTTTTTATATGATACTAATGATAATGATAAATATTCTAATAACTTGCAATGCTATCATACTAGTATTATTAATAGAAGAATTCATTTCATCAATAAATGATGTTAATAATATTAGTCAATTAAATTTTGATAGCAGTTAATATTGTCATCAACATAATTTTCAAGGAGTATTTCATGATGATTATCAAAAGCATTATTATGTCTCATGAATCAAGATGATATGTGTAACATTAGTTCCAGTAAATATGTAATATGAATCAATCATATTGCATTATGTTTTAAGGACATATTTTTAATTCCATACAATAAACAAATATTCTAAACAAACACTTAGTAAAATAGAATGTTTACACCAGACATTCCTCTCCATTGAATACTTCAAATACTAAAACAATTATCACCTCATCTAAGACTAGCAACCTACTGAGTGGAATGGTGGACAATGTAAGCCCAAGGCTATTGGAATTACTTTGATTGATTGATTATGGGCAATATATGTTAGGAGTATTATTCAAATTTCTTTCTAATGGATTGGATTTTCAATGCATACTTCATAAGTTTCAAAGGAAATATGTTGCATCAAGTTACTACAAAACACTTAGATAAGCTCATAAAACTAAATAATGCATCATATTTTGATAACAACAAAACTCTCATTTTCTACAATACTGGGATTAACTAGGCTTAATTTTTCCATGAACTTTTCAAGTTCATTCTAACAGTAATATTTAAATAAAGACTATAGATATTTTAAAAATAATTTAACAGAAAAGAACGACTTGATCAATCTATCCAATAGTTATTTGAATACACAGTTGTTCTATATTTCCATGAACTATTGATTTTTGCCTAGAAAGCAATGTTATTACAAGAAAACTGGTTCCATTAAGACAACTATCTTAATACTAATATCATCATCACCCTGCATCATTGTCACCATCATCATAGTCATCATCAATCATTGTCATCACCGTTATCATCAATCATTGTCATCACCATTACTATCAATCATCGTCATTCCCATCAATCATTGTCATCACCATCAACAGGGATGGATCCAGGATTTTGTTCAGGGATGGGTGCAGGGCACAAAGTCAGCCCAGGGAGGATGAAAGAAAGAAAACATTATTTTGTAATTGGGTATCTTCAAAATAGGGGGACAAAAGCTGCTTGGGGGGGGGGGGGGGGGGGGCAAGGGAAAGGGATGTGCACCCTCTGCACCCCTCCCTGGATCTGCCCATGATCTATCATCATCATCATCATGGTAATCATCAGATTTCACAGTGGGGAATGCACAGTACTGAGTTACGTACAGCATGTACTTACATCTTCTCAAGTGATTCTGAAGATCTTAAATTGAAATCATTAATTTTATTTATCAAATTAAAATCACTAACTCTAAGTTAATGAATAAAATTCCTTCTTGTCAGACAGTGAGACTTTTATTTTTTTAAATGATAGCAGAAAATAGCAGTCAAATTATCAGCTGAAAATAATGAAATTTGTTACAATTATGATACCAGTCAGTGCACAGTTTATAATATATATATATACAAGTATATAGCATACACTGCACCACACCAGCACTAGAAATTGTATAACAAAAAATTTCCTACTTTAAAATGTAGAATTTGATAAGGAAATTGAACGAAGACGTCATGAGTTTTCCAAAACTAATGAAAGCAAAACAATCTAATTTCAAAAGCTTATCATATCCTGCTGTTTTTGACATATTGTTTAGACTTTAATGGTTCTGACTGTGAGGTATTCTTTTTACAATACCAGCCCTGGATTATGTTAGATTAGAAATACTTTCCACCAAGACCGAATAAGAAAATCCTAAGCAAATTAATAAATTAGTAGCCATGAGTATCAATTAATTGATTAAAAATAAAATGGTTATGAAAACCCGTGCCATGAGGGCAATTAACCTGGGAAATGAGCATTTAATGTATGCAAGTTTCATAACAATTACATGAATCAATTTATTAATTATCCTACCTCATCTACAGCATTATTGGGACCTTCAAGTTCTTTAGCCAGCCTTTCACGTCTTTCTCGCCTTCTTCTCAGAGCTTCACTAACATCTGGGTAAAATCACAAACAAAAGTTGTTTCAGCGAATTAATACGTAGCTGGTTAAAAGATCATTTTGCACGGCTCAATAATGTCTAAATATCCAGGTACTTGATCAGTTGGACTTAAATAATCTTCATTAACTCTTCGGATATCATCATTATAATAAAACTCAATATGATCAAGATCTAAATCAAGAGATCTCTGACATACAAGGTCATAAATATAGTCATGAAACCAGATGTACACCCAAGATTCCTAAGGTCAGATATTTGGATGACAAATATTACAATTCATAGTTTAAAATATTTCTTTAAAGCAAACAAACTTTCCAAAATATTCAATCATCCATGTACAACTCTTTAACAGCCCATCACTACTTACCGTCAGACATCCTGATGATTATAAGTTTTGTAAAACGGATAAAAAGTCCTACAAGAAGTTATCTAGTTGTTTTGTAGAGGAAGGGTTGGATAATGTGTTGGTATGTTCAACAAGGAGTGACGCTTATGAATATATTAAATAGTAAGTCATTAATCATCAGTGTGTCCTCTGATTGGCTCATGAATACTTTGGGTATTTTAATATATATTATGTATCTTAGAAGCTAGATAATCTTTTTCTTGTTCTTTGTGGTTTTTGAAAGAGCATTAGATAAAAGAAATTGCAAAGAAGTTGGTGATTTTTTGTTTTTCTGTTATTTAACGAACAAAGGTGCTAACAAAAGGGTTCTAATCCCGACATATTTTCCACTAATGACCAATAAACCCTGGGAATCTGAAATAACGGACAAAACAAGAAGATATGTACCTAAAAAGAGAAAGAGAAGAACGAAAAGAGGTCTGGTAAACACATCTTAGCATTAGTTGGATCGGAGGTGGTCAGTGAAAAGTTTGCTATTAAAAATTCAACAACAAAAAATAGGGACTTGCCTGTTTATGGGGTCCCTACAGTTGTCTTGATATCAAGGCAATAATCCAGTATGAAAAAGGTAGCAAAATCCTTTATAAAATCGGTTTAAATGTGATTTTTTGAAGGGAAGAAAAACTAACAAGAGGACATTTTACATTAATTCTGGCAGATAAAACACAGGAAGCCCGAGCCGATAAATCTCTCTCCAACTTCACTGGTCGAGCTAGATTAGTAAGTGGATAGATTTCTTGTGGGTTAAGGCTATTATACCCTTCGTCAGACCCTAATACATGACAACAGCTCACTTGATAAAATATTTAATGATCTAAAGAGATACGGCAAGTTTTCTCGCGGCTAGAGGGTGCCCCTTCGCGTCAATCCATCCTAGTATGATCATGTGATCCGATCAGTGAAAATAATCCATTTCCCGCTTCCCGTAGAAATGCAGGATGCCAGTCGGGTACGTACGGGACTACACCCCAGGGGGAGGGTCGTGTTCACATGTTACTAGTGACTAGATCCGACCGATATCATGCTGGATTAATGAATTTATAAACTTAGAATTCAACTATTCCTTCCTGAGCGTACTTGAACTTTTCGTACTGGTGGCGTCGGGTCGTTGAATAATAGGGTATAGGCCAGCTGAGACAAGCATCTTTGAGGACAAGCCTCTTCAAGTTGCTTACAAGGGAACATTTTTTATGACTTTGCCTCCAAACACAAAGTCCCCTTTCCTTTTAGCTTCTCAAAGAAACCTTTGAAAAACATTTTCGGATGCCTAAAATAAAATCCGGCCAACTTGTTTTCACGCCGCTACGTCAGCAATGACACTAGAAAAAGACACGTTGCCGTTCCGCTAGATAAAAGACATTATTGACAAGCTTCGTTAGCATTAAGAGTCCTTTCTCATCGAGAAAGACCCGAGAAATTTAATTGATAACAAACTGAAGTAGTTTGGTGAACTACCTTAATGAAAATTATTAAAGTGAGTGAATATTTTGAAGTAAACAAACTGATGACAATTACATCACTATGACATCATCACGACGTCATTAGAAAAATATGTCAACGATATATCAGCCACTGCCTGAAGAAAAAATATGGAAGAATGTAAACTATCGAAAATTTAGACGAAAAATACCTAGGACGGAAATGCGAAATGGCTGATAGTCAAACAAAACAAAACAAAAAAAAAAAAAAATGTCGAAATCCGTACATATTAATATCCAATAAAATTCTCAAACATACATGAAAATATTACTGAGATAAAAATTCAAGTATGTATGTAATATCAAGGGTGATATTATGAATGCAATATACAAAAATATAAATTGCTGACTGAGAGGATTTTATGGAATATTTTTTTGGAAAAATTGTTACCTATTACGCTTGTCACAAGGCAACCACATCAGTTTTATAAAAAATGTCTTTCCTTTTGCGAAGAAAAACTGTCAATCACTTGTGTATTTATGTCGCTATCATTGAAAAAAAACTATGTTTTAAAAAGATGTTTTTATCTATCAACATGGTTTAAACTGTAAAATATATGGTTTTCCATTGATTTGTTTATTTCATACGGCAGTATTTGTGGTTTTTTTCTTTGTTTTTCGAGAAAAATAAAATAGCTTTGTTATGATGTCATCATGCTTTAAAACTCCACCATTACTTCCTGGAACAAAGAGTTTTTCAGTTGTGTCTCATTAAAATTTGTGTTTTTGGATCAAAACAATAACAGCTGATAGGCGCTGATGAGTCAAGTTGGGGCAAGTTCTTTGACGCTTTTGTGTCGTGACAACACGATTAGCGTCCTTTTCCTAGCATGCTTATTACATGTGCTAACATATTATCATAGCAGTATGTTTTAGCAAAAATTCAGAACTAATTAAAAACGTTACTTTATACAAAATTTTTTAGAGCCAAAATTTTTTGGGAGAATCTTCCAAAAAATTCTTTTCTATATTTTTTTCTGATCAAGAAATGATATTTGAAGTTGGCGGTAAAATCCCTTAAATGACGTCATCGATACGAACTGCCGCGAAAATTACAACCAATCAAAATCCTTGTTAGAATAATATGACGATGAGGAGTTTTTCTATTGGACCAATCAGAATCGAGGATAGTTAGGTATATAAGAATCTTCGATCGCCGGTTGCCCGCCATAGCTCGTATAAATTTTTTTCTGAATTTCCATCTGATTGCAAACAAAAAACCTTTATTGTCAAGTGGATATTCGTGCTCCTGGTACGAGAGAAAGCGTGATATATTCATCAACACAGCTGAGTGGTTTAACAAGTCTAAAGAGTGAATTTAGAGGTAAGAAATGCTGGAATACCTAGAGACCAAAGTCAGCGACTTTATTATCGATTCGTGCGATGTTTTTCCTCGGATTTGTTTCCCCTATTTCTTTAAGCTTTTTTACTTGCCGTTTATTAGTTATTACTGAAAGATCAGTTCGATTTGTTCGAGATTTCTCTATTTACCGATTTTCGTTAAGGCTTCTAGTAACGTTATGAACTACAGTTATTATTGAATCGTGTACCTTTCAAATTTGAAATCAACCAATTTGCAAATCGTTGATCGCAAATTATATCAATATTCCCCCTTGTTTTTACATTCATGTATTTGGATTTCTACTCTTTTCTGTAAGAGGTATAAATACACTGCATCGATTCTTTTCGTAACTTGAAGATCGGCTAAATCAAGTCTTTGGTTGTGGTTATAAACATGAGAGGTTTCTCTCTAACTGAAAAGCCCTCGAGATTGTTTTCCTTGTATTATATAACTTGTCGAGAGTTAGGTGATATCCTCATCTGAAGCTGAAGAAAGTAGAACTTCCTGTTAAGAGCAAAGTGTTCATTTATGGATCATCTGTTAGATCCTTTGGGGTTTTAATGCAGCTGTTATAGACCAGACTTCGTTACTGGTACATGTATTCGCTACGCCTTGATACTTTGAATACCTCGTGGATGATCATTGTCTACGTTTTTCTGCCTGTGGATGCTTGATTTTATCAGATTTTTATCCCTTAATATTTACTTCGTATCTTTCTTTTCACCCCCCATAGATAATATTTTCTTTTGGTCTAAGAATAACGGGTGATCTTTACCAAACATACAATTTTCCTACATTAGACTATACTCGTCTTTTAACCCCCTGGTGGATTAGTGATCGGCCTTCTTTTATCTATTATACATCTTAACAATTTTTAGTAAACTCCTTTGAAGAAAAGTTTCAGAAAAGAAAATATTATTGATAAATAAAAAAAAAATATTCAATTTTCATCTAGTTAAAGTTGCTGTGAGGATTAGGAAAGACAAAACATCAAAAACATTTTCATGTAATGACCTTTCACTCCAAACAAATCCAAAAGGAAATGTTGAATTAACAGTAAACAAAATACGTGTGGATAATTTATTTATGCAACAACTTTCTTTTAATATCGACCAGGTAAAAACAGTATTAAATTTTATTGTCTGGAAAACTTGCAAGCACGTTCGTACCTGTAACAAAATGTTATCTCACTTGGATGATGTCACAGGAAAAGAAAATGCTTCTTCAAAGCACATGATTGTTACCTAATCATCTTGGAATACTGCAATATAATGTGCTATAGATATACTCCTAGCTTGACGAATTATTTTTAGCTTTTGTATATCCCCCTTTTAGAGATTTGCCATGACCTGTTGTGCAGGAAAATTGATGAGCTTGTTATTTTAGTTCAACGTAAAGAAACCAATTGTTTACAGCCTGATTTCTCTTAGACTTACACAAAACTATCTTGTGTTTTATCCAATATAAATTGTTTTCAATATTCACTTGTCATTAGGCAGCATTTTGTTTTTTTTTTGCTTGACAGAGCTTTGTATGTTGGATTGTATTAAATTGATTATTTTCTTTTCAACAAAAGTTTCTTTGTACTCCATTCATGCATACCAAAGTGTGTACTATGTGAATATAACATTTTATATTTCAACCAAAACAAGATCCTATTTCCAAACTTAATCATATTGCAAAGAATTTTGGCAAAAAGAAACAGTGCTTTTAATAGGATTACAAGTAATACGATTGGTTTGTTAAGATGATGATACTTTCGTTATTCTTTTTAACACGCTGTTGATAAAGCAGGGGAAACCCCTGCTTTTTGATGAGTTTGCATGACAGTCTCTTAAAATATAGGTGACTCAATTTACATGAGTTATACTTAACCAATTATTATAGAACCCCAACAGATCAGAATTTTCTGGCTTTTTACTTGCAAACATAGATCTTGAAACATCTCCACAGAGTTCTGGAATTTCACACATAATAATTATTATACAACATTCCCCTCTTTATTCCTAAAGTTATTTCTAGTTTACAAGGTAAATAGCAGTCATTTAGAACCTTTTTTCATGGTATCTGAGGGAATGTCGCTGATTCAATGATTATTCTTTTTATAGATATTTTAAAATGGCTCCAGGAGGAGTGACGCCAAGTGACAAGAAAGATGAAGAGGAAAAACCCTCTGGAAGACCACAATATAACAGAGAAGTAAGCGTGGAAGATGTTTCTGGCCAAGCACCAGATATTGTCAAGTCCTTTTTGGTTGTCTGCTTTGAAAAAGATGGTCTAGAGGTTCCTGTAGAACTAACTGCAGAACAGCAAAAAGTAAATAAACAAGTAGCCAACGTGCTAAGAGACATTGGAGACAGTTTGAACCAACATCCTACCCTAAACTCCCTAATAGATGAGATTCATGTTACAAAGGACACTGCATTTGAAACATTCTTAAGTGTAGCAATGCAGATCTTCCAAGATGGTAAGGTGAACTGGGGACGTGTTGTCACCCTTTTCTACTTTGGATACAAGCTTGCTATCCAAGTATTAACACAAGTACCACTGATTAAGATGATAATAGAGTGGGTAGTCAAGTTTATTAAGGAAAAGCTGGTTCAGTGGATTGTTGAACAAGGAGGATGGGTAAGTAGTACACATAGCCAAAATTGTTTTTTGGAGGGGGGGGAGCGGGGTTAGTAATCATCTCTTGTGGGGTGGTGTTAATAATTATCTCCTACAGGGTGGGGTATAAAGTAATCATCTCTTGTGGGTGGTGTTAGTAATTATCTCCTAGGGGGTGGGGTATAAAGTAATCATCTCTTGTGGGGTGGTGTTAATAATTATCTCCTACAGGGTGGGGTATAAAGTAATCATCTCTTGTGGGGTGGTGTTAGTAATTAACTCCTAGGGGGTGGGTATAAAGTAATCATCTCTTGTGGGGTGGTGTTGGTACATACAAAGTATCCAGTCTCACATCACTTGCTGTTTTACTTTATATTTTTCGTTTAGTAATATCACATATATTATTCTTTTCATAGGAAGCGATAATGGACTACTTCAAGACCTTGAAGAACCGTCATGAACTAGAATTCAAGTTTGTAGTTGCAACATGTGTATCAGTTATCACACTTGTCTATTTATGGAACAGAAGATAAGTTGTTTGCAGTTGGTTATCTGTCAGTATAGTTTATTATGTCAGTATAGTTTATTGTCCTCCTTTTCTCTAAAACTTCCTTTCATATTCCTTCTACTTTTTCATTTAATGTGAGAATGATTAAATTAAACAAAGCTTATTGACCAGAAAACCAGATAAATACTTTTTTAAATTAATTGTCTTCAAAAATTCTCTTTGAGAAAAAATATATGGTATAAAACTCCAAAGACTGTTCTACAATTATGACTATTTCATAGAAAGTCTGATCAACATTTCATTTTCATATTTTTCTTTCATTTTCTGAAGAAATTTATTTGATTTAACCCAAGATATTGGTGATACCTTGATAATGGATTTTACTTGGCTGTCTTTTATTTTTTGTTTTTACATTCGGGGATTATTTTATGAAGTAATTTAATTTTTCAGAGAAATATTGTTTTCAGAAAATATCTTAATTTCTGGTTATAAACTTTGTTAGAATTTGGATGTAAATTCATAATTGAATACCATTTCTAATTTATTTTTAATTAATAATATGAATCTCAGTCATATTCATTAAGTTGAAAATCTGGTATGTTACCTTTAGTGGCTTTCCTCTGAACCAATCAGAAAACAGATTAAGAATATTACCCAATCAGTATGTTTTAATTTCTTATGTGCCATATAAGTTTTGTTACATAGACAACGAAAGTTGACCTGCAAGTTTTAACTCAAGGATAGTTAAATCCATAGTGGAGTTATTTTACATATGCTGTGAAACACGGAATACTTGCCAACTTTGAACAGACACAACAAAAGAAAATAGGATCTGTACTAGCCCTAAGGCATGGACACATGATGCAACATTGCATCATGTGACATAGCTTGCAACATCAATTGCATGGTGTATTTGCACCCTTTAGTTATCAGTCTACTGTTTCACTGGTTATGTAAGGTGTTACTCTTACCTGTAAATCTTTCTTATCAAAACTGCTTTGAAATTATAGATTAGGGGGAAAGCCAAAATCAACAGAAACAAGCTAGCTTGCTGCCAATTTATTATGAGTTATAATCTAGGAACTGGCTCTATTACTGCAATTTTCAATATTCTGCGAACTCAGTAGTTGCAAGTTTCCCATTGGAATTTGGTTTTTCGCTGCTGCCAGTCAAAAATATAAAAGGTACCCACTGATTAGTTTTGATTGACGGCAGCGAAAAACCAATTTCACAACAAGCAGTTGAAATGTCTGAGTTCGCAGAATATTGAGAATCGCAGTAAATGTAGCCAGATAGAGTTACTGGTACATTTTGACCAAAGTTAAATCTGTTATGACTTGGTGGCAACTTAAAGAAACCAGAAAAATAAAATTCCAGCACATTTATGCATGCAGAATATGACTGTATATAATATACAAGTATCAGCTTTGCTGCCTTAAGATATAATTATGATGTTATGCAAATTGTGCATTCAAAATGATTTTTTGTGTATTGACAATATAAATTTAATATTAGAATAAATGTAAAAAAAATAATACTGATTAAAATGTTAATGCCAATCGTGATTTAGATCACATAATGAAATCAACTAGTTAAAATAATATTGATAGATAGATGAGAATAAACCAGAAATAATAAATGACATTAGTAATACTAAGACCAAGTCTGTACTTTTAGTCCCCAAAGATGATCTTAAACTGGTTTACTGTCATCAATCTATGAACAAATTGCCTCAATGTGCTGCTGTCGCTATACATACTTATTAGAAAAATGCCTATTAAAGATCAGCATAACTTATAATTAAGAAAAGGTGCAACTTTTTTAGTTGAGCCTCCATGTAGACAGGCATATATCAAGTAATTCTATTGACTGCACATAACGTATGATTCATGATTATGGCAGCAGCAAATAGTTCACTGAGGCAGTTTATTACCAATATTTTGTACATTTTAGTACAAGTTTATCATCTTTTCTGATTGCTATATTTGGTTACTTGTGTGTATGCTTATGCTTGTTGCTATGGTTACAAGATAATAAAGAGTTCTTTTATGCAACTTTGTTTTACTGTTGTATATTACAATAATCAAGAAAATATTTACTCTCAAACTATAAATATCTAATTTTTGTTGGTATCTCAAAAAGTGTGGCTTTAAAATAGTAAGGAACAAAGGCTTTTGCTTGACAAAACATACCCAAAAGGTTGGCTCCTCCTTTCACAGCTCAGCTGAAGTAAAGTGGAGCCTTGAAAGGAGACTAAAAACATACTACCAGTAGATAAAAATTAATTCCCACTGGGTTTGATTCACTCATGAAGTGACCTGACAGTGTGACTTTGAGTCTAGAAGTTTCTTTTTCGGTTGTCATTGTTTTGATGGAAGTTGTGTGGAGAAATAACCAGAGGTTCTGTTGCAAAACAGCAGATCATGGTAAAAATCTAGCACTTGCCTAAACCTACCTGAGGCAAATGAAAAGCATCTCTTCCTGGAAATAGAGGCGTCAGGTGAATGGGACTCACCTAAACCTACCTGAGCCAAATGAAAAGCATCTCTTCCTGGAAATAGAGGCGTCAGGTGAATGGGACTCTCCTACACCATTTAACCCACCAAAGCAACAAGATGCTGCAAACATAGCATAATATATTTATTTGTACAGTATTGCTTATATATTGATATGTACATAGAGTGATTTGATTTAACCAACCTCAAAAAAAATTATCCAACACCTAATAATCTAACAGCGAAATATAGATAGATATAGATTGATGGCAGATATAGTAAATAGTATCTTTATCACATGTTAAATGAAATCACTCTAATAGTTCAGGTATATTCAGTTGGATTGTGATGTGTCCTTAAAGTGTCTAAAAAGTTCTTGCCACTGCATGCTGTCATTGCTGTGCAGACAAAATGATGGGCAAAAGACTACTATCAGTCAGGAGGGTCTTAGACTACATGGAAACCATTGAAGTTAAGACACATGAGAACAAGTTATTTTACTGACAGCAGTCTAAAGCCCCATTAACATTCAAGAACATTTTGTCTTATTCAACATGAACATAAGTTTCCTCTACTTTCTATCCCCTGGGATAGAAGGTAGAGATGACCCTAGCAGCAGCTGCGTAGGAGACCGTAGCAACATAAGAATGAAAACAGAATAATGGATAGGTTTTCTAAAACTGCTCAAGATGTTCATTGTTTGCAGCTTCAACTGCTGCCAGGCCATTTGTGGCCATCCTCTTTGATAGCTCAGTGTGTCTTGTGATGATAAAAGTGTCTTGTCAACTTGCAGCACAACTTGCAAAAGTATGATAACATAATTTAATGTATTTGCATACTTTATTCATGGGCTTTTTATTTTGCTGCCAAACAAACTCTTACCCACTTTATTTGGTAAAAAGGCAGCCTCGCATTGAAATTTGTCAGTAAAACATATACTTAGGTAGGTAGGTACAGTAGGTAAAACTTTATTTTAACACGCTTGCCCCCTCAACTAATAAGGCTGATTTCCACAGCCCATGTATAGAATAACTTAATTGTGGTCATACTTTTGCATGCTGTGCTGTAAGAAAATACCTCTAGTAAGTATTCTCTAAAAAAGCTAAAAATGTGTGCCAACGTACTAGTGGCATATACTAGGTGCTACGGTCTAAAGGAAGAGAAACTGTCTAGTCTGTGCCAGTCAGTGGGAGGGAGGTGGTAATGTGTTCCCTTTGAAATGTTCTCTTTGAAATGTTTTCTATGGTGTGAACAACTCCAGAACAGCACGTGCTTTGACTGACCTTCATCAAAATTAGGTTGGCCTGGGTTAATAATATTTTGATTTACGAATTAAAGCTAATTGTCAAGAAATCTGGAAGTTGTGGACACATGAATTAGTGCTTAACCAATGTTTTGATTGCCTGTGCTGATCCAGATAATAGTTGCAACATGGAAATAGGGCAATATGCTACCATCAATAAACAAATTGTCAGAGTGTGATAAAGGTAAATGGGGACCTGACAAGGTACATGGGAAACTACAACCAATGATTTATTTGATTGACAGTAATCTAGCTATTGCCCAATTCCCATGTTGCTTATGTTGTCTCTATCATTATGTAACAGCCATAAGGGTGTTATATGTATATACCAGGATGTTAAACATGCTTGATATAATTATATACATGAATGATGGTGTGACTTTCAGCAAGAAAAGAAAGTTTTGAGGTACATTTTAAATGATGGTACTAGATAGGACAGTTGAATGAGGTACTGCAGTTCACCACCAAATATGCCCCAAACTTGAGACACTCAGGAAAACATGGTGATACAAAGACATCAATCTTTGTTTCTATGACAACATCAGCACACATAGGACCTTATCCAAACATCTTCCGTTGTGATTCAAGTAAGTGGCCAGTCAAGATCTGCCACTTACGTGAAACACTTGAGAAACCATGGAAACATGGAGATGTACAAAGGAGCTTTGTTTCCATGACAACAGAAGACCAAATGGTACCTTCTTCAACATCATCTTGTAGTTTAGTACATTGTAGATGGAATGGCAGTACAGAAGTGAAAATTTGTAATATATATATATTATATATATTATAGTCTTTAATAATCTCCTCCATAGCATTTGATTCAATGTTGTACTGATATTTTGGAGAGTAAAGGCTTCACACGTACATTTCTTGATAATCCTAGTCTTAGAGTACCAGAAGACTGGATTTTGATATTCCCTAGTCCTGTTCCTGGACTCTTGCGGATACTTGATGAGGTTAAGAAATTCGTAGATGAGGATGCTAAAACTTTGGGGTTTGAGAGAGATACTATGAAAGCAAGAATATGAGGAACTAGAGGTTAAAAAAGTCTGCTTTTTTCAGTACATGTTATTAAGGTTTTTGTGGAGATTTTATAGCTTATTGTTCTTATTCTCTATGATAATTTCTCCCACCAATATGTGATATACCTCTTATAGTTATGTGTGTGTGTTCCTTGATTACAGACTCATTCACTCAGGGTTAGTCTCATTTCAGTATTCAATATTCACGAATACAAAACAGTAAAGTAAAGAATGCACAACTTCAACAATACAAACACTTTGAAATCCCAAGGACCTTCACTTAAACACATGAATATTCTACACAAGTATGTTCAAGCTAACTCTGACCAACAGAGAAATGAAAACTGTAGTATTGAATGTTGTGTGTATTGGCTACTGTTAACTGTTGGTTGGGTACTGGTCTGTTGTGAGGGAGGTCCAAAACTCAGGGTCAAATGAATTAAATATCTTAGTAGAAGGTACTGTCTTTGCTCTAAATGTGCAAATAGTTTAACTTTAACCATGGCTCTGATGTTCATCTCATTAGATATGTTAAACACAGACAGCCACAAGTTTATTAGTTGTGACTGTCATGTGTCACCCTCTTTACATAAAGTCAATAATTATTATTGTTATTGTTATTATTGTTGTTGCTATTATTATCAAATACTGTAGCTTGTGAGACTGGAGTAAGCATCATGATGGAAGTAGAGCCAGAAGCAGCCTGAGTGATGATTTATACATAAAACTAAACAATCATGTTTATACAGTTACATAATATTGAGACTCCCTGCTAGTAGAAAACACTAAATAAACCTCCACTGGAACCCCACTGGTCTGTAAATGAAGTGTTTCTTGATAGAGAAAACAATAGAGCATACTCCCCTTAGGGCTCCACTGAATTAAGTTCAAATTGCTCTCTATGGGGGGCATGCGACTAATATGTTTTAGAGACAGCTTCATCTTGAATGTCAATATTCCTTCATTTTAAAAGGTGGTTTAAGAACTGATATTTAAAAGCACTTGTTTTGTTTTATTCTGAAGAAGTTTCTACGAGCAATTCGCACTGTTTGATGAAAATGTTTAATTATAAGAAAGATTTATTTGTTATTTCTCTAAAGACCAATATAATAATAAGAAAGTAAGGTTTAATAGACGGAAAATATTATTGTTATTCTGTTAAGTTTTACCTTTTTCATTCTGCTTGTTTTCAGGTCCAAGTCAGAAGTAACCTGAAAGCAGATTACAAAATATTCCTTTTAGTTTTTAGAAACATTTCTTGATCAGTTCTAATTGTTACAGAAATTATTCTGTTCTACTAAAAGTATCAAAGAACTGAAAGTGACTTTTTGTTATTTATTTATTTATTTCATTAATTTATTTTAAAGCATTTTTGCTTTTGAGTTTTGTTTAATATTATTATGTTAATTCTTAGGTTAAATTCTTAGAGTGTGGTATGTTTTACGGTATTCTTATTATAATTTTTTTAATTCATTATTATCCACACACGAAGGACTGCCCAAGGAAACTATTTAGAGGGTTAATAAAGTGAGTTTAAATGAAACTTAAGCCCCATTCACATCAACTAGCCTTGGTATTAATTAATCTATCTATCCAATTTCCTTCGTCATTTGGCTGCCATTTTTATACAGGGTTAAAACTACATCCCCAAAGTAGTTTAGTCAAAGAAGGTTTAAAGTTGTTTAGTTAGGCGTACAGGCTGATGGAAGGGCACTAGTTCAACCAAACAACCTTTAAACATGTTTAAAGGTCCGGTGTGAATGGGGTATTAGTCATGAATGGTAGCATAATGGCCTCCACCCTTAACGACATGATTACATTAATTATTTTATTTTATCAATCTTATTGGTTTTATTTGAACTATACTTGACATTTTCAGATTTTTCCAGTCGAAGGCCAATGGGGAGGGGGGGGGGGGGGAGGGATTGGACAGACAAGGGTACACTCCAGAACTTCCTCATCACAAGGGTATCACCCCCCTAAACACAAATGAGGTATATACAAATATACAATTCCTCAAACTATTAAACTGCCCTTTAAGTTACATATTGTTATTGACATTATTCATTCATAATAAGAAACACAAGGCCAGATTAACTTTGGACTGTCAAGGTTTTGTTAGAAGTGAAAAAATGAATGATATTCTGTTCTGTGAGTTCCAGTAGCTGTACCCTGACGTTGTTTTAGGCTTTGACCCAATTCAAGGGGAAAGATATGAACATTATTAACCCTTTGTTGAGATACTTACTTTGAGGTGAATTAGATGCTGACCCTGATTCAGCAGATGAAATTGATTTGATGCTACTTCCCTTGGATGAACCTATGTTCTTCTTCCTGGCCTGACTTTTAAGCATTTTTATTGGTGTCACTAAAAGCCAACACAAAAATATGTTTCAAAATGTTGTTGTACACAGGCATATAGAGTTAAGTTGAATGATAGGCTTCTACATAAGAGTTTTAAGGTTTAATACCAAGTTTTTGGCCATTGCTTTGCTTGCTTAGGGTTTTCTTGTGACTCTGGCTTTTACCTTTACTACCACAACGACAAATACATCTATGTACAGCATATTATTGACAAACCTGTGACACTGGCTCTTGGCTTAATTCCTACTTTAGAAGGTGATGATTGTGCTGGTCCTTTTCGTTTCTTATTCTTAGTTTTCTTTTTCTTTTCTTTTTCTTCATCAAAGTCACTGTCATCTTCATTAACATCATCATTTGCTTCACCTTCATTGTCCTCAGTGAAATCTTCGTCATCATCCTCATCATCTTCCTTACGATTGATATCATCCTCATCTAAAACAGTACAGTAAAATAAGCTCCTACTTCAAGGTCAATAAATAAATAAATGAAATACATGGTTTTTAGCAGTAGTTATTCCTCCACTAAAATTCCAATTGGAATTTAGCATTAATTTTTGTGGAGGGAGGAAAAAATGGAAAACCTGGAGGAAACCCTCGAAGCACAGGAGAGAAACAACAAACAACTCTTCCATATCATTCTGACCTTCTGCGGCTTGGATTCACATCACCCATAGTGCATTTTGGGCTTGGTATGCAACATGCAACATTTGAAGCAACAAGCAACAAAACCTTGACCAACCTTTTTTGAAATAGCTGTACTGTATATCATCATCATCATTATGGATGATTAATCATCAAGATTCATTCCTTACCAGTTTTATCTTCCTCTTGTTCTGTGCTACTGGGGGTTTTGGAATCAAGCTCTTCTTCTTCTTGCTTCTTGCTAATAGAGGCAGCCACTTCTTCATGCGACATTCCTTTTACCCCCTCCCTGTTTTCATTCTCCTTGTTTGTAGTGTCTGGTTTTCTTTCCTCGTGATCATCTTTTGTTTCCTCGCTTGATTGAGATTCTTTCTTGGATGCTTCTATTGCTGCTTCTAATTCTCTCTGATACATCTTCTCTTCAAGCGAAAGCCTGTTGCCAAAACAATACAGAAATTGAAGTGCACCTAACCCCTGATACATTCCATTTTAATTATTGACTCTACTTGAAGTGAACAGTTGAATGGTGAAATATTTCTTTATTTGAGTCATGCGTCTTTAAGTTATAAAGGTTTATACTTCCAATATGTTAATGATTGTGCAACTATGCAGGCTTCATTAAATACACAAAATTGAGCTGGTTCACACAAACAACTATTCAAAAAGCATCATAAAAAGACATTGATCTCGAATTGTACCACTCAATTTACTTGAGGGAATATGCTAGTTGCACTTTGAAATCAAGAGAGATAAGGTACAGACAATAATTGTTAATAAATAAAATTATTTGTAGCTGTGCTGTAGTTACTTATATCCAACCTTTCCTTCCTAGAAGAGGATGGTTTTTCCTTTGTTTTCATCTCATCTGGTTTTGTTCTTGTTTTTGCTTTGGTAGCTGTTTTTGGTTTCTTGTTAGGGGGAGGACCACTAGGAGAATCCTGGAAGTCATCTGGAAAAAAATGATCAAAAATTGGACCTAGTAAGTAAACATCAATCAACATGTGACCAGTCAGTGTGATAATTTTAGTCAAGATGGCTGGCTTAAGAGGTGTTTGGTTGTATTACAAGGCTCAAAATAGCAGCCTGCCAATGGCCAAATGCCAGGAAAAAGTTAAGGTTTGGCAGGCAAAAATAACAGTGAACTGCTAAATGGAAAATGAAAGTAATAAAAGGGCAAGCAAAATTTACTGGACCGGCAGGCTATAATTGTTTCCTATTTCGAGCCCTGAATTAATTAATAAAGGCTGCACTGTAGCTTGGTTCCCTTGACTGGGTATCATTGAACTGTACCAACAAGGTTGACCAGTAAATACATTTTAGGCATGTCCTAGTCAAATATGGGTGAGCAACTACAATACATACAAACTAGTTCAAATCATTCCACAGACAATTAAAAATCCATTTTTCTCAATCAGATGAAACATTTCTAGACACAAACATACCATCACTGTTATCAGGAGAATCAGTCAAATTGTAGTCAACTTGCTTTTTTGACCTAAGAACATGATGATCAACATAGCTAGGGTTAGAACACATTCACTGGAATAAAAACTAATACTATTAACACACTAACATCTTGATGGATATGATGCATGTGAGCTAACAACCTTCAAATTTTATTGAACCCTGAAACCTCTGGATGATATAGTCAGGGCATGTCTAACTCACAGATCAAACCCTGAAACAACCTCTGGGCTGATCTAAGTCAGGACATGGCTAACTCACAGGTTGAACCCTGAAACAACCTCTGGGCTGATCTAAGTCAGGGCATGGCTAACTCACAGATTGAACCCTGAAACAACCTCTGGGCTGATCTAAGTCAGGGCATGGCTAACTCACAGATAGAACCCTGAAACAACCTCTGGGCTGATCTAAGTCAGGGCATGGCTAACTCACAGATAGAACCCTGAAACAACCTCTGGGCTGATCTAAGTCAGGGCATGGCTAAGTCACAGATAGAACCCTGAAACAATCTCTGGGCTGATCTAAGTCAGGGCATGGCTAACTCACAGATTGAACCTTGAAACATCCTCTGGCCTGATCTAAGCATGATGAAGCATATAGGGAAGAAAGGTGGTGTAGTGGTGAGAGTGCTCGCCTCTCACCAATGCGACCAGGGTTCGAGCCTCGCTGGGCTCGGTGTCCTATGTGAGTAGAGTTGTTTGTTGGTTCTCTACTGTGCTTCGAGGGTTTTTCTCCGAGTTTTCCAGTTTTCCTCCCTCCACAAATTCTAATTCGATCTATCGGTTGCCTTGTAACTGGGTCCTAGACCTGTAAGGCTTTCCGTCCACCCCAGAGTGGTAAAGTGGCATAAATTTTAAATTTTAAAAGTCAGGGCATGTCTAACTCACAGACAGAACCCTGAAACAACCTCTGGACTGATCTAAGACAGGACATGGCTTACTCACAGATCAAATCCCGAAACAACCTCTGGACTGATCTAAGTCAGGGCATGTCTAACTCATAGAGCAAACCCTGAAACAACCTCTGGGCTGATCTGAGTCAGGGCACAACTAACTCACAGATTGAATTGGAATTTGCATTGCTGGTTAGATTTTGTGGAGGGGGAAACCAGAAAACATAGAGTATAGCGTCAGATATAGGGGGTGGTTACAGGGTGGATCTTGTTGATTTTGTGACCCCCCCCCCCTCCTAAATCTGCCCAGGACTAAAAGCCTCAAATCAATTGGGACACAACACACTCTGCTCACACATGATGTTGATTACAGGAATCCAACCTGAGACCCTAGACGTGAGAGGTAAATGTTTCTGTTCCTACATACATGTATACCATGTTTCAAAGTCATTCAAAAAACATCTGTCACCATGGCAAACAGTAAGCCAGATGTTGCTGAGAAACCTATTCTATGTAAATCAGTGTATTACTGCAAGCAAATGGTGTATAGGGAAAGGATGGTTATCATTCAGTTTTGACCAACAGCGGCTTCATTCAAAGTGAAACAAGCCTTTAATCTCAAGTCCTAATGAAGAATCCCACTGTGGAGAACGTTTTTCCTGTAAGAAGGCTAAAAAGCCTTTGATATTATCAACCATAAGTACCGTTAAACACATATGTCATTTGAAACAAAATATTCAATTAAATAAACTAGTTTTTCTTAGGATTTTGCGTTATTTGACGAACAGTTTTTAATCCCGCTTGGTTTCTGTTGTTGTTGTTTTTGTTGTATAGAGACAAAACCACCTCGTTTGCTCACTTACCTCGCAGACCTTCGCGCAGCGGACATCCTTATCTTCCATAAAACGTTCCTGGTTTAATAATATTAATTAAAATTGAAGAATTTTAGTTGAATTTTTGAGTCAAATCTTCACTTTGTGGATGATTTTTTTTGTGATCGAAGATCGCGCCAAAATAAAACCAGATGATTATTCATGGACAGCGGATCCAGTAATTGTCATGCGCAATGCATCTTATGAGCATGAGTGAAATATGTTTTTTTGGTCAGGGAAACGCCTATATCAAATCTGACTAAACAGATTGACATCTTTGATAAAGTAGTGAGGACATCTTCTCTGTTGGAGACATCTTTATGATCTTGCATCTGTTAGGAGAATGTTCAGCTTTTGCCAGGGTTTTTGGCGGAAAAAACTTTGCAACCGTCACGCTCTTGTATGGTTCTCGGCGCCCTTTACCCCCTCAAACTATGAGTGCTCCTTATTACGGGTATTTAAAGCTAAAGCCACGCAGAACAAAAAGAAGTCGAAACAGTCAAAATTAACTAGTGAACTCACGGTTTGTGACGGCAAAAAGCCTGTGCATGGAAGTATGCGCATACATTGTAAAAATGTGGTCATAGCTGCATGAACGTGAGGCTAAGTTGGCTTTGAACTTGATTAGGGAAAAGGCGGGGGATGGGGGTACTTCGGGTCATTTCATACGGGGATGCTCCGCCCGGACTCTCGACCCCTTAACCTTTCGTATACCAAATTTCAGCAAAAAGTTACCCCTTTTATATACCTTTTTGCCTGAAAAGGTACCCCTTTCATATAGCTTTGAAGAAAGGCTACCCTTTTTATACCAAAACTCACAAATTCACCCCTTTTCTATAACTGCGACCTGAAAAAAAGCAACCCTTTTGGGCGGAGCATCCCCGTATATTTCATTATAAGGAGTACCCCCTCCGGGGGATGGGGGGGGGGGGGTGGGGGTGGGGGTGAGGAGGTACATCGCGGACCAGACTGCAGAGCTTGTTTTAAGTGTAACGTCAATGGAATGAAAAAAACAACTTTTTTTTGTTGGTTCTTCGAGGGTTTTTCTCCTGGTTTCCTCCATCCACAAAAATCCACTTCTAAATTCTAATTTGATCTAACGTTTGCCTTGTAACTCGGTCCTAGACCTATAAGGCTTTCCGCTCACCTCAGAGTGGTAGTAAAAGTGGCATAAGTTCAAAATTTAGAATTTTAACTTCCGGGTCCAAAACGAAAACCAGTCGCTTTTTTTTTCGCTTAGCGGTTTTTATGAGCAGTTGGACCCGGAAATACTTCACAAATTAAGGGCTAACAAATTTCTTTTAGGGCTCAGGGGTTTCGTTTACTGTAAAACCTTTTAAAGTTGAAAACGGGTCTCAGAGTAAACGAAACTAGTAGACTCAGTACCTAAAAGAAATTTGACTTTAGTGCGTAAGAAGAAGATTCAAAAGGTTTAGAACCGTGTAAAATGAGATTAGTCAGTCTTTTGATCAGTCCGAGCAAGAAAAATATCAGCAGCTTTTCCGGGGCTCATCAGTGAAAAAGCCTAAAACTCGTCAGATTGGCTCCAAATCGCGTACAGTGACAAAAAAACAGCAGCAACAACACACAGGCAAAAATTGGTAAGCAAGATTTAAAAATTACTTCAGTTATTCTTACGATACATAATTCCACATACATTCCTTTATAAGGTACAAAAACATTGCTTGGACTTCCTGTGGCTACCCTTACAGGATGTACAAAATATTCCCCCACCCTTCCCTAGAAGTTAAAGTATATAGCCCACGTGACTTGAAATAAGAGACTATTCGGAACGGACCGTGAAAGTCAGTGGAGTTTGTTCACTCGCTGCCTCAAATCATGGCTGATTTTCAAAGAAATCCCTATCCGATCTCCTAGATACTGTAGCAGTAGGTCCGTTAATGAGTCTATGATGGCTAGAACAAAACAAACGCCGGTAAAATCTGCTCGAAATGAGAATCCCGGACGAAAATCTGGACGCGAGAAGCGAAAAGCGTCCTCACGCGGAATGGCGGAGTCCAAACAGTCGAAAAAACGAAAACTGCGATTCAGTTCCGAAAATGACAAGAAAAGTTCTTCTAAAAGGACAAAACCCAAGGCAAAAGGTATGGATTGTAGATTTTGTAGGATCGTTCTTTCCGGGTGAAAAAAATTTCCGACTCGGTTGATGAAGGGAATGTGAATACGCAGGACTCGAAACCAGAAATACAAGATCCCTGGAAGTTCATTTGATATATGGAAAATCTGTAAGATAGCGTTCTTGCTTCTGATATCCAGCATTAGTAGCATTCTTTGCTATTATTCATGGAGATTTCTGTTTGAAACTAAAGATCTAATAGAAAAGAAAAGATCAGATCAGCAGTCGTCAATCTTGGTGTATCGGGAATGGCAGTAAATTTGCATAAGCTCATGTTAATTATGAAGTAGTAAAGATTTACAAACGACAGATGTTTACATTGGTTAATGGTAAAATGCGTTTACAAGAGCCGGAAAATAACACATTGCGCAGTTATAATTAAGGGACAGTTGAGTATAGAAGGATTAAGAAATTGACAAAATTTAGAAATATTAACCATTAATGCATGATTACGCATTATTGAGAATATATTAACCATGAGTAATTAAATGTAGGCCTAACAACACCAAACAAACAGTGTAAAATTAGATGATAAACTTAGGACTCATTTCTCTTTACTGTATCTTATGACAACCTTAGCTACACAGTGATTAGATGATTCACATGAAAATTGAAGGCACTCTTGTTAATGTTACAAGTGTTACAGCATAAATACGGTGTGAGTACAGCATACTGTACATGCTGTTAGCCGCCATTTGATGTGGTTTGCTTCGCTCCCGCAATAATCAGGGAAGGGAGGGATGTGAACCACATAAAAAATTTGCAGCAGAGGCTAGCATACCATACTCTTAAATTTCCCATTCATGCAAAAGATGGACTATATTACTCTAGATAATAAGGGTCTAATGAAGCTTTTCAACTTTCTATAGGCAAGCCAAATGACTACTTACCACCTGAGCTACGCAAAGCTGGCCTTCTTGCACATCAGAGTGTTGCTAAAGGAAAGTGCTTTGGACCATTCAGAGGGCACTTTAGCAAGGTTGGAAAAAAGACAGATGACAATTATTCACTAGTCTGTAAGGTAAAGGAAACAAACATGTTCATTCAGATTATTTATAAAATAAATAAAAACTTCAAGTTTTATTGATATCCTGAAACAACCTCTTGGCTGATGAAAGTCAGGGCATGGCGAAGTCACAGATCGAACCCTGAAACAACCTCTGGGCTGATCTAAGTCAGGGTATGGCTAACTCACAGATAGAACCCTGAAACAACCTCTGGGCTGATCTAAGTCAGGGCATGGCTAACTTACAGAATAAACCCTGAAACAACCTCTGGGCTGATCTAAGTCAGGGCACGGCTAACTCATAGAGCAAACCCTGAAACAACGTCTAGGCTGATCTAAGTCAGAGCAAAACTAGCTCACAGATCGAACCCTGAAACAACCTCTGGGCTGATCTAAGTCAGGGCATGGCTAACTTACAGAATAAACCCTGAAACAACCTCTGGGCTGATCTAAGTCAGGGTATGTCTAACTTACAGAATAAACCCTGAAACAGACTCTTGGCTGATCTAAGAAATGACTCTCTAACCACAAGATGATGGAAAGATAAGAATAATGTTTCTGATTGGTTAAGAAACTTTCTTGAAATATTTCTAGGTGCCCCCGGTTTTTAGATTTGCACTGTAACAGATGGAATAGGAATTTAGCTTGTTAAATCATAGTTAGTACTATGGTTAAATTTAAATTGTGGAAGGAGGAAAACCTGAAAACCCTGAGAAATTACTAAATTATATAGTAAGCTGAAATGTTAGTAAGCATTTCTTGATCTGTCACGATGTTTTATTTCAGATCGAAGGTGTAGATGACATAACATATTTCTTCTTTGTTCACGATGCTGACAAAGAAAGATGTATGTGGCTGCAAGGAATGCAGAGTGCGTTGAGCAAGACAACACAGAACATGGTGGCTTATAAGTCAGCTGTCGGTGTTTGTTATGAAGCAACTTGTGATATCAATCCTGGAGAGGAGTTACTTGTCTTGTATGATGATACCTATGGAGGTATGTATTTATAGTGTACATCATAAAGGCTTTGAAATAACAAGTTTGGGAGAATTCTTGAGCTCTGTGTAAACCTTGCCTGTGGCTCGGTTTTACACAACAGCTCTCGACTTCTCCCAAACTTCCCTCATGTTTACATCAGGCTATGTAAACACGGCAAACGTTTTCTTAAGGAATAAGAAACAGTTTTCCGTGTATTATACTCTGATAAAGACACGCGGGATGTGGAGAGAACACGAGAGAAGCGTAGGAAATCACGACACGTAGCGGAGTGGTTTCCAGCTTCTCAAATGTTCTCTCCACATCCAAAGTGTCTTTATCAGAGTATAGTACACGGAAAACTGTTTTTTATTGCTTTTATAAAATAACTAACTCTTCGATAGAGAAAAAAAATGACGTGAGCATGTATTATGCTCTCATAAAACATGGCTTTTTGACCAATCAGAGCGCGCGTTATATCAAAGTTATTTTATAATATTTGTTAACTAATCCTAAATGTCGATGGCATATAAATTTGAACTCAAGGCATTCTTGGTTTTTGTATTTTTGTTAATTATTGTTTTGATTTTTTTAAGGCAAGAAGTATCCTGCATACGTTGAGAGTATACCAGTACAGTTCGTGCCTCAATCAGGTGAAGGGCAGCTCACTGTACTACCTTTAGATGACCAAGAAAATGTTAAAAATGATGCGTCTCAAGAAGATGTTAGTGAAGAAGTAGATGGCATGGATGATCCAGATGATGGAACAAAAGATGATGATCAGGATAACAGTAGTGATGATGATGATGATGAAGATGAAGATGATGATGATGATGATGATGAAGATGAAGAGGACTTTGACAACAATGTTACAGATGAAGATTTTTGTGCAGAGGATGATGGTAAAGCTAAGACTGCTAGTTCAAAGAAAAAAACAAAAGAGGTGACCAAGGTTACTCCAAGTGTACAGGAAATAACTTCAATGAGCATTGATAAGGATGGCACAGGTATATTTATGCTTTTCTCCCAAATAGAGGCTTTACACCATCACGTGATGGCAGCCATGACATGAGGCACAATAATAGAGGCTTTACACCATCACGTGATGGCAGCCATGACATGAGGCACAATAATAGAGGCTTTACGCCATCACGTGATGGCAGCCATGACATGAGGCACAATAATAGAGGCTTTACACCATCACGTGATGGCAGCCATGACATGAGGCACAATAATAGAGGCTTTACACCATCACGTGATGGCAGCCATGACATGAGGCAGAATAGAGTCTTTTTCCCCTTTTCCCCTGGGAAACGGAATTGTTTCTCATGTAAATCAGTTTAGACCAGATTCAATTGTTCCTGCCTCCTGTCAGGGCTGTCATCACATGATGGTACTAAACCTCTATATTCTCTTTTCTCCTTCAGTAAATACTGCAGTTGTCTTTGACCACAGACTCATTTGTACAGGCTTAGCCTTGTTTAAGAGCAAATCATTCACAAAAATCAACTACAATGTAAAGAATGTGCAACTTGAACAATGCCAATGTTTTGAAATCTCAAAATGGAATGGTATCTATGCAGAATAGCTGATTATATAAAGAGCTAAACCTGTAAATGAGTCTGTGGTCTTCAAAAACAGCAGTAATATGGAGTATAGAGTTGATTCAGTCTGTATTATTTTCCATTCATGTTAGTTTTGTCTAAAAGATTCTTTTTACACAATGTCAGAGCAGCTATATTGGTGAACCTTGTAATAGTTTTCTGTCCCCTGGGAAATGAATTCTATTTTGATTTGTTTGGTACACTAATATGGCCACCTTATGTGAAAACAATCTATATTACTTCATGACGACTTTAAGCATTTGCCATACATTTCCATGATAACTGTAATTTTTGATCCAACCATTGATCGACAGAAACCACATGTACAAAGTACCAGTGTGCATACTGTGCTGAAGAATTCTCTTCCCATGATGCAGCTGTAGACCATGTGACATCACAGGAATGTACAAGCTTGTCGTTTACATGTGATAAAGGGTGTGGTCTTACTTTTGACAGCAACCTGAGTAAAATAGCACACAAGTGCACCGGAAAACCAATGTAAGTCTTATCAAGCTAAGTAGTGTATAATGTACCAGTTGGGTTTCCTGTGTTGAGCATTAGGCTGAGTGAGACTGTTATGTTTTATTTAATTCTCATTGTCATGGTTACAGATGTTCTGTTTGTGATATGGAAATGAGCAGCCACAAAGAGTTGTTACGCCACTCAAAGGAAAAACGAAATGATGAAGATCACAAACCAAGGTAATGAATGGAATATTTGATGTAATGTGAGCAGCGTGATGCAGTGAAATGCAAGCAACATTAATGCAGTGTAACACAACAGTGACACAATAGTGGTGTAGTGTAACGCAACCAACATTAATGCAGTGTAACACAACAGTGACACAATAGTTGTGTAGTGCAACGCAAGCAACATTAATGCAGTGATTCTTGCATTTTTAGATGTAAAGCATGCAATCTTACCTTTGAAACGAGGAAGAAAAAGTATGTTCACATGCGTAGAAAGCATGCACCTCCAGATAGCACATTATTTTGTCCTGTGTGTAACAAGCTATACACCAACAAGTCGTACCTGAAGGAACATCTACAGACTCACAACCCTGATCATGCGTTCAAGTGTCCTCACTGCCAGAAAAAGTTCTCATCAAAGAGTAATCTACGTAAACACATCCACAAGCACAGCCCTGGCTACACTCCTGCTAAAGATAAGAGAAGATATGAACCAAGAATGAGAAAACATGAGTGTTCTGAATGCCAGAAGATGTTTGATTCCCCTCATTCATTAGAGGTATTGTATATACAACCCACCCCTTCCCCATTAATGTCATACCTCTGGACAGTTCCGTACAACCTGACACCTCTCACACTAGCAAGACTTCCCATGGCTCTCCCCATATTTTCTTTGCTCCCTGCCTCTTCTACTCAGGTGGTTTTAACAGTTACTAGTAGGGGACCTCCTGGTCTTTGGTAACTTCACCTGTCCTGCTGTTTGGCGAATTCGTGAAAATTAGTGTCATAGGTGATTCTTTGTTCGAGTTGTATCTATATTCATGTGTCTTCTCATGTGCAACCATCAAACAAAGAAATTATACTCTAGGGAATGATGTGGCCTGAAATGGGAAAACATTACAATCAAAGTGAAAGACCTTTTGATACACCTTCCCCTCTTGCAGGTGATCCATTCCACCTGGATAACTACTTTCACTTTATCCTGTTTGAAAAATGCTTTTAAAATGCTGTGCTGGTTCCTTATGGGTATATTTCCTACTCACCACAAAGACTTTACTCAGTTCTGTATGGTCTTACCCTATCTGTGTCCGTGGGATCAGTTTTTATTTGCTTTTATCTTCAATGCCTATTATTCTAATTCTTTTTTAAAAATGTCCTAGATACATATGCGTTCGCACACCGGGGAGCGTCCGTTCCAATGTGAATTATGCAACTGGAAGTTCTCCCAAAAACCCCACCTCAAACGACACATGAAAACTGTCCATCGCAGTGACGATGAAGAGAAGAGCGAAAAATCTCTTCCACCAGCTGAGAAGCCCAAGACATGTGAACTATGTAACAAAGTGTATGCCAATGCGCGTGTGCTTCGAGTCCATGTTCAGTCTGTACATGACAAGGAAAGGCCGCATAAATGTTCGTACTGTGAGTCTACATTCACTCAAAGAGGTAAGGAAACACAACTCATATTAAGGCACGGAAATACGAGCAACAAAATTGTGCAACTTGTCGCCAACATCGTTGTGTTGCAAGCCACATTCAATCTGCAACTTGCAATGCAACAATGTTACTCGACAAGGTTTTTGCTTGTATTTCCATGCTTTAACCTCGATCATACATATATATGGTTGATTGCTCAGTTTCCCAAGCCAGGGTCGCAGAACTAAAGCACTCGATGCTGGTTCAAATGACCTTTAACCTCGATCATACATATATATGGTTGATTGCTCAGTTTCTCAAGCCAGGGTCGCAGGACTAAAGCACTCGATGCTGGTTCAAATGAATTTTGAACTTGATCTTGCACAAATAAAATATGAGAAACAAAAAAAAAGCAATTCTACTCATGTTTGATGGCGAGAGCGAACCTACAACCACAGCGGTGTGGATGATTGACAGTATTATGGACCTTTAGTTCTGAAGGCCAGTCCACTTGAGTTATGTGACTTCTAGTGCGGACAGCCATAAGTAGTAACTAATCCACTTACCCTGTTTATTTGTTTGTCAGGTCATTTATGGCGTCACAAGCACACTGTTCACCCAGAATGTGACGAGGTTCAGAAGAAAATCCAAGAACGAAGCTATGTGTGCACTATGGAAGAATGCAAGACTACTTTTTCTTGCCAGTCAGAACTATCAAGCCATTTGCTAACTGTCCATCAAACAAAGTGGCCATTCCAATGTGATGAGTAAGTATTGGGACGTCATCACTGTCAGCATAGTTACGGTTGCTAAGGCCAACCTTTAATGTCAGATAAGACAAAGTTTATCTTCCGTAAATGACAGCGATAATTTTTTCTAGAAAGAATGACAATCTCTCTATACTTTGTTGTTGTATTATTTTCACAGCCTGCATTTCACATCTCATTCTATCCAGCCGTTACTAAGGCAACTAAGGCAGCGATGCTGGCCAGGTAGAGCGCAGGCTCTAGGAAATAAAATGTGCATGTGCGATCATTAGTTTAAACAATCAAATCATTTATCTTTTTACCTTTCGTTTTGCAGGCACTTTTGGTAGAAGTGTTAAAACTGCTTGTTGCTATTCCCGGTTTTATTGACGTTAAATGATTGATTGTGTTCTGTTCTATCCCAGATGTGGAGCAACATTCGCCAGTAAAAGCAACTTACATAAGCATCATCTTCGACGTCACACTGACACGCCCGAGGGAGCAGAAAAGCCATTCATTTGTGATAACTGCGAAAAGGAGTTTGAATCATATTACAAACTAACACAACATATTCGGTAAGTCAAACCACAGATTCATTGTACACATAAATACATATGAATATGATCAAATAACACTCTTGTATCTTGTGTTGTCTAGTAACCATACTGGAGAGAAGGAGTTCAAATGTGACCTTTGCGGCCAGGGATTCGTGCAGAAATCAGGTCTCAACAAACACATTAGGTAAAATTAAAATATTAAAGGAATATTTAACGTCAGTAGTTCTTTACCTATGAAACTGGTATCCTAGGAAGCTGACGCTTGGCACATTAAGCTACCCAGGATTAGAGAGAAAACCAAACATGCGTTAAATAACAAAAGAATATAATAAAATATATCATTACCATGAAACAACCTTTGGGCTGTTCAACCTCTGGGCTGTTCAACCTCTGGGCTGTTCAACCGCTGGGCTGTTCAACCTCTGGGCTGTTCAACCTCTGGGCTGTTCAACCTCTGGGCTATTCAACCTCTGCGCTGTTCAACCTCTGCGCTGTTCAACCTCTGGGCTGAGCACAGCTATGTGGGTTAGGTTTTGTGAAGGGAGGGATGATTGGGATGATAAATGACCTCCCTTCACGTATTCACGAGGGAAACCAGAGAACCTAGAGAAAAAAAACCTTGAATCAAGGGAGACACCAAACAAACTCTACTCACATGTGATGCTGAGTACAGGACCCGAGACCCCAGAGGTGAGAGGCGAGTGTACTACCACAAGACTGACCCTTGATTACAGGGATATAATAAACTGTGCATCTCTTGTTTTTCTAGCAGCGCACTTAGCCACACTTACGTCTTTAAGCAAAGAGACAATAGACAACAAATACAATTCCATTCATGGGTTGGTTCTTTCAGGTGCAGGAGATGTCCAAAGATCGAAGGGAGTCCAATCAGACAGTTGTCTTCTAAAAAGTACATTTGTGAGGTCTGTCAGCGCGTATTTCCCGGGCCTTCTGACCTGAAGTCGCACGCTAGGTCACATACCGGCGAGAAACCCTTTGAGTGCTCTGAATGCCACAAGATGTTCAGCCAAACAGGAAACTTGACCAAGCACATCAAGTAAGCAATGACCATGGTACTGCTGCTGCTGCTGCTGTTGTTGCTGCTGCTGTTGTTGCTGCTGCTGTTGTTGCTGCTGTTGTTGCTGCTGTTGCTAGTGTTGTTGCTGTTGTTTTTGCTGCTGTTGTTGCTGCGGCTCTTGTTGTTGTTGTTGTTGTTGTTGCTACTCTTGCTATTGCTGTTGTTGCTGTTGTGGATGATATATCTTGTTGCACGTCTTTCCCTTCTCCCTTCACGTATTCAACGATCAAATCTTTCATATTTTTCATTCCTTGTGGTGACGAATTTTATACAAGTTTTGTTCGTAAACCTTAGTCCAAAGAGTTGTCTCGAATAAGTTCTCTGTAAGTTTGTTTTTTCCACTAAATCTCTCACATCATTATCCGCATCTTTGTTGACTGTTTAGGTATGTTCACAATAAAGTCAAAAGACCAAAAGACAAACCTCGAGAGAAAAGGTTTTACTGTAGTTTATGTGGTAAAGCCTTCTCCTGCCCAAGCAGCCTTGCAATGCACTGCAGAACACATTCAGGAACCAAACCATTCAAATGTGAAACGTGCAAAACAGCGTTTGCTCAACTTGGAAACTTGAAGAAACATTTGAAGAGATGGCATGACCCGGTCAGTGGTGCTGTTCAAAAGCGCAAGGGCGTGGGTAAGAAGAAAGGCAAAGGAAAGAAAAACGAGGCCATGGCTGAGAATGAAGTGGGTGATGATGTAAGCCAGACAAGAAATGAAAACGAGGCTATGACGTCAAAAGATGCTGGTCAACCAGATGAAAGCAACGAGAACAGTGTAGAACATGATAGTGAGGCAGAGGAAGACAACAATCAAGATGATGCAGAAGAATTAATGAGGAGAGAGGAGACCGCCATTGCCTCTATCCTTACTTCAATCACTTCTGATCAAAGCTTCAGCAATACCAGAGGGTACACCCCATTGAATACACCCACCCAAGGGTTCTATATTTCTCCTCTCAACTCAGCCCTCTCCAATGTAGGGCCCTCAGTCACCAGGGCCTCAATAATCATGACGTCCATGTCCCCTATTAGTTCTACTGTAACAGTCCCTGCTGTAATGTCCCAAATGCAACAAAATATGGAGCCATCATCAAGTGCGCATACTCACCTGGCCCCTGTATTTGTACCACCTCAATTAGGTACCTTCATGACAGTTCCAGCATCTGTTTTGCCTCAAATTGCGTCATCCAGTGCCAGGGCACCAATTACCTCATCAGTTGCGACTAGTAGTATCTCCAGCCCCTCAACAATATTGCCCCATGTGCACACTATTTTGACCCCTCAAATAAACCCCCAGCATTATGTTCCCCACACCACGATGAACCAGGTCCAAACTACTGACATACCCATGTATCCATTCTCTCCATCATCCTTATTCCAGCACTGATCTTTTGTTCTACCCCCACCCCCACCCACATAGGATAGATGAATTCATATTCATCATTTTCCATACATTGGTTCACAAACAAAGCATTCACTGTTCACAGACAAAGCCTGCAAGGTAGTTTCAAAGGATTATTCAAATTTGGACCAAACATCGACTGAATGCTTTGTGTTTGTTTGACCAGTGAACTGATGTATGGAAAATGATGAATTGTAGATCGCGGTTAGAAATATTGCTTCTTTCACATCACTAACCACAGGAAGCCCAACATTTTGTTGTGTGTTAAGAATACATATGTATCATCATAGCCATTATATATAACTGATTCAATATTCAAATAAAAATATGTTTGTATCACTTATTTTTAGTCTGCCTAATTCAAACTCACTGAAGGAATAGTAGTGAAGAATAGTGTAGTTACACCTCACAAGTATTAAGATTAATTCAAATACGCTTACTAATTAAAGTGAAGAGGTTTTATGTTTTAGACAAGGAAGCTGTTCAGTGTCACGATAAACGGACCGAGTCACGAAGCGAAGTAAGGGGAATCCCCTGATTCCACAGATTTATGACGCACAGACCCTACGAGTATTCCCTAGAGGGGAGGGGTGAGGAGAAAGATTATCGTATGTGATTTATGAAGTTTTACTGCAATTTTCTGTTAAAATAAATTATAAGAAACGAAGATTGAGACATTGAATATTATTCTATGAAGTTTTGAGTTCTTTTAGATATATAACAATGTTTTGATTAGGCTTTGGTATTCACGTCTCGTGGGGTACTGGTACTGGAAAGGTTTTATATAGTGCTATATTTATCGACAGACAGGCAAAATCAAAACGAAAGTATTCAGTTCTGTAGCTGCGTAAAGCTGTAAAGAGGCATAAAATGTCGGTGAGTTCTGTTATCCTGCCTTTCAACTGTCTCTTAAACTCAATAAGCGACAATTTAAGTCCACAAAATCTGCAAAGCCTCATTCACATCTGTGAAAGGTATATTCCTGAAAGCAAACGAGAAGAAATCAAGAATGGCCTCGACGTCTTCCGCATCTTGGGGCATCAAAATGTGATTGGCGATGATCTCGAAAAGGCTCAAAATCTGGAGCAGATCATGAAAAAAATGCGACCAAAGAGAAAGGACATCATCAAGAGAGTCAGAGATTTCATTCGCGCCAATTATGACCCACAACATGATTTTCAGTCTAGCGGCGAGTCGTTTGTTTACCGTGAGCCACCACCACGTCTTGATCGTTATAATTCATCAGGCCTGGACTCCCTTAGTGGTCAGCGCGATCCATCTGATGAAGTAAGGCCCACGAACACTCAAAATCATTGTGGGATGGACTGTTGCTGCTGGGGATGTAACTGCTATGCTCGTCGAATACCCTCTTGTGTGCTGTTGGTTCTGACTGGGATTATGGCAATCGTAACCTTTTTATCAAGTTTGCTGTGGTTTGATAAATTACCCAAAACCTTGTACAATAAGATGGGCAGCGATGGATCCAAGGCGGGCGGATATGTCGTTGGATTCTGTGGTGCGGCTACGATTGTTTTCCTGAGTTGGTGGATTTACAGGAAACTTCGTGGAAACCGGCATGTAGGTCAGATTCCATACCAAAGTTTCAAAAACGATGATCCAATGAAAGCCTACTGTACCGTAGGTGAAAAAGGCTCAATCATTCCTCTGACAAGTGTGAAACTCCCCATAAAGAAACAAAAGAGAAGGCGTTTTGGCTCAATAACTGCAGGATCTTCCCCCGACACGGCTGCCTCTGCTTCTATACTTGAAAGAGAGCAGCGCACGCTCTATTCCGGGCCAAAACAGGAGCGCCGTCCACACAGGAAGAGTATGATGGAAGATGGAGAGCTGCAGACTGACGGGGCTGGTGCGTCCGGAGAAACAGAAGAATTTTAGTCCACGAGGAAGTTTTTTTTCTGAGTTAAATTCAATACGCTTCTCGTTATTCTTCCATAATTCTGTATTAGTTTGGAGAGCAAATACTGACATACCATTGTATTCATTCTATTCATCATATTTATATGATTACAGCACTGAATCATAGCTTACATTGAAACTCATTTACACGGAATGTACGATCTATTTTAGAATGTTTTTATAGACATCACAAAATTTTATACACTTTGTAAAACTACATGTACAATTTTTTTACATGGACTTTGGGGTTTGTAAATAGTAGGTAAATTTTCGAAATGATGGTCCTTGTCTCGTAGGCAAATGAGCCCGAAAAGGAGAAGTTGAGTTTATGATATTATGAGCTGTATAGTTGTGTATCAAGAACACACATATATATATGTATTCATATCATTAGTGCACTTGTCAGCGGTTTGACTTTCAAATAAAAATGATATTTATGTGTCAGTTATCTTTAGTCTGCTTAATTCAAACTCACTGAAGGGATAGTAGTGAAGGACTGGGATCTAACCGAGATGATATGACCTTGTACTGAAGGCCAAGCCAACAAAGCATAAAATCATCGCCCCAAGTAAACAGGCTGGAAAACGATTCACAATTGATAAAAAACTAATAATAATAGTGTAGTTACACCTCACAGGTATTAAGATTAATTCAATTACGCTTACTAATTAAAGTGAAGAGGTTTTATGTTTTAGACAAGGAAGTTGTTCAGTGTCACGAGAAACGCGCCGAGTCACGAAGCGAAGTAAGGGGAATCCCCTGATTCCAAGAATTATGACTCACAGACCCTACGAGTATTCCCTAGGGGGGAGGCATGCGCGTATTTCCCGGGCCTTCTGACCTGAAGTCGCACGCTAGGTCACATACCGGCGAGAAACCCTTTGAGTGCTCTGAATGCCACAAGATGTTCAGCCAAACAGGAAACTTGACCAAGCACATCAAGTAAGCAATGACCATGGTACTGCTGCTGCTGCTGCTGTTGTTGCTGCTGCTGTTGTTGCTGCTGCTGTTGTTGCTGCTGCTGTTGTTGCTGCTGTTGTTGCTGCTGTTGCTAGTGTTGTTGCTGTTGTTTTTGCTGCTGTTGTTGCTGCGGCTCTTGTTGTTGTTGTTGTTGTTGTTGCTACTCTTGCTATTGCTGTTGTTGCTGTTGTGGATGATATATCTTGTTGCACGTCTTTCCCTTCTCCCTTCACGTATTCAACGATCAAATCTTTCATATTTTTCATTCCTTGTGGTGACGAATTTTATACAAGTTTTGTTCGTAAACCTTAGTCCAAAGAGTTGTCTCGAATAAGTTCTCTGTAAGTTTGTTTTTTCCACTAAATCTCTCACATCATTATCCGCATCTTTGTTGACTGTTTAGGTATGTTCACAATAAAGTCAAAAGACCAAAAGACAAACCTCGAGAGAAAAGGTTTTACTGTAGTTTATGTGGTAAAGCCTTCTCCTGCCCAAGCAGCCTTGCAATGCACTGCAGAACACATTCAGGAACCAAACCATTCAAATGTGAAACGTGCAAAACAGCGTTTGCTCAACTTGGAAACTTGAAGAAACATTTGAAGAGATGGCATGACCCGGTCAGTGGTGCTGTTCAAAAGCGCAAGGGCGTGGGTAAGAAGAAAGGCAAAGGAAAGAAAAACGAGGCCATGGCTGAGAATGAAGTGGGTGATGATGTAAGCCAGACAAGAAATGAAAACGAGGCTATGACGTCAAAAGATGCTGGTCAACCATATGAAAGCAACGAGAACAGTGTAGAACATGATAGTGAGGCAGAGGAAGACAACAATCAAGATGATGCAGAAGAATTAATGAGGAGAGAGGAGACCGCCATTGCCTCTATCCTTACTTCAATCACTTCTGATCAAAGCTTCAGCAATACCAGAGGGTACACCCCATTGAATACACCCACCCAAGGGTTCTATATTTCTCCTCTCAACTCAGCCCTCTCCAATGTAGGGCCCTCAGTCACCAGGGCCTCAATAATCATGACGTCCATGTCCCCTATTAGTTCTACTGTAACAGTCCCTGCTGTAATGTCCCAAATGCAACAAAATATGGAGCCATCATCAAGTGCGCATACTCACCTGGCCCCTGTATTTGTACCACCTCAATTAGGTACCTTCATGACAGTTCCAGCATCTGTTTTGCCTCAAATTGCGTCATCCAGTGCCAGGGCACCAATTACCTCATCAGTTGCGACTAGTAGTATCTCCAGCCCCTCAACAATATTGCCCCATGTGCACACTATTTTGACCCCTCAAATAAACCCCCAGCATTATGTTCCCCACACCACGATGAACCAGGTCCAAACTACTGACATACCCATGTATCCATTCTCTCCATCATCCTTATTCCAGCACTGATCTTTTGTTCTACCCCCACCCCCACCCACATAGGATAGATGAATTCATATTCATCATTTTCCATACATTGGTTCACAAACAAAGCATTCACTGTTCACAGACAAAGCCTGCAAGGTAGTTTCAAAGGATTATTCAAATTTGGACCAAACATCGACTGAATGCTTTGTGTTTGTTTGACCAGTGAACTGATGTATGGAAAATGATGAATTGTAGATCGCGGTTAGAAATATTGCTTCTTTCAATCACTAACCACAGGAAGCCCAACATTTTGTTGTGTGTTAAGAATACATATGTATCATCATAGCCATTATATATAACTGATTCAATATTCAAATAAAAATATGTTTGTATCACTTATTTTTAGTCTGCCTAATTCAAACTCACTGAAGGAATAGTAGTGAAGAATAGTGTAGTTACACCTCACAAGTATTAAGATTAATTCAAATACGCTTACTAATTAAAGTGAAGAGGTTTTATGTTTTAGACAAGGAAGCTGTTCAGTGTCACGATAAACGGACCGAGTCACGAAGCGAAGTAAGGGGAATCCCCTGATTCCACAGATTTATGACGCACAGACCCTACGAGTATTCCCTAGAGGGGAGGGGTGAGGAGAAAGATTATCGTATGTGATTTATGAAGTTTTACTGCAATTTTCTGTTAAAATAAATTATAAGAAACGAAGATTGAGACATTGAATATTATTCTATGAAGTTTTGAGTTCTTTTAGATATATAACAATGTTTTGATTAGGCTTTGGTATTCACGTCTCGTGGGGTACTGGTACTGGAAAGGTTTTATATAGTGCTATATTTATCGACAGACAGGCAAAATCAAAACGAAAGTATTCAGTTCTGTAGCTGCGTAAAGCTGTAAAGAGGCATAAAATGTCGGTGAGTTCTGTTATCCTGCCTTTCAACTGTCTCTTAAACTCAATAAGCGACAATTTAAGTCCACAAAATCTGCAAAGCCTCATTCACATCTGTGAAAGGTATATTCCTGAAAGCAAACGAGAAGAAATCAAGAATGGCCTCGACGTCTTCCGCATCTTGGGGCATCAAAATGTGATTGGCGATGATCTCGAAAAGGCTCAAAATCTGGAGCAGATCATGAAAAAAATGCGACCAAAGAGAAAGGACATCATCAAGAGAGTCAGAGATTTCATTCGCGCCAATTATGACCCACAACATGATTTTCAGTCTAGCGGCGAGTCGTTTGTTTACCGTGAGCCACCACCACGTCTTGATCGTTATAATTCATCAGGCCTGGACTCCCTTAGTGGTCAGCGCGATCCATCTGATGAAGTAAGGCCCACGAACACTCAAAATCATTGTGGGATGGACTGTTGCTGCTGGGGATGTAACTGCTATGCTCGTCGAATACCCTCTTGTGTGCTGTTGGTTCTGACTGGGATTATGGCAATCGTAACCTTTTTATCAAGTTTGCTGTGGTTTGATAAATTACCCAAAACCTTGTACAATAAGATGGGCAGCGATGGATCCAAGGCGGGCGGATATGTCGTTGGATTCTGTGGTGCGGCTACGATTGTTTTCCTGAGTTGGTGGATTTACAGGAAACTTCGTGGAAACCGGCATGTAGGTCAGATTCCATACCAAAGTTTCAAAAACGATGATCCAATGAAAGCCTACTGTACCGTAGGTGAAAAAGGCTCAATCATTCCTCTGACAAGTGTGAAACTCCCCATAAAGAAACAAAAGAGAAGGCGTTTTGGCTCAATAACTGCAGGATCTTCCCCCGACACGGCTGCCTCTGCTTCTATACTTGAAAGAGAGCAGCGCACGCTCTATTCCGGGCCAAAACAGGAGCGCCGTCCACACAGGAAGAGTATGATGGAAGATGGAGAGCTGCAGACTGACGGGGCTGGTGCGTCCGGAGAAACAGAAGAATTTTAGTCCACGAGGAAGTTTTTTTTCTGAGTTAAATTCAATACGCTTCTCGTTATTCTTCCATAATTCTGTATTAGTTTGGAGAGCAAATACTGACATACCATTGTATTCATTCTATTCATCATATTTATATGATTACAGCACTGAATCATAGCTTACATTGAAACTCATTTACACGGAATGTACGATCTATTTTAGAATGTTTTTATAGACATCACAAAATTTTATACACTTTGTAAAACTACATGTACAATTTTTTTACATGGACTTTGGGGTTTGTAAATAGTAGGTAAATTTTCGAAATGATGGTCCTTGTCTCGTAGGCAAATGAGCCCGAAAAGGAGAAGTTGAGTTTATGATATTATGAGCTGTATAGTTGTGTATCAAGAACACACATATATATATGTATTCATATCATTATTGCACTTGTCAGCGGTTTGACTTTCAAATAAAAATGATATTTATGTGTCAGTTATCTTTAGTCTGCTTAATTCAAACTCACTGAAGGGATAGTAGTGAAGGACTGGGATCTAACCGAGATGATATGACCTTCTACTGAAGGCCAAGCCAACAAAGCATAATAACCTCGCCACAAGTAAACAGGATGGAAAACGATTCACAATTGATAAAAAACTAATAATAATAGTGTAGTTACACCTCACAAGTATTAAGATTAATTCAATTACGCTTACTAATTAAAGTGAAGAGGTTTTATGTTTTAGACAAGGAAGTTGTTCAGTGTCACGAGAAACGGACCGAGTCACGAAACGAAGTAAGGGGAATCCCCTGATTCCAAGAATTATGACTCACAGACCCTACGAGTATTCCCTAGGGGGGAGGGGGTGAGAGGAAAGATTGATGTTCCTGATTCATAAAGTTTTGCTGAACATATATGTTAAAATAATCTTAAGAATCAAAGATTCAACCATTTAATATTACGCTATGAATATTTGAGGCGTTTTAGAAATATGAAATTTTTTTAAAATTAAGGCTTCGTATTCACGTCTCGTGGGGTACCGGGACGGGCTTATATTGCTCTATTCGTCTAGACAAACATGCTATAATTGCATCAGAAAATCAAAACGAAAGTGTTCAGTTCTGTAGCTGCGTAAAGCTGTAAAGAGGCATAAAATGTCGGTGAGTTCTGTTATCCTGCCTTTCAACTGTCTCTTAAACTCAATAAGCGACAATTTAAGTTCAAGAAATCTGCAAAGCCTCATTCACATCTGTGAAGGGTATATTCCTGAAAGCAAACGAGAAGAAATCAGGAATGGCCTTGACGTCTTCCGCATCTTGAAGCATCAAAATGTGATTGGCGATGATGTCGAAAAGGCTCAACATCTGGAGCAGATCATGAAAGAAATGCGACCAAAGAGAAGGGACATCATCAAGAGAGTCAGGGATTTCATTCGCGCCAATTATGACCCACAACATGATTTCCAGTCTAGCGGCGAGTCGATTGTTTACATTGAGCCTCCTGCAGTACTGGTTGATAATCATCATGCACCACCACGTCTTGATCGTCATAATTCATCAGGCCTGGACTCCCTTAGTGGTCAGCGCGATCCATCTGATGAAGTAAGGCCCACGAACGCTGAAAATCATTGCGCGATGGACTGTTGCTGCTGGGGATGTAACTGCTATGCTCGTCGAATACCCTCTTGTGTACTGTTGATTCTGACTGGGATTATGGCAATCCTAACCTTTTTATCAAGTCTGCTGTGGTTTGAAGAAATACCTAAGAACTTGTACGATAAGCTGGGCAGCAATGGATCCAAGGCGGGCGGATACGTCGTTGGATTCTGTGGTGCGGCTACGATTGTTTTCCTGAGTTGGTGGATTTACAGGAAATTTCGTGGAAACCGGCAAGTAGGTGAAATTCCATACCACAGTTTCACGAATCATACCAATGCGCCTGTTGCTTTCGATGATCCAATGAAGGCGTACAGTACCATAGCGGAAAATGGCTCAACCAACTCTCCGGGAAGTGTGAAACTTCCCATAAAGAAACAGAAAAGAAGACCAAATGGCTCCGTAACTGCAGGATCTTCCCTCGACACGGCCGCCTCTGCTTCTGTACTCGAAAAAGAGCATCGCAAGTTCTATTCCGGGCCAAAACAGCAGCGCCGACACCATAGGGAGAGTACGACGGAAGATGGAGGGCTGCTGACTGACGGGGCTTGTGCGTCCGGAGAAACAGATGAATTTCAATCAAGAGAGTCGTTGTTTACTGTTGAGAGCGACTTCAGCAGTGATGAGCCTAGAGTACCACCGATGACAGCTGAGTAGAGGACGTCCAATTATCAAATAGTTAACCTCCGATATTGATATATAAGAAAGTACATCCCAGGGGTGGGGGTTCGAGGTACACCCATGCATTCATAACTTGCTGTTAGGAATTCCAACCAAACACGTCACGCGATAATGTCACGCGATCACGTCACGCGATCACGCAACATTATGATTTGACTTGTATCATCAGTACGCGTAAAAGAAAATGCGCATTTTGTTTTTAAACAGCTGGCAATCTCGTACCCAGAGTCTTTCAGGCTCTGTACTCGAGATTGGATAGCAAGAGTCTCGCGAATTCGTTCTCAGTCTCCCTCGGGCCATTAATCTCATTTTATGCCACAGATAGCCCGCAAAGAAAACAATCGAGACACATGCAATGAAGTTAATATTTTATAGGATTATATGATATTAAGATTAAGTAGATCGATAATTTAGAGCGGAGGGGTACGTGAACATAATTTAGCTTATTTCAGGGGGGAGGGGACAGTCCAAATATGTAACATACTCTCGATCTTCACCGTTCAAAATTTACATTCACAAGGAGCTGCAAAGGCCTCGGATTTGTACGCGTTTCCAATATTTGGTGGCTTCTTTGAATTCCTTAGCGCAACTAAACAATAGCCGGTGTACATCGGGAAGAAAGTGAATAAGTCATAGATAGTAATTCATAAAAAGTTTATAAATTAGATTTGAATACATGTGATTTTATTCCAGATATTCATACTTAGATATTCATATTATAATTTAACGATTCTTACTTTGTAAGAAAACAGTAAAACATACATTGTAAAGTACCAAAATTATCTTCACATTGATGTACATTTTCTGATTCTTTGGAACTTTTTATACAAATCTATAAATATAAACGTGATATTAATGTAATAGTTTACACACGTGTTTTATGTAACATGTTCTTTGTTATCAATATATATGAAGAATAAATACATAAATATTTTTGAATAAATAACTATTTTAAATAATGTTGACAAGAACCGAGGAGCCCTGGGTACGAGCCTCGTTTTCAATTCCTATGCGCATGCGCAGTCTTGAATTACAGTCAAACTTCCATATGAGGTGTAGATAGGACGACAAAGCCTAGTTCCATGTTTAGGGATGCTCTGACCACAGCCAATGGGGGAAATAATGTAACATTCCACTGTATAGTACTTCTGATACTTGGTGTAAGAGCGAGGTTTATAGCAGGGGTTATTTTCCAGGCTTCGCCTGATTCGCTTATGGAAATCCAACTCTTTAATGACATCTCGGGCTTCCTGTTGTACAGATTGGGTTGAGTTTCTTGCCAGCATGACGTCATAAGGTCGTGCGGTTACTTGTAACAAAACACATGTGAGCAAGACAGCTACTGCGCATGTCTGAAAAGATAAATTAAGAAAACACTGTTAGCGGAAAATAGAGTAGAAAAATGCACTCATTACTATTGTTATCTTAGCTCAATTTTAAAATGGGGAAAAACCTTAGAGCCCTTAGCTTATAAGATGCTAATCACATAGCTAAACCGGAACCGGAAATAGATGGGAAAGAAAAAAGAAAGAAAAATACGAAGAACTGCTGTGTCGTTGCCATAACTGATCCTAAATACCTGCATTCATGGCTTTACGTGAGAAACCTTTTTTATAAACCTTAGCAAAATAATAAAACGTGCGAGAAAGCCAATTCCAACTCCTTAGATTAGTTTTTGTTTTTCTAGGATTAGATTTCTTTTCTGATTCAAAGTTACTTGTAGAAAGATTAAACTGGGCGTAAAGGAATGCGGAATTAATGCACGTTATGTTCGACTAAGTGCTCAATTCAAACCATTACCTAAACATTACACTTTGAAAAACAATCCTACTTGCGATAAATTATTTAGACAAATGTCTAGTGGCTCTGTTCCATGTTTATAAAACAAATGATTGAAGAGCGACTTTGTTTTTGAAAAATAAAGATTATTATGAAGGTTTAAACAATCGAAGCAAAACACTGTATTCATTGGAAATACTTACCAGTGTGACTTTCTCGATAACCACCATGTTGTGTTGTTTTTCTTGACGGGTTTCTTTTGTCTTTTCTTCTTTTTAGTGCTTGTTTTTCTCTTGGTAGAGTTAGAAGTAGAATGTGAAGCATCCATGATCTGGCCGGCCTTTTATCCTTTATTTCTTGCAGTATTTTCGTAGTTTCTTCAAGGTGATGCAAAGTTCTAAATCAGCTGAGTTTTTCCCTTGCCTATTGCTTACAAGCGGGAGTTGTAGCATACAACAGCTGTAACGGCTCATCGTTGCTGATGTTTTGTTCATCTACGTTGATAACGTAGTCATATTTCACGGATTACTTTCGACATTGGAAATAGAAACCAGCAAGCTACGTACTGTCAATCATGTCCAGGATGGCTTTGCTCGTCCGAAAGACAGTTTGTATTTTATGGAGCATCATGGTGCAACTATGAAGAACTTTCTCGCGCAAAATGTAAAATTTCAATTTTCAACGCTCTTTAAAAAAGACAAAAGCGTAGTGTCCTGCGTGGAAAAAAATATACACTTTGAGCTGCATGCTTACTATATCATTTATTTGTTTAACGATACGTTGATTTGAAACGGAAGTTTTCAAGTTCTGCTAAAAATACTAGATAAATAGAATTATATTTTAATGTATTTGCGCCGGATCAACGACTAGTAGCAAATGCGTCAGTGCGTCAAACGCTAAACAGACAAAGATAGAAACGATCAGAATACGAACATGACAGACTATAATTGAGTAGGTAAAAAATAAATAGATTAATGATTCATAACCAAATGAATGAATGAATGAATGAATGGATGGATGAATGAATGGATAGATGAATAGATGAATATGATGGAATGAGTGTGTCTTCTTTTATTAAATCCTTCATTTTTTTGTTATTACGCCTTGCTTATCTACACAAAGGAAACGAATATTTTTGATTCCTAACAAGTTAAGAGAGTTCAAAAGGATGCGTACCATAAGCATATCCGATATCCATTAGTAACTCAACACCTTAAGTTGGACTAAGCTTCTGGTCTAAAGTAATCGATATCTATTCGTAACTCTACACCGTCTGCTTTCGATTATAATCGATACACTTTCGTATCTTGACTACCATTTAAGCTGTAAATAACAACATTCGCTCGGAGCTGAAAATAAATCGTAGAATCTTTTCCGTTAACGACGGGTTATAGCATTGATTCGTTTGTTAGGAGCGGCGAATTTCAAAAATATACCCTATCAAAATGATGAATATTTATACATTAGCAAACCTCGGTGGGTTTTCACCGAAAAGAATAAGAGAAAAAGAGTATTTAAATGAGATTTACAATTCATTTGGTATCACTAATCCACAAGAGAAGATCCCTTAGAGAAGAACTGAATCAAAGTTCATCTGCAGGCAGAATACAACAAGAATATGATGGGAAAACCTATTATTCTAAAGGTATGTGTAGACTGGGTTCGGCGTAAAAATGCAATTCTTTTCAACACATTTTTTCAGTATGAGTTTTTATTATTACATGTCTTAAGAATACCTCTTGAAATCAGTATAATTCAAGATGAATATCGCGAATAACTTTTTTGAATTATATATGTTTTTTATTTTTTCGTTGTTTGAAAAGTGAGTGAGTGGATTTATATAATGTAAATGGAACTATCTTGACAAGACCATGGCCCATATATTACCGCCAAGTTTCGTCCAGCCTATCGAAATTCCACATCTTTTTGCTAGTTTACTAACAGTTTTTCTTCTCTTTTTCTTTCTTGGTCCAGGCATGCGCAGTATCACTAGTTTGTGCTTTCGTTTTCCTTCAAGCAACAGCTCGTCCCCATGGCAACTCGACGTCATCAAATGTGTCCCTTCCAGTGCACGCACAAGAAATGACCAATCCTGAGCAAGTAAAATCTGGTTCACGTGGCAACATGACGTCAAAAGTGACTGTTTCTGCGTATGCGCATGAAATAACCAATCAGCAACTAGTAGGAAGACGTAATGAAGAAGACAGCGAAGAATTTCATTCCCACGTTCATCGAAGAATGGCAGACAATCCCTGCTTTAAGAAATACATAAAGCATACCTCAAATCCTAAGCATTTCACGGTGGAGTGCAGAAAACGAGCTTTTCTAGGATGTTTTAAAAACATTGCTAAAAAACTCCATACCAATTGCCGGCCAGTCTATGTTTCGTATGGAAAACTAAAACTCATCCAAGACTGTAAATGTGCTGATTAAGCTGGAATACCTTCATCAAAATTATAGGAAGTGTTGAAATTTTCTTAATTATTGGGATCCCTGTGGTAGCTGGTCTTCTATCCACAGGGACTCCGCGTTTTCTGTTATTTGTAATTTCACCTTTTTTCATAAGTAATATTTTTGCAGGTATTCTATGTACTTGTTACCACCATATTTATGACTTTCCATTCAAATACTCGACTCAAATAAATTCAGTAAGGAATTAGCTTTGAGAAATGTAAAGAAAATATCAATGATCTTACTTTGTATCTTCAAGGAAAAGGATTTTTAAATTATTAAAATATGAAATCACTATCAATGAGAAATAATCTTTGAAAGAATGTAAAGAAAATGCCAATGACATTTCAATGTATCTTTATATATGAGGATTTATGATTAAATTATTAAAATAGCTATAATCGCGCATCGCTTTTGTATGTGTAGATTTGCAGATGTGGGTAGAAATTCAAATAATGCAATTGGGCTTCCTGTGGTTTTTAACCAGCAAAAAAACAACGGATATTTATTTTCGACATTGACTTGACGAATATAATACCACCACGTCTAGACAGATTACGTCGTCAAATTATTTTTATTTCGGTTTAGAAATGAAAGGAAATGATGTATACGCGAGCCCGCTTCGACAGCGGTAATAAGAACCGGAAATGATCTTGTTATTTTTCGGTCGGTAAACCGGAAGTAAGCTGTTTGCAGCTTATGGTGCAACTTTTACGGAAGTTTTAGGAAGCCATTAATGACATGGATAATTTTTTGTTTGAGCTTTACTTATACCGTTTATCTACTTCTCTTCTATAACTCTTTCAGGTATGTTAATTCTTGGAGGCTATTTTTAGACAAAGTTTATAAAATTAGGAAACAGGAATTAAAAGATTTAAACATAGGAAGAGACTTTGTAGAATAAGTTAATGTGGACAGACAGACGGAACAGACAGACAGACAGACAAAATAGAGATACAGACAGACAGACAAAATAGACATAGAGACAGACAGACAGACAGACAGACAGACAGACAGACAGACAGACAGACAGAAAGACAGACAGACCAACATAAGGACATACAAAGGGAAAAAGAAGGAAATAATAAAGCAATGAGTATACCTTTAATCTTGTTATGTACTGTGCTGGCTAGTCGACTGTCGAAAAGGGAAAACATTCTGTAGCAGACCTGGTATCATGTGGTTATGATGATAGACCTGGTATTGGTTGTGATGAAAACATGCCCAGAAGCAAGTGGCCAAACAAAACAAAACCATTTGCTCTAACATGTACAAGAAATATGAGTTAATATAGTTAAACTAAATGACAAGAAAGAAAACACGAAAAAGCTAAAGAAAAAGAAACTAAGAACAAATATGCTTACAAGATCTGTGTTTCCACACTGTGCATCGGTGACAAACTGACTGATTATGAATACTAATTTACTGACGCTGATACGAACAAAAGAGCTTGAAAAACAAAGAAAACTTACTTAACTATACAAATCTGAACAATGAATGAACCAGGTATGCATGCAAGAACTAATGCGTGACAACAGATTGAAGGAAGGATGGGTGAATTGATGGGATGGGATGGGTGGTAGCCAGCTAATCAAACCACTCCTCACCTCTAGATATCTCAAAGGTTTAAAGTTAAATCAAAACAGTAACTAACAAATTTCAAATTACATAATTTTTCATTTTTATTAATCATTTCTTGTACTATATTCCATTTACAAGGAAGATATTATTAATGTATTTGTAATAAAATAATGATATCAGACTAACATGAGTCCAACATATGAACGAGACAAAGTCTCTACTTAACATATATATTATGTATTGATAATTATTATCATTATTAATATCCTAAATATAGCTGTCCTAATTGATATTTCTTAAATAATTTCATCTGACAATATTTTTTTTTACACTTTTTGATTCATTTCTGTATAATAAATAGTTTTTGTTTTATAAATACAATCCATTTTACTATATTAAAAATGTCTTTAAAATATTAATTAAATACGTTGAGAAAAAATAGTGCATAAATATCATCCGTTTGCCTCGATGTCATGAGGGCCTCACTATCATGTTACGCGCATGTGCAGTCAATAGTAAATTTTCTGCCATGTATTGTTTTTACAACAGGTTTGCACAGAGTACTTCCATTCGTCAGGATGTTTTTCGTACACTCGCCGACTGGTGAAGATATGTGGCATTTTACAACATTAACATTAAATTCCATGGAATGACTTTTAACGCACGAGTGTTCAGTGTTGCGACGAAATCTCAAGGCGTTAGAAAGCGATGACATTGTTTCTGACGCTGCCGTTGTTGCTGTTGTTGTTGTCTTTGTTGTTGCTGCTGCTGGTGTTGTTGCTGCTGTTGCTACTATTGATGCTTTTTCTTGTTGCACGTCTTTCTCTACTCCCTTCACCACGTATTCAACCATCAAATCTTTCATATTTTTCATTCCTTGTTGTGCTTGGTCGTTGCCATGGTTACTTCTTGGTCTCGTTTCCATGCGTGGTCGACACACACACATGCATATCCACAGGCTAATTATCAAAGTGAAGACAAGTGACTGCAAAAATAAGAAAAACATAACCATTAATATTACAATAATAATATTAATAATAATAATAATAATAATAATAATAATAATAATATTAATAATAATAATAATAGCAAAAAATATTTTATTTGTAAAGAGTTTATTCCTTCGAAGCCCAGTTCATTGGATGTTCCTATACACTAGACTCTTTGGAGTCGTTGCGCCAAAGCTTACCCCGAGCGCGCTCCGAAGCTACCACGATTAAAAATCGGCCAAGTATCGGAAAGGCCTCAGAATCTTTGAAGCAGTTGGTGAAAAGTACGGTAAATACGTGCCGTGATCGTGATAGTCCCGTACAGTACATGTCCGTTATGATGTCGGCGAATTTACATCAAGATTGACAGACGGATGTATTTCTTTTGTTCCCGTGTGACGTCATAAGAAATCTCTTTTGCACTTTAACGCATGGAAAACTTTGAAAAAACTATTCAAAAGAAAGGAAATCAGGCCGCCAGTGGTTTGGCTTGGTCGCAGCTTCGTTCAAATCATTCAATGAAACTGGGCTTGTCAGGAAAGATCTGAAGCGCTTGGCTCAAAATTTGCATATCAAAAGCCTTTATTCCTAGAAAGAGAACTTTTCTGCTTAAGTTGAAATTCGATTGAGTCAGCTAATCTGATGGACTTGATTCTTTTCTACGGTTTTTTCTTTTCTTTTTTTTTTTTTTTGAGTATTTGCTTTTTTCACTATTTTTTTTTCCTGTCGAACATACAGAATTCCAGTGATCCTGATAGGGCTGGTGAGAGTAGCCCAATCAAACTGCACGACAGAGTCAATAAATGAAAAATATCGACTCTCAACTGATGACATATCTATCAATGTATGACTGACTGAGTCAAAAAAACGAGTGAAAAACAAGCAAAAAGAAAAAATAGCAATTAAGTTTTTTAAAAAATGTCTAAGATTTTTTGGAAATCTGTTAAAAAACGAAACTTCAGAACTAAAAAAAATAAAATCAAAAAAATAAAAGGACTCACCTTAAAGAAAAATTCCATTTTAAAATATCTTATTCTTGTGTAGAGTTAGTTGTTGAGTGCTGTAGCCAATCTACTTGAGTACAATGCTTCGTGTCTTGTGTAACTGGTGATGTATTCTTTCTCGAATACCAGAACTGCTTATAAACCATTGGTATATGCATACTTTAGAATACGTAATTTCCTCCACTAGTTCCCCCATACATATGTATTTTTCTATTTACAGAATCACCTAATGATCTATTTTTAGGCGTAGTTGATGAAGACGGGGTACATATGTTGAAGTATATCTCAATGAAATATTACGTATCAAGCTAAAGAGAGAACTGCAATTCCAGCCATGCATCGACCAATGGGCGCGCACTAAATCCGCATCAACCTGTCCTGTTCCGTGTTGGTTTGTTACTTACGTCGATTGTAATGACTCATGTAGCGCGCTAAGAGGAAGTCGATCTAGCGCGCACAAGTCAAAAGTCAACCTTCTTGACGGGGGTTTTCCCTAAATATCATCTGGAATATCACACAATTGTGAAAACGGTCTTCAATATTTATCAATCAGTCTAAATAGTATCTATCCATAGCGGTTTGGAAATTAATGAGCTTAGAAATACGCCACAATTAGTGGTGGGCAGAGATTCTTTCTAAAATAGTATATACACATATATATAATTTAGTTGAATGCAAACGTCAATAAGGTGACCTTTTGACATCAAGTATCTGGTAACAAATCGCAACGTCAACAATTTACATCATTCATGCCCTCGTTAGACTGACTGAAGTAGCGATTGCACCATTAACTACTAACGATTAGAGATAATTAGAAGGTATTAGGCACTATCAGATCTTTTTCGTTGGAGATGCGCAGGGTAAAACAAAATCAATATGAGCAATAAATAGAGCAATATTTTTACTGGAAGATCTCAAGGCAGCAGAATTCCTCGTCCAAAAAAGCTGTATAATCCAAGATGTGACAGTTGTTATTTATTTCCGTTCCAATCCCAAAGCTTCAGTTCTGAAGCAAAATCATTTCCATAATTATTTTAAGACCCAAATCAAATGAATAACTGTAACACAATGTGTACCGTTATCATTACCACGAGTTGTAGTGAATTATCTGTGTACCAAAATCTATACGGAAGACAGCTTATTATATTATTGTTTTCTACTCTTATTCTGGAATCTTAGGGAATATAATTGAGTTAGTGTGTCGCTCTTTTACATCAAATTAATTCATTGAATATACGAACAGGTTAACTCACGTATCATTGAAATATCAATAATATTAATATTGTGGAAAAAGTACAAAAAAAATCTTAAAGTGCATTCAAAGAACAACGAGAAATGCTCTCTTGTCCGAGCCACATGGCGTACCAAATGATACAAAGTACGCCAACATTGCGTGATTTTTGGAAAGGTTTGACATGTTGTGTGACAGCTTGCCGTGTGACAGTTTAAACGGTAGTATAACTACGTTATCTTGACATTTATTTATAAGTTATATTCATACTTCCGCTCCGTCTCGTTGTTAATCACTGGAAAATGAAATCACAAATATAAACTTTTGATTTAATGTGAAAAATTTGGCAAGAATCTTGTCGTAACACTTGAGGAACCTCGTGCATCGGAGATATAAAGAGGTTTGAAAATGGGTGGGACATCGAAGAATTTCCGGTTTCCAGACTTGTTGAATAAAGCACGAGATAAACTTGCTAAATACGAGAAAACAAAGAAAAAAAGAAAAAGATCCCTGAAAAAGCAACGCGCTTAAGCTTCTTTTTATTTTCACGCCATTAACTAAAATCCACAGGAATGTTTCAAAGTCTTTTTTCTAAAAAGTTTTTGGAACCGATCTTTAGTTTCAAAAATGTTCATGGATTTCGTGACGTGTTTTTTCGCTGCTATTCATAGTATTTTGTCTTAGATTTTTAGGGTCTAATTTAGATTGAAGCTCGAATTTGGCAGGTTTAAACTTAGAACTATAAAAATGCTTGGGATAAAAAAAGCCATGCGATCGAAAGCGCAACCAAGAATGCTGACACAAGGTCCATACTTGAATATCATAGCGTTACCGACGGTTTTTCCAAGAAGAAAAATCGCTGTAAAGCTGGATCACATGTTTCAACGAGGAAAATCTAATTCTGTCCCTTTAACTAAGACGGAATAAAAAACTAGAAATCAGACAAGAAGAAGGAGTTGGATCGATCAACGAGTAAGAAAAAGGAAGAATTACACTTCCGGGAGTAGATGTCTCTTGCTTGCGCAATGGGTCGCGGTAAAAAGAGGAAACTGAAACGGAGGAAAGCGGAAAGTGGACATTGATCTTTGTGATGATTATCAGTGAGCGCCGGCATGTAGAATAAACCCGCGTACAGCGCCTATTCTAGCAGTGAAATTCATTTATGTTTAGAGTTTAAAATCCCTAGAAATGTTTAAAGTGTCAGGTTTAATTTCATAGATATGTTTTCGATTCTTTATCGTAAAACATAAGTACTTGCGCAATATCTCGTTTTGAAAGGATAGCAGACTACTTCCCTGTTGATCACCTCACACAGAACCATATGTTATCCAAACCTGAATGCCTGCATGTGTCTCAACAATAGATCTTTTAAAAATAAAACATCGATATTTCAAAGCATCGTTAGTGTGAATGTATACCACACCTTTCTACTGTCCGTCCCACCCTCAAAACCATTAATAATGAACGAACAAACGTGCGAAACGAATCTACATATTTCATATATAATGTTAGCATTCAAAACACATAGTTTTCCCCACAGTTTCATGGCATTAAATTATGATATATTTTTTTGCCGGCTAAATTGTAATACAATTACAACCATTACTTGCGATAAATATAGAATATAGAATATATATATAGATCATATAGAGTTTTCATTGATTCAAATATTGTTATTGTTTGGTAAAATGGATGCTTTTACTTTGAGTGATTGTTCCTGCCGGTTACGCTGTTCTACATCAATTTATTTTTTCAACAACACGAGATTGAAAATGGAAAACGCAACGCCCCGACTTGTCTTTACCGTTAAGTTTAGTAACTCTTTTTGTCAAATAAAACTTGAATAGCTGAACCTGCTATCGATAGTACTGTCTATATTTATTTCAAAATCGCCGAGTCACTGAACACCTTAATCATTAGCATACATATTTTACGCAAATTCATTTGTTTTTTTCTTCCTGTTTCAGCACTGCATGAGGAAAAACGAAATCTTCCGAAAATTGAACGGAAAGTTCCGAGTGAATATCCGGAACTTAATGAATATCGCACATTTTCTAAATAAGGAAATTTCAGAGACTTAAGAATAGAAATTTTCTGAAACTCGTTATTGAAAAAGAAACAACAAGTGAAAGGAACCGTAAAGGAAGATGAATAATTGTACAGCAATAAATAAAAACCTAAGTTTCGCTTTGGACTATTTTTAATATTCACATATCAGTCCGGGGGGTTCTTGGGTGATAGCGCAGATTTTGTACAAGTGGGAAACGATACGTATACGGCAAATTCATAGCCGTACTGTAAGTGGCCGTACCGTACCGTACCGTAACCGTAACCGTAACTAAGCGCGGTCAAACGATCAAATTCAAATTTTTCAAATCCCACTCATCTGGAAGAAAAATAGAATTCCCTGACATTTCCCTGACCAAAAAAAATGTTTTCACTGAGCACGTACTACTGGCCACTAACCTCCTGCGCAGCCGCTGTGTGGCGCTTCAAGTTCCCCGTTATTTCCGATCCCACAAGGGTGCGCACGAGGCTAACTGGGGACTTGTTTTACCAGAAATTATATTTACATGGTAGCTCATCTTAAGAAAACATTGTGAGGGTTGACAAAAATTCACCGACTTTTCACTGACTTTTGGGTAAATTGTGATAATTCACTGACCAAAATCAAAATTCTCTGACAATTCCCTGACCTCGAAAAAATGTCAGAATTCAATAACTTTTCCATGTGGAAACCCTGTTGTTAGAAAAATACCTTCTGGCCGGTATAAATAACCTCCATATCTTTTATTGAAATCAATTGTTGTCTATCATTATTTTTGTCAGTTGATTATATTATATAAATATTATCCTATTTGTTATCATTTGTTGTTTCATCTCGTCGTTTAGACAAGTGTTGTAGCTACTGTTACAAGTTATTCGTTGCCAAACTTTTAGTGTTGCAAGAATTTCTGAAGGAAAAAAGTTCCATATTTATATTACAACTAAAAGGAAGTATATACACAAGCTGTACACATCGCTGCTACAGAATTAAACTCCACATCTGATTGGTTAAAACGTTGACACTCCGTGATTTTAGCTGCTTCACTATATCTGATTGGCTCATACGAGTGATCGCGTATCGTTCACGTGCACTGATTGGATAAAAGAATCGCTTCCTATTTAGTTCAGCGCAGACGATAAAGCAGTAAGGTGCGTTAAACAATGACCCACATTTGAAGTAGGATTCAACTAAAGTCATCAAGGATTTGTCACATCAAAGATGTTTTCTCGAAACGTAAGACACGCTTTCTACTTATTACTTGTAACTATTACTACTTTCTTCAGTTTTGCGGCCTCTCTCCACAAAACTTAACACGCAAAATACCAATTCGATGTGTGAGTTAGCTGTGCCCTGACTTAAATCAGCACAGAGGTTGTTTCAGGGTTCTATCTGTGAGTTAGCCATACCCTGACTTAGATCAGCCCAGAAGTTGTTTCAAGGACATTATAATTTTTAAATGATAAAGTATCAAAACATTATAATAAAAAAAAATATTAAAATATTAAAATATCATCTACATAAATATACCATAATGTGGTCAATACTCTAATCTTCTGTTTGTATTTTTGCAGTCAGTCGTCTTCACTTTGGTAATTACCATGTGGATATCGTGGATATGCATGTGTGTGTGTCGACCAGCGATGGAAACGTGGTCAAGTAGTAACCATGGCAACGCCTCAACAAATCTATGCGTGAAAAGTCGAAAGTTAAGCAGCGCAGGCGTTTGGGAAGTAGAATGCTACATATCCTCACCGTTTGGGGGGTGTATACAAAACATCATCATTTATGGAAGTACTCTATGCAAACCTGTGTACACTACACTAGCTGGAATAAGAAGGACTATTGATTGTGTATGCGCATAACACGATATCGAGGCTGAAAACCACTATTTTACAGTAGTAACAGTTTCCATAGTGATCATCCAACCTGTTTTTATCGTCCAAAGATGATGTTGTAAGCATTAATTTTGTTCCACATAATAAACATTGATAATAATCCAATTCATTTTCATAGATAGGAATAACGATTATTGTGCATTATAGTCCGACTTATTTTTTCCCAGAAGATCATTTTTCTCAGACAAGGACTCTTAAGCGTGTTTTAGTAGTTATTTGCATTTTGTGTTATTAAAATATTAAAGTAGCTTCTCAATTCTACACTGTCTCCTAGTAGTGTTTTTCCCTGACCCCAGTTATGTCACATGTCGGCAGTGGCATAATCATCGGTGACCCCCATTTTTCTTTGTCTTAAAACTAAGATACTACCACGCGAACGTCCTTAAGACACTACCCGAAACTGAGTTGAGTATGATTGCTGTAAGATGATTTGCCTCGTTTGGCCGAAGCCACTAGTGCAGCTACTTAAGGTCCAGTTAACTTCAGACGTCGAACTTTTGCCACTTTGAATCTAATAGTTGTATTTCGTACTATGACAAGTGCGTGCGACAATATATGGAATTTGTAAGAACACAGATTGCTTGGGCTATCTGTGGTAAGATGCAACGGTAAATTGTCTAAGTAGCAAGAGCCGAGATCGTATGAAAAGTATACAAGATTTGCTATCATTTGATGGATTAGCCTTGCTATTTCTAAAGTAATGCTTGGCCACTGTTCTGAGGTGATTGACAGAGTATTTTGAGCCGACAAATCACGTTGGAAAAGTTGCCATAAAAGCGAGTGATAATAATTTTTAAAGTTCTTATCGCTGATATGCCATACGAATGGCCTTATTCGTTTAGTCGTTGAATTATTATTTATCTGTATAATGAACAATGTGTAGTCAAAAAATGAAAAAGAAAAGAAGTCTTCATCTCCACCTCCATCTGGAGTCACGTGATAAACTCAGGTTGGCAATACGCATGCGTAATGAACGTGTTCCACTGTCCTACCCACACGCAGACAACAGCTGTGTCCACAGTTATCCGTACATTCAGATACCTTGTAATCTTAATAACGAATCAAACTTTAGAAAGCACTGATCCGAGATACGTGTAAGGAGGTTGGTTACAGATTACTGGAGATGTCTTACGAGAGCACGTTTGTCGTTGTGCTGTGTGTTACACTGGTTTGTTTTTGTAGGGGAGGCTCTGAGCATGAATTTGTTGGCGGGAAAAAACATAGTTTGCATGACGATAATGTAGCGTTCTTGGGAGATGAGATGGCGAAGGAGTTTGAGACACTTACATCCGAGGAATCAAAGAGAAGACTCAGGTATGTATTACTTACTACACGACAAGAAATTATTTGATAATAAACTTCAAAACTTTAAAAAAACCTTTAAGAAATGTATCGATAGTGAAAAAGGGAACCTCTTGGCTGATCTAAGTCAGGGCATGTCTAACTCACAGATGAAACCCTGAAACAACCTCTGGGCTGATCTAAGTCAGGACATGGCTAAATATAACTCGCAGAGCGAATTAGAATCAAGCATGTTAGGTTTTGCGGAGGGAGGAAAACCTTCGAATCAAGGGAGAGACAAACTCTAATCACATGTAATAAAACCTAAGGAATAAATTGAAAGGACAAGAAAGCATACAATATAGGTTATTGGGAGTAAACACATTATTGTTGAGCAATTAATACATTTTTTATTGAGTCTTTATATTTCAATAAAAGTTTATCTTTTCTTTAAAAAAATATTAACTTTCACGAAAAAATAAAATAAAAAAACCCCAAAACAATGGGAAATACATATATAAAAAAAGAAATCTAAAATATGAATTTCAACTCGAGTTATGAATAATTGATGTTTTCCTGCGAAAAGTAAAGTGATTTTGCATTTGAGTTAAAATTAATTTCAGATCATTTTGAAAACCAGGTTCATAGTAATGAGTCGGAAAAGACCTCAAGATAGGTTTAGTGTTTTGTAAACAAATCCTGTGTTAGATCAGCTCGGAGCTGTGCACACAACCAAGTCACGTGTACTGAGATTAGCGAGGTCACTGACCACCTGTTACGTTTGAAGGCGCACACCTGTCGTCATGGTAACACACCGGTGATTACCAGTGAACTGGTTTGAGTTACGAATCAATTAAAAAATAAATAAAAAATAAAAAATAACAAGAAAAAGTGAAAAAATGTCCAAAATGTTTGAAGTCTTGTGTAAGTGAAGTATTGATTAACTTTTTTGGGGCAGCTTTTTGGAGTGGCTTACTAACCATCGTCGCAACTGAATAGCTGAATTGCAAAGGGGGATAAAAAAAAAGAAGTTTTCTTGGATCATATCTTTCAGGATGCTCGTTCCCAGGATTGATATTAACAAAGATGGTTTAGTGGAAGAAGCTGAGCTAGAGATCTGGGTACGACATAAGATGAAGAAATGGGAGGTAGAAGAAGACGTCGATGCAATCTTCAGGGACCTGGACACTAATAATGACGACCAAGTCACGTGGCACGAATATATGACAAGGACGTTTGGATTCCCCGAAGAAGGTTGGTGAAAATCACGTGACATAGAGAGGGGTCGAGGATGATTTGCTATGATCACGTGATGATTCGCTACGATCACCGTGATGATTCGCAATGATCACGTGATGATTCGCTATGATCACGTGATGATTCGCAATGATCACGTGATGATTCGCAATGATCACGTGATGATTCGCTATGATCACTTGAAGATTTACAATGATCACCTGATAATTCTATCGCTCAATCATTATTAGCATATTGTGTACTTTTTCAGTTATTTTGATATAGTTATCTTGGTGATTAATTTATTACCATAGCAACGGTTACCATGGTTACTTCATATTTTTTGTAGATTTGCACAAAAAATGGGAGAGAAAAAATCTTGAGAAATATGTGCAAGATGATAAGAGAAAATTGAAGTACGCTGACCAAGATAAAGATGGCAGGCTCACAAGACAAGAATATGAATATTTTCACCATCCCAAAGAACACGAGGTTATGATACCCTACATTGCTATGGTGAGATATCTTTTATTAACATATTCTTAGTTTTTGTTTATGTCGTTCGTAAGTTCATTTATTAATTTGGTGTTGCAGAAAGTCATGCTTGAGGCTGATGCAGATCAAGATGGATTCTTATCGATAGAAGAGTATCTGGGTAGGTACTTCATTCCTCCCTTCCTTCCTTCCATTCAGTCAGATAAACAGACAGACAGACAGTCAGTCATCTTGTATGTGACAATGTATCTGAGTATTAACTGATTATTACTTGTTATTTGATAATCACAGCGTGGCTAGACATGCCTGAGTTTCACATATTAGACAAACAAGACTTCCACAACATCCATGACCAAAACAAGGACGGAAAACTCGACCTGGTGAGTACATATCATAACATGATGGGAGGGGAGGGTGGAGTCAATCCTCGTAGGGGTCCATCCACTTTAGAAATCAAGGGTGTCGTATAGCTGTAGTGCATTCGTCTCTCATTTCTGTGGTCTCGCTGTTCGATTCTGGGCTTGACATCACACGCTGGAATAAAGTATGTTAGGTCTCTCCTTGATTCAAGGGGTTTTCTCCGGATTTTCTGGTTTCCTACCCTCTTAGACCGTAACAAGCTAAATTCCAATTCGATCCGTAAGTTAGTCGTGCCCTGACTTAGATCAGCCCAGAAGTTATTTCATGGTTCATTCTTCGCAAGAGATAAAGAAAAGTCCTCTCGATTTATCCCCACAGAAAGAAGTTGAGGACTGGAGACGACCAAAGAACTTCAACAAAGCACAAGAAGAAGCACAACACTTGATAGAACATGCCGACCTGAACGGGGTAAGAAACTAACCAGTTACTTCACTGTAACCATAGAGACAACTGTAACCATAGCAACTGCATATCTTATCTAGTTATATTCATAGGGACTGATTATGATTACAGAAACAATTGTAACCATAGCAACTTAATGTAAAGGAAAGTTTAGTATGGCAACCATGGCAACCAATTGTAACTATAGCAATCAGTTGTAGCTATAGCAACCAATGGACGTAATTTGTCTTGATGTTTTCCCATTTTAGTATCATTTCTTTGTTTAATGGTTGCACATGAGAAGACACATGAATATGGATATAACTCAAACAAAGAATCTTATTCTCAAGACCACGTGTCATTCCCTAGAGTATCATTTCTTTGTTTAACGGTTGCGCATGAGAAGACACATGAATATGGATACAACTCAAACAAAGAATCTTATTCTCAAGACCACGTGTCATTCCCTAGAGCATCATTTCTTTGTTTAACGGTTGCGCATGAGAAGACACATGAATATGGATACAACTCAAACAAAGAATCTTATTCTCAAGACCACGTGTCATTCCCTAGAGCATCATTTCTTTGTTTAACGGTTGCGCATGAGAAGACACATGAATATGGATACAACTCAAACAAAGAATTTTAATCTCAAGACCACGTGTCATTCCCTAGATTATCATTTCTTTGTTTAACGGTTGCGCATGAGAAGACACATGAATATGGATACAACTCAAACAAAGAATCTTATTCTCAAGACCACGTGTCATTCCCTAGAGCATCATTTCTTTGTTTAACGGTTGCGCATGAGAAGACACATGAATATGGATACAACTCAAACAAAGAATTTTAATCTCAAGACCACGTGTCATTCCCTAGATTATCATTTCTTTGTTTAACGGTTGCGCATGAGAAGACACATGAATATGGATACAACTCGAACAAAGAATTTTAATCTCTAGGGCATGACATGTGGTCTGTAATGTTGGTAAACATTGAACCAAGACGAATTATGTCTATTCCAGCTGATGATCTGAAATAGTGACGTAGAAATGACGTCAATACAAAACTAAGATGTGACACCTTAGTGACACCTCAGCTTTGCCAATTTTATCAATTCTGATTGGCTAATATATCTTCTCAGATCAGCTGGTTGTAACTATAGCAACCGGTTCTAAGAGGATTTTGATTGGATTGTTAGGATGGGAAGTTAGACGCTGAGGAGTTTGTCACGAGCAGCGAGTTCTTCGCCGGAAGTTACGCCACTCAGTTTGGGCAGACGCTACACGATGAGTTCTAGACACCAGGCCATCCGGTCAAACTAGAGAATCGATTACAGACTCGATCTCTTTATAAACTTTTTCAAAAGATACGACGGACGTCAACGGGATCGCCTCTAAAAACGTTGTCATGGAAACGTCGCAATGACGTCACGAACAAACGTGAATTGTAAAAAAGTAAAATAATAATAATAATAATAATAATGATAATAATGATAATAATAAGTTTATTAAAAGTACTTGGATAGTAATATATTATTAACAATTTGTATGCTTTCTATTGTTTTTTTTTTTTACGTGAATATTTACTCTCCTTTCCAAATGTAATCAAACGGGACAACCTCTAAACGGATGAAGAATTGCTCGAATCGGTTTTGTGAAATGTCTTGATTATTTTGAGCCTTTTTTTGAATATCAATATAGCATGTTGTATTTATTCCATGTAAGTTAGTAGATTGTGTGTGGAAATAAAGCGAACTGAACCACAGAACCGCATTTGATCATATATGTATGGAAATTTCAATCTATAAATATCAAATATTATTATCGTTATCATCGATCTTCTTTGTTTTGCAAGGGTATAGACACGGCACGGCACGGCACGGCACGGTGCGGAATCACAGTGCGCGAGATAAGGGTTCGACCAATGAAAATGCTTGGACATAACGTCGCCAACGGGTCAAAGCACGGTACGTACGTACTCTATGTTAGACTGGCAGGCTATATTGTAGTAACGCTCCCGCCATATTTACACTACAGATTTGAGCATGCGCAATACGTTCTGTCATCGAAGAAAAGAAAGTAAACCCGCCCAAATCAACTAAAATAAAAACGTCCAATAATTACGGTCTCGATTTTAATATTTCACTACAGCATTTTGTTGGGACTAATGTACAGATTGCAGTCCACCGATCAACGGACGGACAGACAGACAGACAGTTGAAAGCCACATCCGGGTATTTTCTATTTTATATGAAAATATCTTACATTGTGACGTTACATCTATGTACAACAATAGATTAATAATTATTAATAATATCAGATATTTATTACTAATCTATCAATTGAAGATCAAAATATCTATTATAATTGGATTATAATATCAGTTATTTATAATTTGGCAGCAGTTATCTAGCAATAATTCATTGATCATCATTAATTTATTAATTGCGCAACCTGTGGTTCATACTTGCGTTTAATAATCACATATAGCAACATACTGCAGGATATAATTATCATTAACAATTTCATTGATTTATCTAATTTTAGTAATTTCTTGTTTCTTTCCAAGCTTTCTCTTTAAAGAATACTAAGACTGGTTCAAGAAATTAATCATTCAAGCAATCGCATTTTTTAATCTAAATTTCATTTATCTGTACCAGGCCTTCTCTCAGAACGCCTCTGAGAAGTCCTGGTGAGGACAAGCGTACTAATATGAATGGAACAACTGTACAAATTAGCTGTTCTGTGTTGAAGTACCATTAAATGAGTCTTTCAAGTCTGATAAATCAGGGTTTTCCAGAGCCATGGAAGCCATATTGAAAAAAGGTTGGTGCGAGATATCGAGAAATAAATTTACTAGAAAATGTTTTTGAAGCCTAAATGTTTAAGAGTTTCTTGTTTGGACCTGAAACAGTTGTTCACTGCCTGATGGAGAAAGTGATGTGTCACGTGCAAACCACCATATAATGTTTCAATGTAGACAAGTTTTGATAAAAAACATCACGTATCAGCAATAGCCTTGTTTCCATGAAAAGGCTTGGTTACATTTAGCTTCGTGAAACTCTGCCAAAACATTAAGATCACGTGATGAAACAGCCTAATACTGGTGCGCATGTGTGGTATCTTTTCAAGATGGCTTCCAAAAGACCTCTTTAGATTCGTTGCTTGTTGTGCCCATTTCAGACCATGTGATGCCACTCTTGGGAGTTGATTCTTTCATGTGTAAATATTTCAATAAAATAACATTTCTCAAAGGGATGTCATGTGATTTGAAATGAGCCATTTGCATACGAAAGTAAAGAAGCCTATAGCTATAGGTTAACTGAAGTACCTGGATAAATAAACGATATTTACAGTGTCGGTCTACGTGCATTCCAGTGTCTGTACTCAAAATATTCAATGTTATGATACAGTGCAATGATTCTACTAACTCGAATACATTTGATGGATTATTGAATACGTAATTGTGATTCGTTCATTTATTAAGGACACGATGAACAATTGTTTATATACTCTAGAAAAACTACTGTATATTCATTTATAGCTTATAATTGGTTGATTAACGTCACGTGGTGTATTACGTCATAACCACGTAACATCTTATGTTCTTGTATATTAATATCGGAAATTGTGACGTCATTTAATATATACGTCATTTTGCGTCATCAGTAAATCGATGACGTTCCTGATATGTTTAACTGGTTGAATATGTTGCAGTCAAACCTGCTTTTTATACATTGATTTGCTTCCTACTTCCTGGATTCATATGCTTTATGACGTCATTTACATACTTTTGAAGTTGAACATGACGACACTCAAGTTTCTTTGGTTATGACGTCATTCATTGATCTTGAATGTAGAATTGCAAAGAATTAGTTCTTTGTCGTGATTGTTTCGTGTTTTCGATGCCACCAGTGTTGGATCATCCAGCCAGGTGAATACCATTACTTATTCTCAACTTTCTTTTTACTTTGTTGTATTCATACAGCAGTTGTTGTTTTATAGACCAGCCTTATGGTCTTATCTTTACTGTTCTTTGGGTAGAAATACGCTACTCCAGTCCAACATGCATCACTTTATTTTTTCTTGATATTTTTTTGTGCTATCTGCAAGAGGAAAAGTTACATGATTCTGACTTTATCCATGATTATGACGCTTATATAATTCTCCAATAGATGATGATGGTGATGATGATGGTGATGATGATGGTGATGTTGATGGTGATGATGGTGATGATGGTGATGATGATGATAATGATGTTGATGATGGTGATGATGATGATGATGGTGATGGTGATGGTGATGGTGATGATGATGTTGATGATGGTGATGGTGATGATGGTGATGATGATGATGTCGATGATGATGATGATGATGATGATGATGATGATGATGATGATGATGATGATGATGATGATGATGATGATGATGATGTTTGATTGTGATGCTAGTCGTAATAACAAAAAGAATTAATTTAAAACGGAGCCTCTGGCAGACTCATTTACTCAGGGTTAGCCTCATTTCGGTGTCAGAAATAATATTCACAAAATACTAACTATAAAGTTTACGAAGAATGCACAACTTCAACAATACAAACACTGAAATTACACAGACCTTCACTCGAACACATGAATATTCTGCACGAAAAGAGGCTAATCCTGAGAAACAGAGAACCCGAAACTTAAGCATTGTTTCCCTTTTGAAGGCAATAAGAAAGTCGTGCTGTGCAAAGTATCGCAATAGACCTTCAGTTTACCACTAAACAATGGCTCCAAGTCGAGGTTGAAAGTACTATAGGGCAGTTAATGTATGAACATGTATGTTGTCATGGTTACTGATCATTGATCGACTAACCTTGCATGCTATTCTACCTCTGTTAGAGTAGGAACAGTAGGTCTCATAGACCGTCGTTTTTGATAGGCATACGTGCCTGTGATACTATTCCTTCCCACGTTCGCACTTCCATTACTCGGAGGAGACGTTTGGCCAAATAAATGGCTCTCTCTTCGCACGGGTCTCCTTGGTCTTGATTCTGATACCTCATCTGTCACTACTACACTACAGCTTCTGTTTTCTTGGCAGCCGCTGTCTCCACTTCCCTTGGAGTCCCCGCTCATACCATTCTCTACTAGAGCGGGCACTTTCAACGCGTTAGGAGCCCCGACTAGCACGCGTCTTCGCTTCTTCGGCAGCTTCAAGCGAGCCTGCGCGTGAGAATAGTAAAGAGAGAAATTATTGACGATTACAGGGACAGGAAGTGCAATGGTCAGCACACCACAGACTGCACATAGACTCCCTATGAATTTTCCCGCGGGAGTCTTGGGCGCCATGTCTCCGTAGCCTACCGTTGTCATAGTAACGACCGCCCACCAAAACGAGGAAGGAATGTCTGTAAACTTAGTGTCTCTTTCGTCCTTCTCACAATAATAAACTATACTTGCAAACAGAACGACACCCATTATTAGAATAAAGATAAGCAACAATAGTTCTCGGATGCTCGCTTTCAGTGTGTGTCCCAATATCTGGAGTCCTGAGGAATGCCGGGATAGTTTGAAGATCCTGAAAATTCTGATCAATCTAATAATCATGAGAACGTCAATATTTTCATTCTTGCTATACCCAACACTGATGAAGAATGGAAGGATGGCGAGAAAATCGATCCAGTTCATAACCTTCTTAAAAAAGTCACATTTGTGCGGACAGAAAATAAAACGGACCAAAAGTTCTACGGTAAACCAAGATACACAGACGCCTTCCAAAATGAACAAAATGTTGACGTTTTGCTTATCTTTAAAAGGCTCCATTGATTCAAGGCAGAATGTGACGACGGACAGGATAATCAAAGTTAACGATGTGTAGGCGATGATCTGTAGAATAAACAACATGTAACACATTATGTTATATACCATAGAAATACAACCAATAGAAATACAACCAATAGGAATACAACCAATAGGAATACAGGAAACATGCTATATGTTAGTTCTCTTATTGCTTATCATATGGCACGCAAATACTACTAGATTACGTATATCTAGACTTTGGCGTTGCTGATGCATAATAGTGATGATAATGGTGGTAGTGCAATACACCCTGCAACACCAAGAAACATGACCAAGAATACAGTACATCCCGCAACACCAAGAAACCTGACTAAGAATACAATACATTCTGCAACACCAAGAAACCTGACCAAGAATACAATACATCCTGCAACACCAAGAAACCTGACCAAGAATGCAATACAACCAGCAAAACCAAGAAACCTGACCAAGAATACAATATATCCTGCAACACCAAGAAACATGACCAAGAATACAATACATCCTGCAACATCAAGAAACCTGACCAAGAATACAATATATCCTGCAACACCAAGAAACCTGACCAAGAATACAATACATTCTGCAACACCAAGAAACCTGACCAAGAATACAATACATTCTGCAACACCAAGAAACCTGACTAAGAATACAATACATTCTGCAACACCAAGAAACCTGACCAAGAATACAATACATCCTGCAACACCAAGAAACCTGACCAAGAATACAATACATCCTGCAACACCAAGAAACCTGACCAAGAATGCAATACAACCAGCAAAACCAAGAAACCTGACCAAGAATACAATATATCCTGCAACACCAAGAAACATGACCAAGAATACAATACATTCTGCAACACCAAGAAACCTGACCAAGAATACAATACATCCTGCAACATCAAGAAACCTGACCAAGAATACAATACATCCTGCAACACCAAGAAACCTGACCAAGAATACAATACATTCTGCAACACCAAGAAACCTGACCAAGAATACAATGCATCCTCAACACCAAGAAACCTGACCAAGAATGCAATACAACCAGCAAAACCAAGAAACCTGACCAAGAATACAATATATCCTGCAACACCAAGAAACATGACCAAGAATACAATACATCCTGCAACATCAAGAAACCTGACCAAGAATACAATATATCCTGCAACACCAAGAAACCTGACCAAGAATACAATACATTCTGCAACACCAAGAAACCTGACCAAGAATACAATACATCCTGCAACACCAAGAAACCTGACCAAGAATGCAATACAACCAGCAAAACCAAGAAACCTGACCAAGAATACAATATATCCTGCAACACCAAGAAACATGACCAAGAATACAATACATCCTGCAACATCAAGAAACCTGACCAAGAATACAATACATTCTGCAACACCAAGAAACCTGACCAAGAATACAATGCATCCTCAACACCAAGAAACCTGACCAAGAATACAATACATCCTGCAACACCAAGAAACCTGACCAAGAATACAATGCATCCTCAACACCAAGAAACCTGACCAAGAATACAATACATCCTGCAACACCAAGAAACCTGACCAAGAATACAGTACATCCTGCAACACCAAGAAACCTGACCAAGAATACAATACATCCTGCAACACCAAGAAACCTGACCAAGAATACAATACATCCTGCAACACCAAGAAACCTGACCAAGAATACAATACATCCTGCAACACCAAGAAACCTGACCAAGAATACAATACATCCTGCAACACCAAGAAACCTGACCAAGAATACAATACATCCTGCAACACCAAGAAACCTGACCAAGAATACAATGCATCCTCAACACCAAGAAACCTGAACAAGAATACAATACATCCTGCAACACCAAGAAACATGACCAAGAATACAATACATCCCGCAACACCAAGAAACTTTTTTATTATTAAAAACAGCATTATTTCTAAAGAAATCTATTTCATTTGTAAAATATAGAAATATAACCTGACAATAATAATATCTGACACGATTCCTTAAAATAACAACTTCACATGTAAAGTGTTAATAATATGGTAAATTATTTGGTTAATTTCGCACGTATCGACGTCGAAACAACCAATCAGATTACAGGAAAATTACCGAAAAGGTCAGTCAATATCGCGTGAAAACAGAGATCATACCTTGATCATTTTGCCTTGGAAATTTCTTAACCTTTTAAAAACTACAGTTAGGAATATATTACAATGGTTGACAAAACTGATCCAGGCTTTACTGGAATAGTGCATTAAATCGTAAATATAAATGAGGATTACATTTGTTAGATGAAAGCATAATAAACCATGCTTCTAGTAGGAAACAATACCAAATGATGGAAGAAAAACACCAACATCTGAGAGAAATGAACGAGTGAATATCACACAAAATGTTCGGCACGAAAACTGAATATAATTTCAATTAAACGTTTGACGAGAATGCCATGAAAAGGCCAGCCACTATTATGGTTACTGGTATGCAAATTTGTGGTTCTCGCGTTTATCACAAGAAAAAAAATTATATGAAAAATAAACATAACAAGTTTGAAGTTTAAAAGCTCATTTGACTAAATGGTGTGGGTAGAGAAAAACTATCTTTATGTTTTTCTAAAAAAACAAGATTTTTGAAGCTATATTCTCTCGTGTTGTCGCTTTTTCGGCTTTGCGGGTCAAAACGTGTTTTCTTTAATACCATAATTGATGATGCACATAATATATATCTGTGTGCCAGTATTTTATCACAAGTTTCATCAATACTTTTTCTAGAACAATAAAACGTTCGCAGCTAAAATACTCCTTCGAAACTAACTTTTTGTAAACGAATTGGGATAAATAAATGATATTTTCGTAAGCCGCCAAAATGGGGAATTTCGTCTGTAGGTTGAGATAAAGGTGGCGAATGATAATAGAGATTATTCATGTCGTGAGAGAACGAGAAGAAATCACCAAGGTGAACGTATTAGCTTTAAAGGTTTGAATATTCCTTTTTGATAAAAAACAAGAGGTGTGTTTTAGTTACTCATACTAAAAGATTTTAGTTAATTGTCGGCTTGTAGAAATGAGCGCTCACTTTTAAGCCCAAAGATGAGATTCGTAATAAATAATTTATTGTCACATATTCAGTCAGTCAAGATGGCCATTCTGCATAAATAATCATCACACCAAACGACAATATCACTATCTTTTTTTTTCCTTCCTTTCCAGAAGACGGTTTATCTTTACCTTCTAGGCTAAATACCAAAACTGGGTTTATAGGTGAAAGGGCAAATTTTCACGACAAACGAAGAGGAAAAAAGTGACAATTTTGAAACGAGACATAGTGAATTAGTCGAAGTACATATTCGTCTCGTGCCGTGCGTTGCTGACTGTAGCTACTAGTGAGCCGTTTCTTGTCGATTTTTCTTTATCTCTTACATAATACAAAGTTCCGCTGTGGACATTCTCGGGGACAACAGAGAAAACTACTGAGAATACTCAAAACAACAAACTCATCGAGCGCGATACCGCGGTCATTGTACATGCGATTCTAGTCAGCAAATCAACCAACAGAATACCGCCTTGAAGACATTTTAAGTCTCTTCGGCCGCCAAGAAATTCATGCATGTTTGGTCTAATTTTGACTCCCCTATCATTTTAACCCCAATCGATCTTCCCCAAACATTTCCCCAGGGACTGTGTATTAAATATTTAGAACTGCTATTACGATAAGAAAGTTTCTTGTTTTTTATTGCCACACCGCCACAAATCGCTCAACTTGAATGCTCTGTGTCTCGACTGACTCATCGACCTTGCAAGGGATTTTATCCGACATTTGTTTTTTTTTATCGATTTGTTCTCTAAATCATCCTAAAAAATACCGTTAGCGAAATCTTCTTGTTTTTGTAATAAGAAGCTAACACTTGCCGATGATGGAAGCGTGTTTCGTGAAAAGAACAGCCAAGAATGAGCGACTTGTGGTTAGGTGATAAGTTAGTGCGTTTTATTCCATTGATTAAGATGGTTTTTCAATAGCACTATACCAAACAGCAAATAAAATATTAAAATACCAAGAAATACTTACTTTAGCGAGCGTGGAAGAGTGTGGTTCTTCCATTAGCGTCCATATTCGCGGTTGGTATTTTTCGTACCAAGTTTTATCCGGCTCAGATTCTGCCGAAAAGTTGAATCCATACCTTCCTAGATCAGGCTCTTCGTCATCATCAAATTCGTTTTGAAATTCAACTCCTTCAAACGCAGCTAACGTTGCTTGAGCGTCCCTATGTTGGCGATATGTCAACCAGCAACAGGATTCAACTTGCTGGTCATCTATTCCCCAGAAATCTAATTCTTCTTCGAATAGCGGCCCGCACACATCTAGCGGGCAATGTAGCTTGCCCGTGCGGTAATAATTTAAGACATTGGCAAATACTCCAGGGTGGCGATCGAAAAAATATTCTCCAGTAACAGTATCATAATCGGCAGACCCTGTAGCGGCGTCGGAAAGCCAAGACAATCGAGTATCAGGAATATTTTTTAAGGTACTTCGGTAGGTTTCATGTAATACTCCGCCAACGTTAATCGATACGCGGTCTCGGTTTCTTGCAGGCGGCGGTGTTTCGTTATGAGGAGTCGATTGCTCGTTTTCATGATCGCTTACGTTCCCGGAATCATCTTGTGGTGCTTTTGCCTCGTCGTCTTCATCTTCCCCTTCTTCTTCACGAATCACCGCGGCGTTCGGCGATGTCACTTTACTAGATTCGCTCATTTTCAAAGATGTTTTTCGCTCATCCGTGTTTGAAAAAAACGTATTTTGCCGACTGGAAACTGCAGTGCAGTCTTCACACGTTTAAATGGCTTTTAAAATTCTTTTTTGGCGTTAGTTACAGATTTGTGGTTGCAAGAAATCGATTCTCCCCCAAACAACCAAACAAGAAGCTTTAGAAGTTGAGAACAGGTGAAAGCTGCTTAGATCAATAACCTTCAAGTCAATCCTGTATTCCCTGGTTCTTTGTCTCGAAAACATACGAATATGCACTCCTTACTTATTAATGTGGTTATGCACGTCCTATGGGGCTGTGAACAGTTATATTCCATTCGAAAGATGTGGCCATTTTTGGGCGATAAAACTTGCGAATATAGATTTACTGTCCTGTGAATATGTTAGTGATAGTTCGTTTGTCATCGATGACCTAGCGAGTGTTCCTCAATTTGCATACAAAGATGGGGAGATTTTAATTCAGAACTGTAAGTAAAGGATCCTTCGTATGAGACTCCTGTCAATCAAGCAATTGTCTAAGCTATTACTGAGCATGCGTAGTAGCACACCAGCTGCCGGATCGGCAGGTGCCGAAGAAAGAGTACAAAATATTATCAACTGATTGACAAACAGTCTTCCTCGCCGCTTCTGAAATTAAAATTCGGGGGGTTGAGAATAATTTATGAGGAGTTTGACACAAAAACCCTTGGTGGAGGAAGGGAGATTTAGAAAATGTATGATGCATTCTTGGATGCGATTGGTGCGAAGACGACAATTATTTCTTTAATTATTTCCATTTCGTATCTCTCATGTCGAAGAAATAAAGCTCAAATGTAAAGCGGTAGGGTATTGATAATAAAGAAGAGAGGGAGCTGCCATTTAACGGCAAATAACCAAGCGAAATATGAAATATATGTGAGGGATTGAACATAACTTTTGTTTGCAAGCCATCAACTTCTCTACGTAAACACAACTCAATTCAACTCCTTTTCTCAGTTTCAGTTTCTCATTCACCAACGAATATCAAATTGAAATCGTTCTTGAAAAAGAAGAAGAAAAACAAGTGTTAACAAAGATAGCAACTATAGTTTATTGTGAAGACTAATTTTTACCAAAAGAAATGGATGACCGTATTTATTGTGATTGAGATATTATTCTATCGAAGTTCTGGACAACCAACTCGGTAGACCTAGTTTGAAGACATCGAGAGATTTGAACCATATTATGAAAGACTTCTTTCTTATGTATCTCTCTATATACATAAATATACTCCATTACAGGGAAAATCTCGTAGATCCTCGCCAAATTCTCTCTCTACGAAAACAACTAACTTTTTCACGTTTTTTAAATGCGCAGGAAACATAGTTTGATATAAAATACAATAAATAATTCATGTGTGATGTGATTATACTCTCAGAAGACGAGAGAATAGAAAACACACAAACGCTAAACAAAACACTAGAGTTGGGATAGTTGCTAGGCAACCAACCCCTTATTAATAGAATTCGCTAATCGATATTAAATATTCTTCACCAAGAAGATGTTTACGTGTTTTCAAAGGACTTTTTCGAAACGAAATTAATACTTAAATTGTGGTATTTTTTATCAGAAAACAATTCAACTGAATTCAAAATTATGACTTAAGTTTTACAAAATCCAGACGGAGTAATTATAAACTTGGAAGATAAAAAGCTGTTTTCGTAAACAGTGAATAAACCAAAATTTAATTCTGATTTTTAACAAAGTTAGATTTTTTACCAGTACAAATTGTATTATTATTATTAGCATTTTAACTTGATAGGATTGCAGCGAACATTTATATCGAGTTTCAAATATTTCAATTATTTTTTTCTTGGTCAATAACACATGGATTCAAATCGCAATTTTTCTTCAAACAATTTTAGGTATCACGATATATTGATCTGTTGAAGATCCGCCAAGTATCTAATGAATTATTCAGCTCCAGCTTGTTCAGTTTTTCCAGTTTTTGATAGTTTTATTTTCAAAGCAAATGGAGTTGAGCTAGTGATATCTTGTGGGTTGTGTCAAGCGATGAAAACCACTAATCAATAATGAAAGACAACAGACTAGTTACCTTGACGCAGAAACAGATTGAAATAAAGACGTAATAATCAGTGTCTGTAAAATGAGATGTGGACTGAATTGTCAAGTACAGATTGCTAACATGGAAATATTCAATTCTTTTGTATACCTTTAGTTTGAAAGTGACTTTTTCAATTTCTGAATTTTGGAAAAGTTTTTGTTTACACAAAAAATGCGATACACAGGACAATGTTCAATAATTGTTTGTTTCATTCATTCAATCGTTCATCCATTTATTCATTCATTCGTTCGTTTGTTTATCCATCCATCCATCTATTCAATCAATCATGAATTCATAGACTGTCATTCATTTTTTCATTCCTTCATTTTTTTCACTTTCTTATATCATATATTTCAAGACATGACTGCTAGGTATATTTGTACGGTACGTGAGTATTAATGACATCCAATCCCCTTCACCACAACAGCCGAGTCAAACAACACTGCCTTTATATTCCAGGTTCGGTTACTTCTGCTCTTGAAATGTTATTGAATTAAAAAGTCCTCCTGCGTGCAGACTAGCACACCATCGATTCATTTATTCTCATACCCAAGCCCTACTCATTTTCTTAAAACGATAAGAGCCTGAGCGTGAGAATGATTCCTTCAAAGACTGGGACCTAGCATCGTGAATAACCGCGCGCAAAGCATCATGGATACATCGAACCATCAAACGTGCGTCAAATCATTCTCTCTACACCACCATGTTAATTAGAACGTGAAACGAGAAAAACCGGGTCCAATCATCGTATCCCCTTATCACGTGACGCAGTATTCAGTTGTGACGTCATTTATCACGTGCCGAGGCGCGGCATTATTTTTTAGTATATCAGCCCGTGTTGCTCCAGGAGTAGGAATGAAGTGCCTTATCACGTGATTTAGTGCTCATGACGTCATGTGTCGGGGCATCGTTATTTTCAGTTTATCAGCCATACAGTGTTCAAACTTCATGCCCCAGGAGTAGGAATGAAGGGAAGACAGGCTGGCTGTCATTTTTGGCGTCACGATGAACGAGACGACGAGCTCATTGAGATTCCTCACACGTATCAATGTGGAAAACACAGATAAAATGGTTGAATAAAAACTAAGTTGCTCTTTTTTCCCTAGAAAATGACGCGGTATACTGGAAATACCACGCGCAATTTCTTCAGCGGTTTTTTACCCTTTATCCTCAAAAATGCCTCGCACGATTTTTTTTCCCTTTTTGCAAATTGAAAATAATCTTACTTTGGAATGCGCTAAATGTTTGAATACATTGGTACTCTCTTACACTCTCTGACTTAAGCAACCAAGGAATATCATATCAGGGTAAAGTATTATTCCACAACACCAGAGCAACCGGCGAGGGAAAACCAAACCAAACCACAATTCAACATAATCAGTCTAGATAAGAAAACCAGAAAAACAAAACACTTGATTGGCTCGTTGTTCTCTCGTATGATTTATGAGCACGTCTACAAATTACTGCATCTTGAGGGTAAGTTGTTTTAATAGTCCATTCTAATGTGTATTTATGTCTGGTAAGACTGATCTACTTGATATGTACAGTGTATTATATAATTCTCACTAAAACATGTCCATGTTCACAATAAAAACTGATATCAAAAGGTTACAAACCATAAAATACCCAATATACAATGTAAGGTAACTAAAACTGGAACCTTATTCCTACCTACAAGCAAGCTCCTGAATACGTAGCACATTATCTCTAGCCATAAATAAGCCCTAAAGTCATTTTGGAAGACACTCAAAGGGTACAATCCAAGCACTTAGATTCTAATGATATCATCTTTCTTGAGCCTGCAGACGTCTAACTTTGCATGTGACCAATCAGAAAAGACCAAACAGAGCTGTTCAGTAGAAGTTTTTCGCTTGTTTTAATGCAATCTGTACAAAGTTTGGCGTCTGAAGATGCAGTTGGATTTGGATACCTTGAAAACTTTATCAAACCCTGAAACAACCTTTGGATTGATCTAAGTCAGGGCATGGCTATCTCACAGATCAAACCCTGAAACAATCTCTGGGCTGATCTAAGTCAGAGAATGGCTAACTCACAGATCAAACCCTGAAACAATCTCTGGGCTGATCTAAGTCAGGGCATGGCTAACTCACAGATCAAACCCTGAAACAACCTCTGGGCTGATCTAAGTCAGGGCATGGCTAACTCACAGATCAAACCCTGAAACAATCTCAGGGCTGATCTAAGTCAGGGCATGGCTAACTCACAGATCCAAGAGGAATTTATCGTGTTCGATTTTGCGTAGGGAGGAAAATCTGTATATATTTATTTTGTTTATCAGAAATATAAGCAACAGCACAGCTTTCTTCTTTTTCAAAATAGCATGTTGTAGCATTACACGTACCCAGACTCACTTTAAGTATCACGGTCACATATTACGAGCAGTGTCCTGGGACCTAAACACCCACTCGAACCCATTCTCCAGTCAGGAAAACTGGTCCAGTTCAACAGGTTTTTTCATTAGTTCCCAGGACCCATAGCCTTTATCATGCATGAGTTTGAAGAGAAGGGACTTGGCTTTGGTGTAGTCTTGCGCCATGTCCTTTGCTGCTCGATACGAGGGAGCAACGATGGCGGCTTTGTGCGCCACGTCAGGGCTGTTGGATAGCACTTCTTTGAACGTATTCAGAAGTGAAAGTCTTTGGAAGGAAAAAGACAAATATATAATGTGAACACATTGCAAGGATTCAATGAAACTTAGCAGTAAAATAACTAAAATCAATCTCACACACCAAGCCCACGATACTCTTGGTCTCCAACAAGAAGCAAAGAAGTCTGATATAGCCGAACATGGTGCATTGTGGTCTAGCTTGAGTACAAACATCTTTAGTTCATCATTTCTTACATGGTGTTGTTGGCACCCAAGCTAGACCACAATTCATCGGGCTCACAAATGGCCTATATGGGTAAACCAATCGGTTAAGCTTTCTGATTGGCTGTATGAAGTGAAAACTATCGAAACAATGAAGAACACGTGACCCTATCAAAGAGGTTCCCGCTTCTTAAGAGAGACCAAGAGAAACAAGTGAATGATATAAAAAGGTCTTTAGTTCATGCGCAATAACCATTCACTTTCTAACCCAAAGTATGATTCAAATAAAGTACTGGTATAAAAGATGACTTACTTTGAGAGCCTGGGAGGTGATTTGGCAGCAGAATTACAACCCATACATGCATCAAACACCTCGACCTTGCTTTCATCTTCCAGTATCCAGTTAAGCGTCACGTTCTTGGCCTTGTTCTTTGTCTCAACCTTGCGTGCTGAGTCATGTGACGCAATACGACCGCAGTGTAATGTGGGATGGTTGACGTGATAAGGAGCAGGCAGCGTACTAGAGAAGGTATTTTCTCCATCAAGTTCTACACGTGCGCTGAGAGCACGTGAGAAATGTCCGGCATCAAACAGATCTCCGACCACTAGCCAACTCAAGTAAACTGGCTCGATCACGTTGCTTAGCAACGCACCTTGTAAACCTGGATTTTAAGGTTTTAAAATTTAACGGTGTTATGGTATTATGTTTCCATGGTAACAGGCTGTTTATGTCCATTTTAAGGTTTTAAATTACACGTGTGCGTTATCAATTATTTACGTTATTTTTAATTATGAACACAACAAGTTATTGACGGTGAATGATAACGATTACATATTACCAATGCAAAGTAAAGTTATTCAACCAAAAGAAAGTGATGTAGGTGTGGATTCCACGGCAACGCAGCTGTAGTAACATTGATACCTTGGCAACGAAATATAGGTGTGGTAGTACGGATACCATGGCAACGAAATGTAGGTGTGTTTAAATAGATACCATAGCAACGAAATGAAGGTTTTGCTACCATTGATACCATGGCAACGACGAAATGTAGGTTTTGCAATACTGATACCATTATGGCAACACTATCCAGGCATGGTCGCACAGATACCATGGCAACACATGCTATGTATGATTAAGTAAAACCATGTGAACAGAAATAAAATCAATTTGAATTTGTCCATTTCTCGGTAAATCACCTCACATTTTGACACAATAATGGTATTATCGCAACTGTTGTCGGTAAACTATGTGCACAGGATCGACTCTCGAAATAGCTTTCAAGAACACAATTAAATCGAAAGGTCAGATGAACCATCATAATTTTGATAATTACTTTGTTGTATGGCTTTTAATTTAGTGATTTCATATGATAATAAACATGCATGTGGACAAGACAAACAAACAAATAAACAAACAAATAGAATATAAAGTTTGCTGACTCACCAAGGACATTCCACTTCATCAGCTTGTCACTACACGATGCAGTCTTGAGTCGTTGTCCTCGTCTTATTCCATCAATCGTCTGCACACCATCATTACAATCAAGCGGGATAGTTCCTTCACCTTTCTCGACTTTAGTCCTCAGTAAACCTTGTTGTTTGTTGTCAAAGATTGGTTCACTCATCCCATTGATAGTTAGACTGAAATGGAAAGTAGAGTGTTATCTTGTTATTTGGTTCCTGAGCCTAGCATCACATGTGAGTAGAGTTTGTTGTGTCCAGGGGCGTAGCCAGGATTTTGCCTTAGAGGGGGGGGGGGGGGGCAAAAACCCGTTTTCAGAACATCGACCAAAATACGGTCGAAGTAAAAAAACGGCCAACAGGATGGCAAAGCCTGGGTCCCCCTGCCTACGCCCCTTGATTCAAGGTTTTTCTTCAGGTTCTCCGGTTGAAATCTCGTCATCAAAAAAACATTGCATTGATCCTGTCCTATAACATAACTAATGTGAAAACACTCTCACTTATGACTCACAAAACGTAGAATCAGCTTAGTAGTTGCAGTTCCAGGATACCTTACCTGGTGTTGCCAGCAACAAATATAGCAGCATCACCACAAGGCGCAGTGCTGATGTAAAGATGAAACTGTACTCCATCTCGTAGTCTTATCTTGGCACCTTTCACTTTGGGTTGCTCAAAAATGCTCTTCTCTCCAGAGTTAGAGAACAGGATGGCTAACTGACGAAGGAAGAATCTTATCAGACCACGACGAGCGATCACTTCTGCGTGAGAATCAAACACGATGGAGCCATCCAGGCGAAGCTGATCACCACTGAGGCACCTATAGGACATTATGACATAAAGTGATGAGAAGCAGAATGAGAACCAGAACGAGAACAAGAACGACGAGGAGGAGAACAAGAACGAGGAGAAGGAGAAGATAACGAATATTTTGTCTGTGACAGAGAGCACCCTCAAGATGTTACCCTTGGAGTCAACAGTGCATTGTTATCTAATATTATTAAGATATTATCAACGTGTAATAGAAACATACTTGTTGCCAGTGCCCAAGCTCACAATACATGGCTCAGCTTCATTGTCTTGCATAATGAAGGTAGCCAACACTTTGTAGCCAGCAAATCTCCATGAATCAGGAGCATTCTTACTGATCTTGGACAGGCAGTTCCAACTCAGCGCAGCTAGACGATCTGCTTCTGTCGTCCCCACAGGAGTGTACTTGGATCCCTCGTTCTTTTTCATCAGTTCCTCCAGGGTTAGTAGTGCAGCAGCTTCTCTTGCTGCTTTTTTATTCCTTCCTTCACCAACAGCAAACTCATCTTCACCTATCTTGTATACTGCGCAGTGACATGATGGCGATGAACGGTTTGGAGGGAAGACATCCATTGATTCAGGTTGTCCCAGATGGTATGCTTGGCAGTACTCGTACAGTTCGCTCACTTTGCTCTTTGTTCCAGGATTTTTGGGTGGATCTCTTGCGGCATTGCTTGGGTCCTCTCTGACTGGAGGTTGGTTCATTTTTTCTGAAAATAAAGAATATAATAATCAGTGCTTGGGAATCAATGGTACTGTAGTCAAGTCACTTCATTCAAGGGTTTTTTCCGGGTTCTCCAGTTTTTCTCCTTCCACAAAACCTAACACTCTAAGTTCTGATTTGATATCTGAGTTAGCCATGCCCTGACTTAGATCAGCCCAGAGGTTGTTTCAGGGTTTGATCTGTGAGTTAGCCATGTCCTGACTTAGATCAGCCCAGAGGTTGTTTCAGGGTTTGATCTGTGAGTTAGCCATGCCCTGACTTAGATCAGCCCAGAGGTTGTTTCAGGGTTTGATCTGTGAGTTAGCCATGCCCTGACTTAGATCAGCCCAGAGGTTGTTTCAGGGTTTGATCTGTGAGTTAGCCGTGTCCTGACTTAGATCAGCCCAGAGGTTATTTCAGGGTTTGATCTGTGAGTTAGCCATGCCCTGACTTAGATCAGCCCAGAGGTTATTTCAGGGTTTGATCTGTGAGTTAGCCGTGTCCTGACTTAGATCAGCCCAGAGGTTATTTCAGGGTTTGATCTGTGAGTTAGCCGTGTCCTGACTTAGATCAGCCCAGAGGTTGTTTCAGGGTTTGATCTGTGAGTTAGCCGTGTCCTGACTTAGATCAGCCCAGAGGTTATTTCAGGGTTTGATCCGTGAGATCAGGAGTTTTTAAACTTTAAACACAAAGGTAGGAAGCCTACTACTGTATGTTGAAAATATTACCTGTTCCCAAGTCAAGACCAAGGAGTTCATTCAGTGCGATCTTTGCAGCTTCTCTCTTTGCGTCTTTCTTGCTAGCGCCATACCCCAAATCAAAGATCCGTTCTCCTGCTATCACTCGGAATGAATATATCCGGCCATGATCTGGCCCAGTATATCCAAGGTCTTCAAAGTCTATCTAAATTTACAGATAAGAAAAAGATAGGGTCTAACTTCCTGATGGATAGAGCAATCTTTGTATAACTATGAAAACTTACAAAGGTGACTGTGCAGCGTATGAAGACATTTAGCAATTTGACATTCAGTATTGTGTCTGTGCTGCGTTGTAACTGTACCCTGTGCCGTGACTTTTCACACTCATATGAAATCTGCTCTAACCCGTAAAAAATTACTGAAACTTTATTTATTTTTTAGTTGTGGTGCTACTGCTAATAGACCTTTAGCATGAATGGGTCCATGAGTCACCCTACCCCCTTAAAACAACCAAATGTGTCTAAATAAATAACAGAAATCAAAAGAGTATCTCAATATTAATGAGAAGGCAATGTTCTAGCTCATAATGTTGACTATGAGAGAAATAGCATAAAATATAGAATTGAATACTAATCTTTATATTATGCATTAGGATTTGTTAGTTGTATTTGTTTGCTAACCTACTGTATGTACAGCCCAACTTTAACTCTGGTTAAAGTAAAGACCATCTCAACCAGGGTTAAAGTCAGGCAAGCTGCACACAGGCTACTTTTTTGCCCTCCAGAGCATTTTCTTCAGATTGAGAAATACTGTAGTAAAATGACTTTTAGTTTAGACAGGTTTAAGCTGTAATCCTGCAGCTATTGTCAGTAATAAAGTTATTGTATACTGTACAGAGTGGATGTAAATAGATATTTTCAGATCCTTATAAAATACTCAATGATTGACAAAGTCAGATGGCAAAGTGACTGCAAGATTACAGTTTCATTCATATAAAAAAACATAGTTTCTTTTCACCTTTTGTTTATGTTTCTGTCCATATTCATTGAGCATGCTCACTGGATGTGACTCGGCGGCAGACTTGGCCTCACTTGCCTGCTTTTCAGCTAAAAAATCAAAATCAAAACTAACTTTATATAAAAAGTAAAACGTACACTGGTTAAAATTTCCCCAAAAATATCATGAGCTTTTGACTGTCAGACTACAGCCTTTGACTACCGGTAATTTATAAAGGGAAAAAGGCTGTATTCCAACAATCAAAAGCCCAAAATTTTTTGGGGGATAAATTTAATCTGTGTATATTTTACTCACATACATGTGTTATTAGGAAAGACTGTAATGTTATAGTCTTTGCCTAATATTAACCCAGTAAAGCTACCATAACCACATGAGTCTCCCTGTCGCTTAATGGTAAAGCATCCGACAGGTATCTGGAGGGTCACAGGTTTGATTCCTGTCAGGTGGACTTGGATTTTTTTCCAAGCCCCTGTACTAGCTAGTGTCTTCTGAATAACTTTTCTATCATTACAGCATGTTGTACTGTAAAAACTGTGTACATAATGAGAGCATTGGTTAAACAATACTGTAACAATTACAAAGTACTTACGCATAAACAAGGGCATGTCATACAAAGATTTGAGTGCAATCAGAGCAGCATTCTTCTTAGCTCTTGACTTTGATGCGCCATTGCCTTGTTCAAAAGTGCGATCATCAATAATCACACGGTATGAGAACACCCTGTTATGGTCTGGACCACCTTGTTGTAGCTCCTCAAAATCAATCTGCAGGATAAAAACAGTTTGTTTTAGATGGAGTTTATTATGAAACAGTGCTCCCAGGCTTCCCATGAACAAACCTTCTGCTGGCTCCTCTGACAGTACTCATTCAACAGCATGACAGGATCTTTAGTTAGGGTCATGCCTTCTCCCTCTGCTGATGGCTCTACATTACTATCTAGCTCTGGCACAGCAGTGTTAGACTTGGTATTATACAACCCTAGAATACGAAGAAAATATCATTAGTGATTATTATTTTTATCAACACCCTGAAGTACAAGCTTTTGGCTTATCTAAGTCAAGGCAAGGCTAACTAACAGATCCAAGCCTGAAACAACCTCTGGGCTGATCTAAGTAAAGACAAGGCTAACTAACAGATCCAAGCCTGAAACAACCTCTGGGCTGATCTATAGTAAGTCAAGGCAAGGCTAACTCACAGATCAAATCGGCATTTAGGTTTTAGTGGAAGGAAGAAAACAATCACAATCCAGGATCCCCAAAGTGATTAGGGGTGAGAGGGATGCAAAGTAATCCTTTCTTCCTTATCACACAATTATTTATTAATTTTTACCTTCTTTGGGTTCCCAGTTGATAAGTTCCTTCAGGCCAACTATTGCTGCTAGTTTTCGTGCCATCTTCTTCGTAGTGCTTCTCATTGGCCCAAACTTTTGTGGACCAACAAATACAAATGATTCAAACATCCCAGGAAAAGAACATGGCGTATCCTCAAACTTCACCTAAAACAGACAAAAAAACAAACAAAAAAAATGTAAAATGGCAGCTGCATCTCTCCACACTACCTCACCCTGCTTCAGAGAGACGTAAAAGAACCATGAAGGATGTAAAGAAACTCTGGCAGTGACCACCCTAAGTGTCTACACCTTATACTAACTGTAACATTTCCATCTCTCATGATTGTAAAGTGCCTTATAATTTATGTATTATACAGGGTGCTCCCCAAAATTAATCATACATCTTGAACAAACCAATATGGCAAGTTAACCGATGTACTCCAGTCAGAATAAAACAAGGTTTCAGTTATACTGTACCAAACTTGGCAAGCAGCCAATCTTAATTAAGGTAAAATATAGTTCTGAGGTAATGTTTAAAGTCCGACAATGAGGACTTGACAGGTTTTCAAAGTCTGCGCAATTAGTTCCAGTCCAAGGCATAGCCGAATGACTTCAAATTTTCATCACTTCAAATTTGTTCAAGTCCAAGGACACTGGAACAGTGTTGCAATTGGTCTAGAAATACAATAGAATAGATTTCCAGTTGGTTTGGGAGTACTTTACTTGGTTTCAAGTATTGTCACAGGATCAAAATCAGGGCAGTACCTCCTGAATAATTGATGAGGATTTGAAATAACTTTCTTTCCTTTTCTTTAAATTTCTGTCTGTAACTTCATTCTAATCTCATAAATTGAAAGGTTTTCAGTGAGGTTTCAGACATGAATCAAAGGTGGCAACCTCCCATGCTGCACCTGTGGTTAAGTCCATATTTAGTAATCATGAGAGTAAAGGTTAATTCAGTATTTAATAGAATTTGGCGCACAACACACCATACCATGGCTGCCCAATTAATTATTTTTACAAGTTAGCCAATCAGATAGCAAAGATTTGTTTTCATAGATATATTTTTACATGACCATAAGATTAAAATATATTTTGTACTTTTTGCAACAAAAACCTTTAAAAAATGGCAAGGAATTCCTCTCTGTGATATTGATTTTGGTCTTTTAGCTGGCTAATACTAGACAAATTCGTAGAAAGTCTTTTATCCAATGGAAATCTTTGGCAGGTTAATGATTCATCAGTACTTGTACAAAATTGAATTGGTTGTCCACAGTAGGGCATGTTGTGTAAATAATGATTTAGAAATATTTTCTTTACCGTGGTACTCATTTTCTGTCCATACTCGTTGATTAGCATAACTGGATCCTTGTCTGGTGGGGCTGAGAGCTGGTTGTTTCTAGACTGTTTCTTACGGTTCTGACGTTTAGGGTATCGTCTATAGGGGAGGGAGGGAGGAAGACCAGATGAATGGCTGGATGGTCCTGTTGGGCTAATTGATCCTGAGTAACCAGGATGGTAGGCACCAGGTTCTGATAAAATGGAAAAATATCATCAATCATAAAATAACTGTTATAAATCTCATATTCTGATTGGATGGGGGAGCATGCTTTATGAGACGACACAGTATGCGCACAAACTTTCTGTTGTGTCATTCCTAAAACTTTGTCCCCCAGTATTTTGACAGTCCCAAGTTTTTTGCAGCCAAATAAGTTTTTACATGCCGTATTTGGTAAGACCATGGCCAGTCAGCTTCACATCAAAATATGTTGGTTTAAAGTACAAATGCATGTGCATAGAAGTATGCAAATACATTAAATGTGGTCATACTGTTGCAACAAATTTATTTATTAAGCTTCCAACAAATTGTTGAGTAGAGCTAGACAGGTGATCATGGTGATACTACCTATAGGATAGTCTCCATAATATTAACAATTTTGGTATTATAAAACTAAAATAAAATAAATCATCTTTGCCAAAAGAACAAAATGTAACAGTCCATCCAAATATAACCTTCACTGTTTATCTATGTTTTTTATCAAATGTTTGATCAAGAATTTAAGCTTTGTTGCCATATGTTCTCACAGCCTCAAGGCTTTCATCAAGACGCTTAGTGTTTTTGTGCGAACACATTTTCCTAATTCATTCAAGATGTGAAAAACCTGAGCAAAGAAAGCCAGAAAATGTAACCACAACGGCAGACAAGGGTTAATACTTGTGGTTTGTGAACAAGATATTATACTTTAACCATAGACGTCTCTTAAAAGTGGCTTTTTATCACTAACAACGAGTGCTTTCATTTTAATTGTGTCAGTTAGTAAAAACCAGCTGACAGTTGTGAGCTGCAAGCTGTTATTGTTTTCGCTTCAAGATCATAACACATTTGTTAGCGAAATTCAAACCAAAACCTCACTAAAACAAGCCGCAAAATAATCCTGAATAGTAAATGCAGACCTCTAGAACGAGTACATATTCAAAATACAAGATTTATGAGTATCTAAACGACCAAAACAAAGCCATAAAATACTCATCAAAGTCCGAGGTATTGTCAACCACAGCGTATACAACAAGGCCAATTTGGTTCAAAGCAAAGGCGTGTTTATAAGAAGTTTTTACCTTGCGTCAACGCTCTCAGTGCAAGATCAGCAGCATATTCTTTAGCGTCTTTCTTGGTAGGTGCCGTAGCAGTGTCGTAACGGCTTTCTCCGATCATAACACGGGCAGTGTATTGAGGTTCATGAGGAGGTCCTGTAGGATCCAACATCTCGTATTCTACTCCAACACCGTTGACGTCTCCGTATTCTTTCAGAGCCGCTCTTGCGTTTTTATTCACGAAATTACCAAACATTTCTCCTCGAGGGAACAGAGAATTGATTGAGCAAGCTCGTGAGGAAAAACTCCACTGATTTTCCACTAAGAAGCGGGGCAAAAGATTGGTTTTCCTTGCTTGTTGTTCGCTCAGCACATGGATCGAAGGTTTGACTGGGATCCAATCTCCCTCAAACGTCACGGCCCCAAACTACTGCTCGTGAAGGCCAGTCCAAAATCTTTAAATAAAAATACTTTGCTCAAATACTACAAATAATCATTCGGTTTGAAGTGCACTCGCTTTAATAATAAAAGCGGCAGAAAATTGTAGAGATTTTAACCTATGACATTTAGAATTCTTTTTTTATTTATAATGTTTGTTTGGGCTCCCTGTGGCGTTCGAATACAAAAGACAGACAGACAAAAAGACACCCCAAGGTTTGAACATCCAAGGCCATGCACTTGTTTTATTGTGCCCTTCACACTTCACACTTTGGCTGCTGTGTCCAGCTGATCTGAGAAAAAAATATTAGCCAATCAGATTGAGAAAATTTACAAAACTGAAGTGTCATCCTTAAATAGCCTGGCGACTTGAGACACGGTTATTTCCCTACTTTATTTCCCCACTCAATAATGAATATCATAGTTATAATGTATACAGAATATCAAAAACCTCTCCTGAAAATCTAGATTTATCTCAGATACAATCTTTTGATCAAGTCTATTTTTGCAGGCTTCAACACCTCACTTTTGCAGTGATGTCATTGATATATTGCTACATCACTATTTCAGAACAACTGGGTGAAGTAGGAACAGGGACAGATCCAGGGTAGGGTTGGGGGTTTCATGCAGTTTAAAAAAATCCTGTGTCTACCCCTAGCATGAGGAAGGTGCCAAGGTATCAGAGTGAAATCACTAAACCTGTGAAATAGATATTAGACTGAAACACTTTAGTAGACCTTAATTCCATTATTATTTGTTCTGTTTTTTTTTTGTGTTTAAGTGACTTCACTTTAAGCTAGGGAATGTAAGCTAGCCAAGGGTGGAATGAAATCTTTCCCACTGAAAATTAATCAAGCTGTATTATTAAATAAAATATTCTTTATTTGAAACAAAAAGAAAGTGAACATGGAAAAAGCTTCAGGTAAATATCTAGCCGTTTCACTTTACAACACTAAGTACCTAAGGGTATTAAAGAAGGGTATAAAATAGAAGATCCAAATATAACGATTGGACCTGCTAGCTTGCACACAGTTTACATGATACACACGCACACACACTTTAAATAGGTATCAGTAAAGTAAACTTTGGCCTTTACAGACTGTACCTGTGCTTTATAAGATGTTGAACACAATGAAGACTGTTTGTTAATATTAACTACAGCAAATTTGGGTCCACTTACTGCTATACCTTAAATAATATATAAACTAATCCATGTCCACATCTACTTACACTAAGTTACTAAAAACTATACACAATTTATTTTTTATTTCATTATATAATTTTTTTGTTTTTTTCATAAATTGAAATTTTTCTTCGTGTTTTTTGTTTGTCCATTATTAGACATTTTAAGAGCTAAGCAGATTTAGTGAAGATCATGCACCCTAGATATAGAACAGCATTAACATACATATTTATTCATACCAGAACACTGTCATCTTGAAGGCGAGGTATGGAAAATAAAATGAAAGGCTTTGCTAAATCTCTCAGTAAACAATACCAGTGACTACATGGCAGTCAAATTCAATTTACTTTTGTCTAAAATGGACTTTCAATTTTATAGAATACCTAATAATATAATATAGAAAATTCATTTAGCATTCTTCTTCTTCTTCTGCCAGAATTCTTATATTTTTGATGTGAGATCATAGCAGTCATGTTGGTGTACTTTTAGCACCAATCTCCTGTTTATCTTCCGTCATCACATACACCAACATAACTGCCATACCACACTCAAAGTATACTATAACCCATCTACACCATCCCATAACCATACAATAATTTAATATATTACTCCATATACTGACTAGCTCTATGGCTGTTGCTATGGTAACTAATAAGGTTCCTCTACTTCTATAGCAACTACTATCTGTAATGGCTTCTGGGTTCTGTGAATAATCTTGGTCGTGGTAACTCTCCAAACATGTCTTCGGAATTTCCTTGAACACTTCGTGCTAGCGCTCTCATTGATTCTCCAATTTTACTCAATTCAGGTACTGCAATCTGGAGAAAAGAATCATACATAATAAGTTGTCTATCTACTATTACTTGATGAAAAGATTTCTAATAGTGAGAAAATTATTGTGTCGCATTATCGTAATTTTTCACATTACATCTGTTTAGAAATCCCACTCTCTTATCATGAAATAATTCTTCAATATACTCACATTATTATCATTATCATCATCTTCCCACGAGTGTGACGTTTTAGTTCCAGTCGGTAGAGATATCGGCACAGATGTTGAATATACATATGGCTTCTTTATTGCTGACAGGTTACGGACCATTGGTGTGTCAGCCTCACTTTGAAAGCTATTATCTGCTTTGAAAATAATGATTAAAATGTTAAATTTAACAAATTTCCAATGGTTTAGCATGGTAAACTGTAAACTGGTGAAGAAAGGGGTCAACTAATATCACAAAGGTGGTGAATTGTTAAGATAGCCAGCATTATGCCTCCCCTGGTACAAATCTTTGTGTTAGAATCCTGTAAGATCCTATTAGGATCCTGGCCAGGATTTGCACCAGGGTCATTCCTCTTCCTCTAGAGGCCCTAGTTATATAATAATTATATTCTTACCACTACTAAGATCCTCTTCTTCTGACTCAAAGAAAGGTTCACAATCATCAGTAAAGCCATCCAGAGGAAACATAGGGTCAGCATCAGATGCAGTAGGCTGGGTCTTGACATGCACCTTATGATGGTGTGGTTGATGTCTTTGCATGACAGGGGATAGATTTCCTGGTGATCCAACCTTAAACATCCCAGATGGTTTTGATTTGTGTTCACTCTTCAAATGAGTTTTTTTTGCAGGATGAGCTGTTGGTTTCTTAAATTCAAGTCCATAAGAATGTTTTTGATCTTTACTGGGTAGCAAGCCTGATTCCAATGTTTCTGACATGGCTTCGTGTATTGAGCATTGCATCAGGCGCTCCTCCGTATCATTTAAAACACTAGAGAACAAAAGTGACACAAAAATCAAAACAAATAGTTTTGCTTGTACATCTTCATGTTAAAGATTTTTGTATAAAATAATGATAATAATAATATTATTTAGAGAGGGTGACAGATGACAGTAGCAACTTAGCTCACTGATATTAACTTGTGACTCTATATGTTTTTGAATAAGATACAGTAAGGCAGCTATTTATCATGGTCATCTGAGCCACTATGAAGGTCTAAACATTTGCATATATTGCACATATTTTTAAAGGCAGCACCTTCTACTCAGATATTTTAAAACCCTGAGTGTTGGTCCCAGCCAACCAGGAGGTGATTGTATGTTAAATTCAGTTTGCAACTACTGTAGGAGAGCAAGAGAGAAAGACAGAGAGAGTGAGGAGGAGCAAGGGGAGGGAGGGGGAATTAATGAGAAATGTGAGAAATTGATTTTATATATTCTTTGTTTGTAGCTCTGCTGTTTACCTGAAGATAGCTGCTTTATCTTGGAATGCCCTGGACTTCATGGAGGAATATAATTCTTGTTGTTTTGTAGTATATTCCTTTATTCTATCATTCATTGCTGTTTCCTCTGCCTTTAAGTATTTCTTGATTGATTCTTGGATAATATTCATGGAATGACTCAATTGCTCCTGACCAAGTAACACTGGTGTGCCTATATAAAAAACAAGCCAGTTTGTTATATGCATCACATAAAGGCTTTTTCACAAAAAAAACTTTATTGCTAATCACCATCAACTGACATGATCACCAACATTGAACATGATCATCAACATTATCATAAGACCATCACGAGCATTAGTATCACTATCATCATTGCAGTGCATTACCATCATCATTATCATCATCATCATTAATATCCTCATCATCATCATTATCACTATATATCAGCATCATCACCATCGTTGCCATCATCATCATTACTATAATCACCATCATCGTCGTTCATTACCAACACTGCCATCATCACCATTACTATAATAATCATCATTGCTGTGCATTACCAACATCACCATTATCATGTATCATCATCATCATCACCATCATCACCATTACTATAATCATCATCATTGCTGTACATTACCAACATCATCATCATCATCAACATCAACATCAACATCAACATGGTCCATCATCATGGTCCATCATCGCATCAACCTTATTCACCATCAATATAACCATTATTACAACCATCAGCATCATAATCAATGCCATTACAATTACTTAATGATCAGTATTGTTATAATCATCAGTGTTGATGAGTTACCTTTCTCATGTTCAGCTTCTTTTGTTTTGTTCTTCAGTATTATTCTGAAAGCCGGCGAGAAATCAGGTGAACTTTCCAGCTTCTTTATCACTTCAGGATTGCTCTAAAACAACCAAAGGAAAAACAACACAATCATATTGAATGTCTTGAAAAACAACATGAAATAATTTAACCGAGAACTACACTAAGATATTCCATGTAATATAAATTTTATCTACTTTATTTTTTTCTTTGTTGTATAATGTATATTATGGACTACCTAAGTGCACTATACAGTATTTTTGAGCAGTTGGACCCAGAAATATGTTACAACTTATAATTTAAAGCTCTATCCTGAATTGATTTTAACAATGCTGGCAAAGAATGGCTGTTGTTATCATGGCTTACATCAGGAGAAAAGAAAGGAAATGGAAACAATATCATATTGTAAGGTCATTAGGAAAGAACAGGAAATAGTCATCAGTTCTAGGTGATATTGTGTGATAAAAAAAGCTTTTTTCTCTAAATTACTTTTTTTTTCATAACAGCAGTTCTGAAAGACAACAAATACAACAGTAACTATTGCACATATTTCTGTTGACTCCTATGAACAGTAGGAGTTGTCTAAATATCTGAATAATTACATGTAGATAAAAAATTTGCTATACAGCATTTTGGCATCTGAAATCTAAAAGACATTTTATCATTTCAAACAAGTAGAGCTGCCAAATAATACTATTGTGTTTATCAAAAGGATTAACACTTTAAAAAAAATTCTAAGAATAATTGCTAAACAGGATACAAAAAATCTGTGCTGAAACTTGCACTCAATCCCTAAAAATTATCTCCTCTAGCTGATCTCCTGGTGTCTTTCATTCTCTCTCTCACTCACTCACTCATTTTCTTTTCTTTTTGAGATCTATTTCTTTCCAGATGAAGGCTTTTCCTACTGTACTCTGTGTTTACAAGCTTCAAACATGTCAAAAACATGAATACAATTCAAAGTCATTGTTTTATGTTTTGTTTATGCCAAGCAAAGATGTTGCAAACTAATTACTAAAACTTGCTTTAAAAAACTATATTTCTAATTTATCATTATTCTTTTTTTTCTTGGGTTACTTGGGTTACTTTACTTATTTAAATTATAATTATGATGAATGAGTAATACGAATGCATTATATTCAATATTACCCTGAAAGTATCACTAAAAAAGTCAGGCAATCTTTGGCAACATTTTCCTGTTTTATTTTAAGACTGTCTAGTGTGTTTCTAATTAAAGAACAGCCAACATCAATTATTCATTCATTTTCATCCCTCAAATAATTATACAAACTATAATATACAATATATATATATACAACAGTATTAGACTAACACTAAAAATGCCTCACCACTGGTTATAATTCTTTTTTATTATTATTATTCCCTGATATTTGATTTTTAATAAATTTAAAACATTTTTTGGGGAAATTTTTTATCCTCTTCTGTCTCAATAATAAAGAGGGGGAAATATAATCTAGAGGTTCTGAGAAGTGCTTCAGCAGAGTGGCTCTTTGTCATCTTTATCAAACTGGAATTTAGAAGAGGTTATTGTCATTTAGAAAGATATATTCTAGAGTTCTTACATACCTCTAGCTGAGGGCTGACCAGAACCCTGTCAAAACCCTTTACAGCATGAATTGCATACACATCCGTTTCACAATTGATACATCTATTAATATCCCAGTCTTCTGCCGTTGACGTACGAACCAGCGTATCTACCTCCTGTAAAGATTTCATAAGTAAAACCTTAGAAACTGTTATAACAGAATCTGATGATGGGAATAACAGCTGTAATGATGGTGAAATATTATTACTGAGGGTCAAAGAGGTTACAGGGAAATGAGGACCTTTAAGTGAGAGAAGAAAGTGTAACAGTGATAATCATGAGATATAGACAACTTGGCAATTAAAAAACTACAACATCACATGATGCACAGAACAGATATAAATATATTCCTTATATGTACAATCTATAGTTAGAAAATATTTATTATGCAAATCAGTTTTGGAGAAATTGACTAATTATTATAAGGTTGCAAGCATATTATGCAATCTACATTGTAGTCAGGATCATCCAGATACATTCAAAAAAATAATAGAAGAATTTGGCGATCTCATAAGACGAAAATAGCAAAAAATATCTCAAAAATCTCATAGTGATTGTTGCATCAGCCATTGGTTGGCGGGAATTCATTACCAACAAAGCATCTCGTTTTTATCACCTGATTGCACTTGAGGACTGATATTTTTGCAATCACCAAATGATGTGATTATTAATGTACCAGGTTTACATCGATAAAGGCAGCAGAAAATAAATAAGTATGCTTGTGGAGCGATTATAATCTGACTTGCACGTATTCTTGTAATCTCCAAGGACATTAGATATTCATGTCCATAATGACTTTGAAAAAAGGCTTCAAAACCTCTAAAAACATAACTACGATCACCTTAGGACTGTGATTACCTTATTCCATATCTATTTATTTGTTTTTTTACCTTTTTAATGCCTCCAACAGCAAGTTTTATCTCCAAAATGTTCCCAGAGAAGAAAGACGCAGTGCAAGACTCAGACACCAGTGTTTTTCCTTCTGCCTTTCTTTCTCCACCTTTTTGAGCGTGAATCGTAATATTCAAACACCTGCATTTCAGCTTATACATTTCTTAATACTCTGGATTCAATGACAATGCATCAACCTTGGAGTATATTGTATATATTTTGTAGGAATTCCTAAAATAAGTGAAGAAATTAAACCTTTTGACAGTAAATTTGTTTCGTATTTCGCTGGATCTCGTGACAAATCTCGTGACTCTAGGTACGATTAACATTAACCAATCAGATTCATGTACTATATATAGACAACCAATCAACATAAAGAGGTTATAATTTAGACCAATCAGAATCAAGTACTTTTCCTTAATTTTGACAGACGAGGTCATGACGCCGGCTGTTTTATTCAAAGCATATCCTTTTACTTCTTTAGATACATGTTTTACGTAGATATTTTTCTTTTGTTTTATTCATTAACTATTTCAGTTTTCCTGCACACACCACACGAAAAGCATCATGATAATCTCGTGAAAAAATTTCAACATACAATGTACGCAGTCATTTCTAATTTCATAAGAAAAATTGAGAAAAAATAGCAAATTTTTCCAAACATTTTGGCGAGATCCAGGTATCACCTGGGATCAGTCGGGTGATGGTGTGATGTGTAATTTAATATCGAGCAAATACAAGAAAGCACGTACTGCTGTGAACCTTGAATCACTGACTGCCAACAAAAAATTATGGAAGCCATCATCAATACTTTCATCTTTTTCGATGACAAAAATTAAAAAATATGGCAAAGCGCATAATTATTTCAACTTGGACTTTTTTAGGCTGTCCCTAACGTATTTTTTTATTACTTTTGTAGATATATTTGTAGTAATATTTTTTTGAATAAATAGCTTAGTAAATTTATTATCTTTAAGCCTTCATTTTTTCCCTTTTTTTTTGGTCTTTCTTTGTTTCACCTATTTTTTTTTTCCAATTTTTTGGTCCTACTTTAATTTCTCCATGCATTGTCGTCGCTCTCTCGGAATATCTTCGGTTTATTTTCGGAAAACAATCGGATTATTGTTATTTTGTGAAGAAGTCAAATGTGGGCGTCTTTGGATCCTAATTTGAGCTTGTATGTACCTATTATGAAAGATATATTTCAATTTATTTGTTATTTATTCATATTTTAGAGAGTTAGAACAAACAAAACGGCTGCACGCTGAAAAAATCCGGTTACTTTTCCTATTATTCAATTCAAAATTGGCCATGTTTATCCAAGATGGCCGATTTTTTGTCATTGTTTAACTATTTAGTCAAGCTTTTGCAGTGTTTAAACGAGAGAAACCTTTATCCTTTATTCGTTTTTTTAACCCAGCTAGTTCAACTTAGTTTTACTTATCTTGCTTTGCATTAATTTGGCTTCGATTTTGAATAAATATTCGTATTGTCCAAGTTTGGCCAGTCACATTTGCCGCCATGAATTGTTTTCTGGTAGAATTTATTATTGATCTCGATATCTTTATTCATATTTATCGTCATTATTTTCAGGATTTGATGCTTTGTTTTCACCATGGAAGACACAATTATGGAAGTGAATCTCTGCCCATCTAGTAATTTTGGGCAAGCCTCTTGCTCTGTCCACATGGGTGGCAGTGAAGATGCATTGTTCTCCAAGATTGCTGTTGTTCGCCTAGAGCACTCAGTCACTGCTGTTTGTCCTGAAAATGGAGAGATTCAATATACAACTATCATTCCTGATAAAAACATTGAATACACTGGAAAGGTTGTGCACAGCAAAGCACCTCTAACAGCTAGCCATAATGTTGATAAATTTGAATATAGAACCAGAGATAATAGTTTTTCAATAGTTCATAAATCACTTCTCCAAAGACAAACTGCTAGTTATGGACCAGAACTTTCTAAGATTAATAATAAATCGCAGGATTTTTTACCTGGAGGGAATGATATGGCAACATCAAGAAACATGGTCCTGGGTGAATCATCTAGAAGCAGAAAAAGAAAGAACCCTGAAAAATTGGATTCAGAAAGTGACGATGAAAAGAAACCAAGAAAGAATAAACAGTGGTCTGAGACAAGTATGCAAGAGGCAATAACAGCTGTTCGAAATGGCATGCGTGTAAGAAGAGCGGCTAAGGTGTTTGTAGTACCACGTACTACACTTAAGTATAAGTTAGATGGTAGATCACCACTGTCACATAATACAGACGGATCAAGGGAAAATATCAGTGAAAAGATCGCTGATGCAACAAAAGAGTACATGAAAGCAAAAGAATTAAAGGAGAAAAGTTTGTCACCTCAAGGAAAACAGACAAAGGACAAAATCAGCCCAGAAACAAGGCAGAAAAACTCTGATACAAACAAACCCACTGTGGCATCATGTGAGAAGAATAGAGTCATGTCATCAAATCATGATGTACCTGTGCATCAAACAAGAAGTTTGAGATCAAATGCTAACATCTTGGAGAAGAGAGTTGTTATACCACTGGAAAAAAAGACTGAGAGTAGCAAAAATCCTGTTGATCAACAAACAAATAAAATTGTCAAAGAAACAAATACCCCTGGCTCAAAACTGAAAAATTGCAAGGCAAATCAGTCTTCCTGTGGTAAGGATTCGAAGAGTAGGAAAGAACAAAAGATTAGCGAAAATGAAGAAGTAAAATTGGATGAGAAAAAATGCTTCAAACTATGGTCAGAAGAGAGTATGGAGAATGCTATTCATGCAGTTGAAAAAGGCTCCAAAATAAGAGAAGCTGCTAACAAGTTTGGAATCCCTCGATCAACTCTTGGTAGAAGATTAGCTACTGCTGCCTTCAAGAAACCCCATTTATTGTCCAAAAGTGATCTTCAAGCAAATGTTTCTGGCACACAATTTGTGGGAGTTCGACAGTCACCAAGAAGACATCAAACATCATCAGTGCAGGAAACAGCTCAGGAAGCTCCAGGAATACAACCTTCTGATGATGAAACGTTGTTGAGAATAAAGGAAGAAAGTATAAGGGTACAAAAAGAAGTCAATGTAGAAGAAAAAACTGTTGCAGCTAAAAAAAAGAACAGGTATAAGGTTAATTGGTCTGAAGAATCCATGAAGAAAGCCTTAGCAGCTGTTGACCAGGGAATGTCTTTATGTTCAGCTGCAAAGAAGTTCAACTTACCACATGCAAGTTTGAAAACAAGGAAGTATAAACAAAGTAGTATGAACACAAAGAATGTAGGTCCAGAGCCTCATATCAGTTCAGAAGACGAGGATCACATTGTCAACTATGTGAATGACTGTGCAACATTTGGGATAGTAAATGTAAAACAAGTTGGATTATTACTCACTGGAGAAGCAGCTGAAAAGAAACTCATCTGGAACATCAAAAAGCAAGGTTTACCATCTGATGACTGGTGGGATGCATTTTGTTCAAGAAGAGGAAACCACTTCAAAAATGTTGACTTCATGCAACCACATCAAACAATAAAGTTAACAGAAGCAAGACTGAGTTTATTCTATGATAAACTCTTGGCTATCAAGAATAGTAGCCAGTATCACAAAGTTCTCAACAACTGTAGTGACTGCAGAACATTTACCCTCCAAGAATTCAAGTATGATCTTGATAATGTTACACAATGGATAAGTGACAGCCATGGTGAAGATGCATGTGCATGTAGAAGACCAGAGACAGATCCAGAGAACAAGTTAATTTCTACAATCTGTTGCGCAAGTGCTGCTGGCAACAGCATTCCACCAATGTTTGTCTACCACACGGAGAACAACTACAAGATTCCAGCTACTGGTTTAGTAGGACCCTTTGGTGCCTTGCATTTTGTACATGATGTGAAGGATTTGACTAGAAAAAGTGACTTTTATTTCAAATGGTTTGAGGAGGTATTTCTGAAGTATGCCCCTCAGAGCAGGCCGTTGATTATGCTGTTTGATCCAGATACTGCTGTCATTACCCCAGAATTCATCCAGCTTGCTCAGAAGAATGAAATCATGCTTCTAGGTCTGCCACCATTCTCTGCTCATGTCACGCAGCCACTGAACAGGACAGTTTCCCCAGCACTAAAGAAAGGCTTTACCTTCACATCTTCTTTGTTTAAAAGAATATTTGTGAAGGGAGTTCACTTCAATAACTTTGCACGTTGCTTCAAAGTGGCCTGGAATTCATCTGTTGATGCTGCAGTAATAAAGACTGGGTTTGCAGAAGCAGGAATCCATCCTATTGACAGAAAAGTTCTTCTCAAGTTGAAGCCATTCTGAATAAAGAGAGTAACATTTGAAGCCCAAGACCTTAATAAACATTAATCTAACATGATTTTATCATAAGGTGTTGGCATTTCAAATGCCATTTATTAATATAGATATTTATTTATATACATATACATAGTCCTTTAAATTAAGATTATTTAATGCTTGTTACTGTTTTGCTCCTTTAGGTTAGGATTTGTTTTGAGTTATCATAGTCTAGGTAGCAGTTCAATGGGAGGGGGAGTGTTGGGGGAGGCAGAGGGTCTGGTGAATGAAGAGAGAAGTACAATGACTACTTTACAGACTTTCATCAGCCCCAACCCCATTTTGCTCTTCATCTCACCCTCTATGCTGCTACTCAGGCTTATAATTAGAGGACAAAAACTAACAGCATGCAATATATAGTAACAAATAGTGATATTTTATGCTAATTCTATTGTTCAATTAGTACTCTTTAGTACAAAATAGTGCTACATTTTGCACGCTATTAGTGTTTGTACTCCATCTATCACTATATACATAAATGTAACAAGCCAAAACAAATAATTATTATGTTCTTAACTGTTGTTAACTATTTTGTATCATTTTTAGTCATTTTAACATTATAATATGGATTTTGTAAGAGATGAGATATTTATAAATAGTGAATTCTCCTTAAAATTTATCAAATAAATCATCTTTCTAATCCAAAAAAGATCTCTAAATGAAGTAAATCTCTTCCCTCCCCACACAAAGACCCTGACAAGAGTGTTGATTTCAAAACGATGTTTTGGGCTTCCTGTGTTACTCGTGAAATCTTCGTGAAGTGGTCGGGTACAGACCAGTACAATCTGAGTTGCTTGTTTTGATCGAGTCTTGCAGCAAAGATGAAGACTTTAAACAAAGAAGATATGGACAATGGCTATGGTTATTCAGCAAAATATTCTAGGGTAAGATGTAAAATAGGATTATGGTTATTTTCAACTGGTACTCAGGCGATCACATGGCCTTTATACTAGCACGTGATCGTAGGCATAAATATCAGTCCCCAAAATATTATATCGTATGAAATGGTCATCATAAGCTTAGGCAATCCTTACCCTACATCATATGATGTTGTTGATCGTGAGTTTCGTTTTCGAGTCTTGCTTTGGTTGTTTTTGTTTTTACTGCATTGTTGCACAGTCACATATGGTACTCCAGCGGTTCTTTGTCCTTTCTGTATCACACAATGCTGGTTACGTAATTCATGAGTAAAAATGAAAAACTTGAAGCTAAACAATGCTTTGCAATGTAGTGAAACCTAAACAAGACTTAACAAAACCCCTGTTCTCTTCCATAGCTGCTCTCCAAAAAGCTGCTTCCTTCCCTACCCCTCAAAAAATCTCTTCACTTATCTCCCCCCCCCCCCCCCCCCATCAAATAAAAGAATCACTGAATCACTGATATGATATAGACTGGGTTAGGAGAACTGGCTGTCATCTTTCAACAAAATTGTATGTAAATACTTTGATCACATGGTACAGGATCACCCAAGGAACCTTATTCCAGATCTGTGTCGACAGTTTTATGATCTTGGTTGGGTGACAGGAACTGGTGGAGGGATAAGTATTAAACATGGGTACGTAGACTGATCTTCATCAATCAAGTGCAGATTGTCAAAAAGTGAAAAGTCTTAGAATATTAGCTGTCTTGGGATTACTGTGATTCTCAATATTCTGCGAACTCAGTAGCTGCTAGTTGCCCATTGGAATTTGGTTTTTCACTGCCGTCAGTCAAAAATATAAAAGGTGCCAACTGATTAGTTTTCATTGACGGAAGCGAAAAACCAATTTCACAACAAGCCATTGAAATGTCTGAGTTTGCAGAATAATGAGAATCACAGTAATAGGGAACAAGATAGATGTGATGCTGGAAATACATACCCTAAAACAGTCCCACAATGCACTGTAATGCAAACTCAACAATTTTCCCCTCAACCTTGGAATTTGGCTAATTCACCAAAGTACTTCAGGACTGCAGAAATCAGAATTAATTTGTGAAATTGAAAAAAATTGAATTGAACTGCAAATATATATACAACTCATAATTTAAAGAAATTTATGTTGTGAATGGAAACAATTTACTCAGACATGGTTTTTGTGTTAATGCATGCTGAAAGTACTCTTTCATTCTTCCATCACTTCCTACATTCTGTATTAGACAGATTTAGCAAACACCACATGAGGTGAAAGAGGATAGCATGTACGCTGATGAATGCCTTCCAAAATGACCATTGACATCCAATCCCAACACCACGTTTAGGATGCCATTTCACCTGTTTTCACATTCTCTTCAGGACATCAAGACATCAACGGTCATTCATCAGTGCTCATGCTGTCCTCTGAACTGAGCACAGAAAAATTGTTCTGTTCCTTTAGAAGAGCTTTAAAGTAAAGGTTTTTTTTTTATTTATTAATATTTTAGGAAAGAAATATTCATTGCACCATCTGGAGTGCAGAAAGAAAGGATACAGGTATGAATAAAATGCTTTTTATCATCTTCTCTTAACCTTATAGTACAGCCTTATGACAAGATGAATTTATCTTAAGCATTGAGCACATACTGTAAGAGATAAATGGATTGAATGCAAATGCAAAGACTTTATTTTTCTTTGCAAATCATTTATTTTCTAAAAAGAGAACTAGCTAGAAAATGCAACTTCAATTTCTTTTCACTCAATATTTGTATTTTTCAACTCACATTTAGCCGATTATCTTGTGGTAATTTTGAAGCCTGTTGTTGTTTTATTTTCATAGCCAGAGGATCTTTTTGTTTGTGATATTGATGAAAATGATGTCTGCCTACCACCACCAGCGTAAGCATAATTCTTTCTTTATTGTTAACAATACAGTATGCTAACAGGAAGAATGTAATAATTATTATTGGGCACTTAACTCTGTGGGCTGACCTTTCTAGCTTGGCTGTTTGTTTTGCCCATTTCAGACCACATGTCATTCCTTTGAGAAATAAGATTCTTTGTTTCATTTGCATTCAAACAAAGAAATGATATTAAGGGAATGATATGTGATTGCTCAGTGTCCCAAACTGGAGAACCAGTTTTTAGCCAGAGAAAAAGAAAAAAATTTTTTGCAGAAAAATGCATGATGTAAACAAATAAATATATACTGTATCTAATTTCTGCACAGTAATTTTGTCATCTTTCTAAAATTTTATTTAGTAAAAAACTGAAGAAAAGCCAATGTACGCCACTGTTTATGGCAGCTTACACACTGAGAGGTATGTATGTCTTGGTCTTCCTGTGGTCCAAGTCTGTGATCATCACTGTCAAAAGTCATGGACTGCCATGAGAGCCAGGCAATTTAAACCTCTACTTTTGATGGCAATCATCATTACTTGGAATCAAACTATTATTTTTGTTTTTAGATGCTGGTGCTGTCATTCATACACATTCCAAGCATGCTGTCATGGCAACACTGCATCATGAACATGAGTTCCGTGTGACACATCTTGAGATGCTGAAAGGAATCAAAAAGTGTAAATCAAAAGATTATTACAAGTATGTGGCTATGACTATATTAGTATTGTAATGACTGTGATAATGATGGCACATGATGATGATGACACATGATGATGATGACACATGATGATGATGGCACATGATGATGATGATACATGATGATGATGATGATACATCATGATGATGACACCTGATGATGACACATGATGATGACACATGATGATAATGATGATACATGATGATTTATGATGATGATACATGGTGATGATGATGGCACATGATGGTGATGGCACATGATGTTTCATGATGATGATACATGGTGATGATGATGACACATGATGTGATGACAGCTGGCAATAATGATACACAATGATATATGATGATGATACATGATGTTAATACTTGATGATGACGATGATGATTATATATGATGATGATGATGTTTTCAGGTTCTATGAAGAACTGGTTGTACCAATCATTGAGAACACTCCTCATGAAGAAGACTTGAAGGTATCATGTCTTACACGAACCAACCATGAGATAAATATTGAACTGACTAACACAATGTTTAAACAATAGGATTCTATGGTTGAAATAATGGATCAATACCCAGAGACCACTGCAATCCTAGTGCGGCGGCATGGAGTCTATGTGTGGGGTGATACATGGGAGAAAGCGAAGAGCATGTGAGTACTGACTGATGTATTGCTGATACAAGGTGATAATCACTGATGATAATGATGATGATGATAACTACTGATAATGAAGGTGATGATGGTGATGATTTTGGTGATGATGATGATAAACTGGTGATGGTGATGATGATGTATGATAATGATGGTGATAATAGTGATGATGATGAAGGTGACTGACGAAAGTGTATAAAAGTAACGACCTATTATGTTTCTATTTACACCAGTATGTGTTTATTTCTAGGTGTGAGTGCTACGATTACCTGTTTGACGTAGCCATCCAGATGAAACTACTGGGTATTGATCCTGCTGTAAAACCAAAAAACTGTCACTCAAAATGTTGTGTAGCGTTACACCCCATGACATGATACCACCACCACCACCAACACCATTATCATCATCATCATCATCATCATCGTCTTTTTCGTCATCATCATCATCGTCTTTTTCGTCATCATCATCATCGTCTTTTTCGTCATCATCATCATCATCATCATCATCATCATCATCATCACTGCCTTTATCAGCCCTGCCCGTCATGTGATATCTATCCTATATCTATATGAAGTATTCTCTTGGCTTGTATCAATCAGCTAAATAAATCCCAGTAATCTACATTTGGCAAAATAAACACTGCCTTGCAAGTAATTCCTACCAGAATAATATACTACTTGATGTTATTCAGATGTAAATACGTAGAATCTTATTAACAGACCACATTACTAGAAAACCATTGCCTATTATAATCGTGGTCGTAGTCGTACTTTGGCTGGATCGATTGGATATTCATGCCAAATAGAAGACAGGAATAAAAGTTTATAGTGAAATACGTTTCAGTGTATTTGATGTTGACATAGTAACTGATGACAAAACTGCCAATGCTTACGTGTAAATACGTCACACCTACTGTAGCTTCTCAAAATGCATCCCACATGGAAGCGAGTGCCAATGAGTGTTAACGCATTAGGCAATTGAGGCGACATTTCGGGTTTGCTAGTTATAGTAAGGGGTTAATCATCTACGGTCTAGGGGCCGACTAACCTCTCCCTTACGCTTTGCCCGAGTTTCCTGATCAATCTGTTAATCCAGGGATAGCGGCATAGCCGTAAATGCTTCGCGCTGCCATACTGCGCCTCAGCACTGCTCTGGAGGTATGGTCCGGGTCCTAAGCTCATTAAAAAAATTAAGAATAAGATTGAAGCCGGAAAAGAGTCTACCTTACGCCTCAGCCTTTCTATACACGCATCAAGAGTTCCGCGCTACTGCTCTAAGCGCATGCTCCCCGGGGTGAAAAAGTGGGACAGTATTTCGTAAAATATTCTATACTTAATTGAATTGTATTTTTCTTTTCAATAAAACTTTTCATTACACATTCAAGATCATTCAAGACTGTTAAGCTAATCAAAGAATATACCAAAATATAGGATATTTTACAAAATACCGTCCCACTTTTTGTTTCCCTTGAGCATGCGCTTAGAGCAGTAGCGCGGAACTCTTGTCGTGCCAGTCTCGCTTCTTCTTTGATACCATTCACAAAAACACTTAAGTTCTTTCAATAACAGTTTTTGTTCGGCGGGATGAATGGCGGGAAATCTCCGGTGCCACACTGTGTTCTATTCAAGAGCTCTGATTGGATGTTGCCCATTCTCACGTTTCCTGATTGGTTTAAATCGGAAGCCATTCAAATGTCAGGATGCTGTAAGTTGCGCGCCCACTCACACGAGACCTACTCATCTAACTCACTCCCTCACTCAAGAAATAGTGTAAAAAAAAATATATATATATATGTAAAAAATTGGCTGTCTTAAACGTAAACAATCAATCCTCCGCACTTCTTTGTTCCTGTTTTAGCAGATTTCTATCTTTCATACTGAATGATATTTTTGGCACGTTTCTCCTTCGCAAAAAGACATCTTAATTCTCCTTATGTGTTGTTTCCAAGGGTCTTTTGTGCGGCTTCTTGTAATTACTGCCTCAGTTCTTACCGATGTCATCACGGAAAGTCAACAGCAATTTCCAAAAAATGAACCATTTGTCAAGAGATTTGCTCATTAACAAGGAGTGAAAAATTCTTCTTAAATTTCTTGAATAAGATATAAGGGATATTTTTTAGGCCTTGATGATGAAATGAATGGGAAAGTAAAGAAGTTGAGAAGAGAAAGATCTTTCCATTATATCTCTTGTAATAGCGAATCCAGGGGATACGAAGATTGTTTTGAGTTCAATTCTAAGATACAATTAATTATGATGAAAAGAGAAGTTCTAGACTAACACTGTCTCGAATGCATGCGAATAGAGTAGGCTACCACACCAGCTGATACAACAAATATATTCTATTAGAAAACAAAGAAACTGTTAGTTGGTCTTAGTTACACCCTACCATTCGTTTGAATTCATTTTATGACTCATTGTCCAAGATTTATTATCCCGTTAAAAAGCCAACCTACTCGAAGACACCCCAGACAAGCGACAAAGCGGAATATCTACGCGGTAGAGGCCGGATTGCGCTTTTTTTGGATGCATATATATTGTTGGTTCTTACGAAAGAGGAGAGTACATCATCAAGCAGTCAGTAAGTGACAAGTGTCAAGTGTTTCTGCATTAAGTCTTGGACGCGTTCATCTTGTGTATATTCATAACGGGGGGAATCATGATGTAATGAGTCTGGTACTTCAACGAGTCACCGACAGTTTGACATAACTGATCTACCGTGTCGAATCGTTAGGAATAATGATCACTTGCAATCTGGTGATTCCTATCTGAATTGTCCTCCACAGATAAGAAAAGGAAAGAAGGTAAAATAAACAGTTGGGACATTTAAAAACGCAGGTAACACGCTTGTGGGATAATTTTAAAGCTGGTTATAAACTAAATGAAAAGCAAGAATGATGCCTTCCACGAGCAGATATAGAACAACCATTTACCAGACATCATTGAGTTACAACCCAAGTCCTAAACCAAAACCTACTCTAGTCAATAATATCTACGTGGAACATCTTCTCGACACAGTAAAAGATGAAATGGTTAAAACAGAGATACGTTTAGCTATCATGGATGAAAGAATGCGGCGTGAGGAATCTATCTTAGCAACGAGTCCACATAAAACCGTTGCTAACGCGGTTAGATACGCACGAGCCATGAATTATACCCTAAGCTCAACACTCGATAAGAAACTAAAGCTACTTCACCAAGAATTTGAACAAGAATTTCGACGAATTGTTGAAGTACAGCAAGAAGCCTACAGAGATGGTCCAGGTTTTCAGCGAAAGTCGTTTGAAGTTCGTGGATACACCAGGAAACAATTCCGCTATAAACTAGGGGAAATTCTAGCGATGAAAAGCCGAGAAGACGAGCTGAGAAGAGCAAAGACACAGCTTTCTTTACCAAGTATGTCAACTTCGGCAAATCTATCCCCCTCACGCAAACCATCCAAGCCCGGTCGAATGAGGTTCCCATGGCAACCTCCTAATTCCACTCCTGATACTTCAATGGTGGCAGCGGCGGGACGGAACGGGTTTGGTATGGGTTCGCTATGGAAGCATGATGGAGAAGCTGTCTATCTCCCGCCTATATAAACCTGGATAAGACATTAACCGTGAATTCCTTTCTGTATTTCAAACGGAGAAGCGAGCCTTGCAATAATTATTTTTCTTCGTGAGCCACCTGTACACTGGAAACCTAAACAAACATTACGAATATTGGTTTGGAAGGCCGACCGGGAAAAACAGTGAAAACACAGGTTTCATTTACATCTAGTTTAGTATCGGCTTGAACGTTGAACATCAGATAGCTATAGTTTTACTTGATTCAAGTGGAATGTCCTTTTCGTTCTCCTCTTCAGCACTCAATACTTCTTGTAAAATAGTTAAGTTTCAAAAGTTCTTTATTCTGTGGTTCTAATGACTTAAGAAGCAAAACGTATGTTTATTTCAAATTTATAGGTTCGAATTTAAGTGAACATTTTGATATTTTAATATAGGGCTGCAATAGACTTATTTTAAACCGAAGCTTGCTAGCGTCACAAGACAAACATCATCACTTCACTGTCACATTAAAACAAACAAATTAAATGATGAAGACAACAACATGATTGAGAATACGAATGAAAAACGATAGGATCCAAGGAATATCGAGTTACTTTACGTGTGTGACTAAAGAACAAAGAAAAGCAGATGGTTTGAAATTCGAAGCAAAATATTGGCAACATTTAATGACTTAATTCTTGGGTTTTTTAATTTTTTTTATTTGGTGTTGCAATTTTGTTCAAGCTGGTATTTTTAATTATCTTGTAAATGAAACTGAAATGAATTTCTAAAATCATTGCAACAAACGATTATTCAATGAATACAGTAAAACTAGCAGTTATTAATGTGAAGTGGAAAACAAAATGAAATGAAACGATGAAACGAAAAGAAAAATTAATTAAAAGAAACAAGTGAAAAGGAAAGGTAGAATTAAACGAAATGAAATAAGAATAAAATAAGATGACATTTAATGAAATATAAACAGTGAATAGTGCCAGATCGATGTTATAATGGCCAAAAACCAATTTTAAATCAAGGGGCACTTGGATGAAAATCTATATTCTGGTTAAACTTATCTATATAGCCCGAATAGTCGCTAAGCAGCATATTTCCTTCGTACGGTCAAAAAAATTATCAATTATTTTACCATCTACATTTTGGGTAAATGACGTAATTTACTTAACCCTATTGTTCTTTTAGCATTTAAGCCAAAATTCCTCAACTGTAAGTGGCTCCCAAGCTAAAAATTTTGTCAATCTGGTTTTCATAATCACGATTGAATCATATTATCATCAAATATTCGAATTATTCGGACTTCCAAAAATTTGGGCGTTTTCGTCCAAGTGCTACTTTAAAATAAAAATCATATGACGTAAAGCATTCATTTGCTTCGTTATGTACTTCAGCAAAAAAAAAAAAAAAAAAATCTTGCAGTTTCTTTATTTTTCTTTGCTTGGTTGTAGGGTTCAATCAAGATTAATATAAATATTGTACCATACAACATAACCAATACCAATGATAAGCTAAAACAATAAAAGCTATAAAATTCTGACTCTTTTGGCATATTAGTTCCCAGTCTCTGGGGGAAGACTTGGACTCGGGACTGGGGCGATTTTAATCTTATTAGCAAAAAAGTTTTGTTATCTGATAAAGCATCTCATGATTAGTAAGTCTGGCAAATTTGAAGGTGTTTCGTTAAAAAGAAGCAGAGTTACAAGCAAAATATATCTATCAGTAGCATTTCTTACATTCCAAAGCATTGAAATGAAAACTATGATGTAATCCCTGAAACATGAATATAAAAATAATTCTATTCACTCGTGAAATCAATAAACATTTGAATTATTTTGTTTTGTTATTGTTTTTTTACACACATCCGTCATGCAGCAAGATTCAAGATGGCGGACGTGAAAATGAACTGACGTGAGTATGAGAGAAGCGCCATAAATCGAAGGCAGATAAATTCAACAGATTCGTTGAGTGCTCATTCAAAACCCACTGAACACGTCCAGAAAACCACGTCAGTACGTAGGAGTGGAGGAGTTCCTAGACTACACGGCTACACGGTGTTTTGTACGCTTCAATGAAGTGGAAAAATGCCTGGTTACCTAGCACTTGCCTGTTATCTTCAACGACACGAAAGTAATTAAACTCTTTTGAAAGGATTTCTATATTTTTAGCCATTTCTTGAATCAGATAGATGAATAAGTGAAGTGAACGCGTAGAAATAACGACGGATGAAATTTTGTTTGAAAATGTTCTTAAAATATTTTGTAAACGAATGTCAAAAACGATTGTCAACTTGTCATTTTCTTACATTTTCAACTTTCCCATTTTATCTTATCCTTTGCACAAAACAAGTATTCATATAAAAACCTAGTTTGACGCCAAGGGAAACGTTCCTTTTGATTTTACATTTCAATAAATAGAGGAATTTCTTCGCTTTTCCTTATTATATTTCTTTCTTTGTTTTCCCTCTTTTTTCATGCATATCTTATTCGCTTGGTGGTGCATTATCCAAGACAGTTTCTGTAGAGATTCACTGGTCAATATATCCCTGATATACTAGATTTATCAGAGCGATGATGCGTGATATGGGTATACCGGCTAGTAGACTGGTACTCTGCTACTCGCTCTACTGACCTACTCACCTGGTTATGCTCAGACCGTTCAATCATTCAATACAGACCATCGTTCATCAATCTCAATTCAAATCTCTATTGTTCTATCGTTTCCCACTCTTAAAGCAGTTTTCTTTCTAAAAAAAAATCTTTGATTCAAGGACTATTTCGTAACCCCGCGCACATAATAAACTTAAGTGAAAAAGGAAAACTATTTGCCACCAATAACCTTTTCTTTCGACACTCTACAGCTCAAAGAGCTTTCTAACAAAATTCATTGTAGCAGTATTTTCGTACATTAGGTTGGCTTTGTGTTTCAGCGTGTGAGTTTGAATGCTTTCATTACATAAACCATTTCAGATTTTTGATGATTTTTGGTGATGTTGTTGATAAAGTATCTTGGTTGGAGGTTGATCTTTGGTCAAACGATCAAGTGATCGACTTCTTTCATCCAGCACAATCAAAAATGAAAAGAATAGAGTCAAGAAATTCGTGAGACTGTTTTCGAAATATCTGCGTAGTTACATTCGTTCCTTGAGTGCAGACTGACTTTGAACTAATAAGGTGCGTGAATTGGATTTTCGTGGAAATGAAACTTAAAGGTTGTAAAATTATTCAATATTGAAATAATCCGTTAAAATAATTATCTAGCTCAACAAAACAATAATTTTAAGGCAAATATTGGAAATAAAAAGCTGTGTTTCATGTTTCCTTTCTCATTTCTTTCCTTCTTTCTCTTTTTTCATTCAATTTCTGTCGTTTGTTTCGTTAAATCCGGGGTTTTAAAAATCCTCTTTCAACTCACTTCAATTTTTTGAATGTGATAAGAAGTAGAAAGGTTGGTTTGTGGAGAATCTTAGTTCATGAATAATTCATGAGTCACATGCTGACGTTGAATGACCTGTTGATCTTTCCAAATATGGCAAACGAAGAAATGAGAATCGAGCAACAAACTTGTCGGACAACAACTCACTAAACAAGCGGGAGGGAAACGCTGTGATTCCATGTACTATGACCGTAAATACTTATCTCTTGTACAGCTAGACATTCTTATGGCACAATAATAGGATATGTAAAGCTCATACTATTAACTGTGGACTTTTCCTGGGATAGATACGAGAGCTATATTATTGACAGATTTTTATATAAAGGTAAGTTAATATGTAAATGCTTTTTCTATTTTCATATTCTCTTACAAAACACTTTCAGACAATATTCCATTCCGATTTAAAATTTTTAGAGTTAATATTTTTAGTCTTAAAAAGAAGGAAGAACGTAAAAATGTTAGAAATATTGGTTTTAGAATACAATTTTGTGCGATTTGAAAGCCGCTACTCTTTTCTACCGGTATTTTAGCGGCTTTCAAATCCATCTATTATACTACGTATAGTAAAAGTTTGAAAAAGAGATGATATTTTTTAGTTATTTGGAATTCAAATGATAGCATTAGCGTAATAAGGCTTTAATTTATCGTAATTTGAATAGTTTTTGAGAGATTTTTGATATGGTGGTAAAGACAAAGACCCGTCATAAATTAATAAAGACCTGGTAGCTCGTAGAGGAGCTTCCACGAACAAAAGAAATGTTTACGACAAAAACAGGTATTGTATTAGTAGATGCTGGTACAACTTATATATCAATCATTATAAGACAAAATGAACTGAAACAAAACAACTTTATCGAGATGAAAAACTGAGAATTATACCACAAAAAGGTTATATTACAATGTGCGAAATTTTTGTGAAGTTCTAATAACTTTTTGGAATCGAAAAAAGAGAGTTCTTAGGATATAAATTTCACTACATTTGCCGGCCTCAGTAGCCGTGCAAAGAGAACGTAGCATGTACATTGTAGGTACTGGTCAACATTTGAAACGGTTAAAAAATCGTCCAGTACGTACCGTGTACGTACCGTGTAAGGCCAGCCTGAGTAAAGAGAACGTACAAGTTCAAGAAAAGTACTTTTTACTTCGACAAGAAAGTAAGACAATCAACCCAACATGGTCATGGTCAGAGATGACAATCCACGAATTTCAGTTGATAGCTGTAAAATGATTCAAAATAAATCCCGGATTATATTCCCTCCAGAATACTGACCTAACCAATGAAATGACAAAAATTCACCGGCCCTTATCCTTTGAAAGTCAAAATTTGGAACAACAACAAAAAAAAACTCATGCTACGTCAAAAGTTGAAAACAAATCTCTTAAAATCCTTTTTGTTTTCTTTGTGTTTTTCAGTCCACAGATTGACATAAGATGAAAGTAATCCCGCGGCTTGTCTCGAGCCATGTCCCGCGGGTCATTCTTGTTCTGGTTTTGCTGTGCAGTCTGCAAGCATCAGCTAAAAAACCTCATATTATTATGATAGTAGCAGACGATTTGGTAAGCATGCATCACTCGATTATATACTATCCTTATATAGAAATAATATCAAGTATTAGGATTTTTACTCTGGGTGCCAGACTTCCTCAAAACCTATGAGCGAGAAGAACTGGAACGATAAAGCCCCTCGAACCCAGGGTATTGAATGATTCGTACACTGATTGAATAAGAACAAAATCATTTGTCACAAAGACTTGCATGTGCTTTTTTGTAGCTTATTTTTCAGATTCTAGAAGGATTGAAAATCAGCTGATATGTAACGTGGTAGCCATGTTGGATAATTTAGCAAAAATGAGAAATGCATGAACGAGGTACCAACATGGCGGCCTCTAATCGTATAACTTATAACTAACCTTCTTATCTTTTATTGGCTACGTTAGGGATGGGATGACGTCAGTTTCCATGGCTCGCCCCAGATTCCCACGCCGGCTTTAGATGCGCTGGCCAATAACGGTGTTATCTTGAATAATTATTACGTATCACCGCTGGACACACCGTCAAGAGCAGCGTTCATGACTGGAAAATACCCGATACACTTGGGTGAGTAAACATGTATGACGGCGTGGTCACGTGACAATCATGACTCCTCCTAACAAAGACCAACAACGTACGTCAATCAATGGTCACGTGACAGATATGCGTCATTAATATGACTGTTGCCATGCAATATACATCAATGGTCACGTGATTATTATTGTTTCGTGTTTCAGGTCTTCAGCACGACACTATTCATAACAGACAAGCTATGGGTGTACCACTAGAGGAAAAATTCCTACCCCAATACCTCAGACAACAGGGCTACAAAACCCATGCTATTGGAAAGGTAAGTGTCAGTATATGAACTGATCATTAGGTTATCTGAGCCCGCATTCTTGTTGATCAGCGGTGACCAATGAATGACACGTGACTGGGCAGATTTGAGAACAAGAAATGGTTTAGTTATTTCAGTAAGCGCTGATTGACATTGGTCAATATAAACAGCAACAGTTGGAGTCGCCTCATTTAATTGTTGGCGAAGACCAAACGGAACGCAGGCTCAAGAATCACAACCAACTAAACAAAATCTCTTATGATGAAAACTAGTATTGTTGAACATGAAATTGCACAGTTCAATAAATCTACCAACAGGTATTATGTACTCCAAGACTATCACATACTTACATTCTATTTCTAATTCTACGCATGCACAGTGGCAACTTGGCTTCTTCTCCAAAGAATACACACCAACGTATCGAGGATTTGATTCGTTCTTTGGGTTCTGGACATCCAAGCAGGATTATTATAAACACGTGGCATATGATGGGGGATATGGCCTCGATCTGAGGAGAGATATGGACGTGAGTATATATTTCTACTTTAGGGAATAAAACAAGAATATACATCAAGGAAATGCCTTTAATATTAGTGCAGATATTAGAAGGTGATACGGCACGGCGCACGGTACGAAATTGACGACATCTTTTGAACCAATCACAATGCGCGAGATTACACTGCACTGCCAATGAAAATGCTTGGACGCCGCATCGTCACAGTCACGCGGTCACGCGTTCACGACATCACACATTCAGACCGTGAGTCTTTCACAGTCATACGAAATTTGCTCTAATGTCTATGGAATAATGTAATGAAGGTGGGACAACTTCACTTCAATGGAAACAGTCTTACGATAGCACAACTCGTTATAATTAATGTTAATGATTGGTACTTGAATATGATTGGTTCATTATGTCACGTGACAGGTTGTCTACAACGAAACAGGAGTGTACGGAACAGAGATGTTTGCACGTGAAGCAGATAAGATTATCGATGCGCATGCTGCAGAACAACCGCTGTTCATCTACATGGCTCACCAAGCTGTATCAGTAGGGAATATGGAGAACCCTCTTCAAGCTCCTAATAGATTCGTTGATAAGTTCCCGTATATTAAAGACATCAGAAGAAGAACATATGCAGGTATGTCTGTCTGTCAGTCAGTCAGTGAGAGAGTCAGTCAGTCAGTCGTTCAGTCAGTGAGTCGGTCAGTCAGTCAGTCAGTCAGTCAGTCAGTCAGTCAGTCAGTCAGTCAGTCAGTCAGTCAGTCAGTCAGTCAGTCAGTCAGTCAGTCAGTCAGTCAGTCGTTCAGTCAGTGAGTCAGTGAGTCAGTCAGTCAGTCAGTCAGTCAGTCAGTCAGTCAGTCAGTCAGTCAGTCAGTCAGTCAGTCAGTCAGTCAGTCAGTCAGTCAGTCAGTCAGTCAGTCAGTCAGTCAGTCAGTCAGTCAGTCAGTCAGTCAGTCAGTCAGTCAGTCAGTCAGTCCAAACTCATATCTTAATATTCCATTGCTAGGTATGGTGTCAGCGCTCGATGAATCAGTACGTCAACTTGTCACTACCCTAAAAAGAAGAGGACTTTACCAAAACTCTGTGATCATTTTCACCACTGATAATGGTGCAGCCGCTGGTGGACTCGACATGAGTGCGGGCTCAAACTTTCCTCTACGTGGTGTCAAGAATACTTTATGGGAGGGAGGAGTACGTGGGGTTGCTTTTGTTCACAGCCCGATGATTAAACGAAAAGGTTAGTGTCATTTGTCTGAGTAAGGTATGCTTCATTCCCATCATAATATACGACACGAGTTCGTTACCAGTCTACCTATAGAATAACACAGTCATGGTGTATGTTCGCAGGACGAGTGTATGACGGGCTCATGCATGCGACTGATTGGCTGCCTACCGTCTTCGCCCTCGCGGGGGGTCTGCCCCAGACTCTCGGTCCCATTGATGGATACAATGTCTGGGAAGGAATAGCACTTGGCTCGAGAAGCCCGAGGTACGAGGTGCTTCATGGGATTGATCCGCTACTAGGCAACAGAGCTTCGTTGAGAGTGGGTGATTACAAGATCATTTTGAATCAGACATTGAAGTTCTTCTCAGACTGGTACAAGCGACCCGAGGCACCGCATGAACTGGACTATGTCAAAAAACCAAGACTTGTGGCTAATTCTTCAATAGATTGCACCAACAAGATGCCAAATCCGTTACTCAACACGCATGCGCCAATATGCAACCCTGAGAAGAGTCCATGTCTGTTTAACATCAAGTGGGATCCCTGTGAGTATCACAACCTTGCAAACTTCATGCCAAACACACTCAAAGTCATGTTAGACAGGCTTAAATTCTACTCCAAGGGCATCAAGTCTGCTATCTATCCTAGGTTAGATAATAGTGCTAACCCTGATAATACTGGTGGGGTATGGAACCCATGGAGGAATAGTCCTTTCATGGATCCGACTGTTGATGATTTTATCTATCCATTTAGTTACGAAGATCAGGCTACTAACTCCTCTACAGGCAGGTTACTCAATCAGAATCTACGTAAGTTTATGCGAGATCAGGCTATAGGACACACTAATGAGACAGATTCAAAACTAGAGAATGATGATCTAAAGCAACCTTTAGTTATCGTGAGGTTGTCACCTGAAGTAGCAGCCCCTGCTACACCTACGGCCGCCCAGCCGATAACTGTGAAATCGTATGCACCCTCTAAAGAATCGACCACAGCCAATGTACCTCCTACAGAATCAACAACACCGTACGTCCCACCCCCCACACAAGCACCAGTCGTCGATTCCTACCAGCCAACACAATCAACAACATCGTACGTCCCACCCCCCACACAAGCACCAGTCGTCAATTCCTACCAGCCAACACAATCAACAACACCGTACGTCCCACCCCCCACACAAGCACCCGTCGTCAATTCCTACCAGCCAACACAATCAACAACATCGTACGTCCCACCCCCCACACAAGCACCAGTCATCAATTCCTACCAGCCAACACAATCAACAACACCGTACGTCCCACCCCCCACACAAGCACCAGTCGTCGATTCCTACCAGCCAACAGTATCAACAACATCGTACGTTCCACCCCCCACACAAGCACCAGTCGTCAATTCCGACCAGACAACACAATCAACAACATCGTATGTCCCACCCCCCACACAAGCACCCGTTACATACCCACCTACACAATCAACACCACCTCCAACACAAACATACACTACACATGCAACACCTGCACCCATACCAGCATCTGTTTTAAATAACACTCAAATGCAGGTCCCTGATAGCTTTACCATCAAAGTCACCTTAGGGGAATCCCAGCAACCAGTTAACGAGTCTAAAGACCTGTTACAACCGGTTGTAGCTCAACCTTCCAATCAGGAAAAACCGGTTGCCTCGCAGCCTAGTCTTTGGGACCACATCAATTCGTTCAACATGGAAAATACCACGAACCAGATCTCTACAGGAAATGTTCAAGAGGTATCTCGCTTGGGTCCGCCAAAACGACCCTTCATGTTCGTTCATAAAGTAAGACCGTACAAGACCTTCAAACACGTTAAACCGGCTCCTGGAGTACCGGAAGTACTTGACATCATAGACGAGACCGGAAGTAATAAATTATCTGATGCCGGAAGTGGCCAGGCCAGTATTCCTCAGATATTTGATATCATTGATGAGATGCACGGCAAGACAGCCACTGACCGAAAGGCAAGTCATTTCACTATTAAACACAAAGGGCCAACAGCAACTAGCAAACCGCTGTCCATTAGTGACGTGGGCTCAGGCATGGGTGTAGGATTGAACGGGCTTCCTGAGGGAATCTCTGTGTTTGGAGCGATGGGTGACAAGAAACTAACCGCTGCCCACGAGAATAAGGACAGACAGAATGTAGTAGGAATACCACAGCCAGGAGACGAAGAACACCAGCCGCACACGTTCTTCGGTAATATTACTATCGGAGGTCGTACTTATTATGTTGTTGGAAGCGAGAGTGACGAACTGGCGCGAATCAAAACCAAAATCGAGGGAGATAAAATTATGGTCCACTTGCCCAATCCACAGGGTACCCGCACACCTAATACAGGTTACAGTGAAATGAGGGATACAATTGATGCTAGTGATGATGATGCTGATAATAATAAGAAGCCTATTGCCAAGTCCCTCGCGGCTCATAATGTGACGTCATATCCGTTCAATGGTCAAAATGGCACCAAATGCGAGAAGGTCGTTCAGCTCGATACTTCCGACAATGCAGTCGTCGTGTCCTCGGTGGTTATCGTCGTGATTGCTTCAGCAATGGTCGTCGGTGTAGCAGTTGTTGCTATGGTTGCGGTGGTTGCTAGGCATTGTCAGAATTCTTCTAGGAATTAGGTTAGGAAGCAATTAACCTTAAATAATAAACTGTTTCTATGGCAACCAATAAACCACGATAGGAATGGGATAAATTACCCTTAAATTATGGTTGTCATAGAAACTAGAAAGGATAAGAATATATTGCCTGCTTCTCTCGTCAATAAAGCAGAATACTTGCTACAAAGTTAGATTAAATATAAGAAATATTATAGATAGTAATTATATTTTTAGTACCTGGACTTCAACTTTTTTCGTTTTTAGATATTAATTGTATTAACAATATTATGGGAACAAGCTTGAATAAGTTCAAGAATCAAGCTTAATTAAGTTCAGTTATCTATTAAAATATCTAATAGCCTTTAATAAGGGCTTGTAGCTTTGTGCTTCAATGGCGGACTAGCTTCCTATCGTTTTTTCTTTCTCAATTTTACATACATATTAGACTAGAATTACATGTCTACGTCATAGTTCATAAGATAAGAAGGCTACAACGAGAGCTTATTCACAAGTACGAAGTAAAAATGTTTAACATTCTCGTTCTAGCCTTCTTATTTAAAGAACACTTGTCATGGTTCATAAGATAAGAAGGCTACAACGAGAACTGATAAACAACTGAGTACGAAGTAAAAATGTTTAACCTTCTCGTTCTAGCCTTCTTATTTAAACTTTATGCCCAAAAGAACACTTGTCATAGTTCATGTTATGGTGACGTCATAGTACCTTGAAGAAAATATTTCTAGTAAATAAGGAGACAATTGATGGGCGTATTGTTTACTCGCGTCAAACGTCTTTGCTTTGAGTAGTTGGAAAAACCTTCTTAAACGTCACCAGTGAAGAAGGAAATAACACTCAAGGGAACAGGTGATGTGAAATAAGAAAGGTATGGTGACGTCATCATTAATGACACTCATGTTTGCTGGCCATTTTGAAACAGAATAGCGCATCAAATTCAAGCGGAGGCCTGGTTACATTTCAAGATGGCGGACTATTACAATTAGTTATTTAATATTTTCATTAAATATAGAAATTTACTATATAATATTCTTGTTTTTTTCGTTTCTGTTTGATCAGCCACACTAAATTATTGCAAATGAACGCGAACCACTATGTGTTTTGTTAGAATCAATGAAATATATATGATTGACAGCTGTTATATGATGTACAAAGATGATTGAAAATAAACATTTAACAACCAAGAGTCAAAAGCTACCAAGTTGTCATGGTGGAATGTCTTCTTTACTTTACTTTAGATTGTAATCGTTGTTTCCTTCCTTCCTTCCTTCCTTCCTTCCTTCCTTCCTTCCTTCCTTCCTTCCTTCCTTCCTTCCTTCCTTCCTTCCTTCCTTCCTTCCTTCCTTCCTTCCTTCCTTCCTTCCTTCCTTCGTTCTACACATTTTTTTTACTTTTCTCCCACACGTAACTCATTTGTTTGCCAGTTGGGCAAGATCCATCCAGATTTCACGACTAAAACGCTGTCAAAAGGTCTGAACAATCAATTAAAATCTACCAAGTCTTAGGCTTGTTAATATCTGAAACTCCCGTCCAAACTGTCATATATGACTTGATGAATACGGTTTTTTTTTCTGTCTTGATTCCAGGGTTTTTGTCTGCGTTCCCCGGTTTTTACACTTTAACAAGCTAAATTCAAATTCAATCTGTGAGTTGACAATGCCTGACTTTGATCAGTTCCAGAAGATGCTTCAGGGTTGGATAAAACTTAGTCACTCTTTAGTTACAGTGATCTTCAATCAACTTTTCAAGCTTCGTACTGGAGCTGTTCACACTACAAAGACTGCGCAATATTTTTTTCCAGTTTAAAACTGAATTCCACTCGTTGGAATTGAGAGCAACTGCGAAGGTCGCTGCAAGAACAGCCGTCTTCGTCCTGAAGTCCTCTGGAAGCTGTTTTAGTTATTCGATATTGACAAGTAAACCTGAGAAGATGGGAATCTTAGGGTCGCAAATGGCGCCGCACGAGCTTGAAGCTTACCGCTGTGTTTGAGCCAATTGACTAAAGGTTTTATAACTCATATAGCGGTGATTACAAAGGCTAGAGCAGACAGGCGTAACAGTCAGGAGAGGTTACGAGTCCCAAACAGTGAACAAACACATGGATGAGGTTTTTTCTTTTGTTTCTTGGAGTACTAACATACTAATAGCATCTGACGGAGGGTCACAGCTACTCAGGGAATAATCCGGTACTTGCAGATCAATGCGCTTAAAATATTAAAGTCCTTTGGAAAAGAATCTTTTAGAAACTGTATATGAGGTAGATAGATTATCTTAAATGATTTAGAATCATTTGTTCCTATTAAGAACCCTGGAATCCGAGCTAAGTGAGTTGACCCGCCACAGTACAAGATTAGCGCCGTACACGCAATGCACTAAATCCCCAAAATATCACCAAACTATCCAAGCTTTCTAACAAACACCGCGTTTCTTAAACATTCACAACACCAAGAACACCTAGAACGTTTTCATGAGTTTTTTTCAAAGACTCGTGGAACTCTTATAGTAGCGCATGCGCGCTAAGAGCACGTCCCAGACGCATCCACTAAAGTGTAGTAATATGATTACAGCGGTATAATACGGTAATCGTATTAAGATGGTTAATTAAATACATTGCCTATTTAATACATCAGTTAGCGAGGGCACATCACGGATATTATAATGTAGCAATGATTCTAAAACAAGACAACTGTCCCTGTAAACAATGCTGTGATTGGAACAACAATTATTGATAACGCGCCTGTAAGACCAGCTCAGTAATCTAATTACAACAAATGAAAAGCAAAGAAGAATCAGAAGTTAATGTAAATTAAAACTCTGTACTGATGGCGGAAAAGATGTACTGGCTGATCAAAGAGAAGCGGCTTTTAATGAAGTTTTAAATGGTTTAGTATGTGGTGGACTGATTGGTTACTGAAAACAATAAAAAGTTGCAAAAAATGGTGTTTGAATGTCGCAAATTCACTCAAAACAATGGCGTAGCAAACGTTCTCGTAAAATCTGGTCGAGTTGAAGCGAAATGTTGTGATACAAGCGCTGATTTAATCTGGTTCAACGAAAAAGCGCTTTGCTTTGAATAAGGTCTTGATTAAAAGTTGGTTAGTCCTGATAATATACGTGGACGACAGTCATATCAACAGTACAGGGAACATTTTACCTAGTGACAGACTTACAAACAAAGTGATCTAGAAGAGAGGGGAGGGTAAGGAGTATTTGACATGCAGTGAGGAACGACGCGAGTTGCAAAACGCATCAATCCCAGCGCAATATATATATATGTTTTTTCTACAAAAGTTGTTCTTGAAAATGCTTGATACCCCTTAATACACTTGATACCACTTCTACCAGAATCCTTTTCGTAGTTCCTTTTGTTGGCCTAATTAACACCGTTATCTTGCGACTCCCAAAGGAATTAAAACATTTGAATAAAAAAGGGAATGATGAATCCCAAGTAGGCAGCCAAGTATAAAGTATTGTATAATGTATTGGTAAAAACTCTGTGGCAATAGTTGTGATAAAAACATTTGCTTGAGTGATATGAAGTTTCAGAGATAACCACAGATTGTGTTCAATGACCTTCGAGATACACACCTTGGTCACGTTGAGGGCTATTTCTGGCTTCCGTATGACGTCATCACTAATTGGAAGGGTTCCCTGGGTTATGGGTTATGGGTGTGCACTTTCCAAAAGACTAGTATTCCTAATCTTAGAGCCGAAATTTAAAGTATTTCTCAACAGAATTCAGGTAACTCAAACGAATTCGATTCCAAAATGTTTTTTGACAAAGATCACTAAATTTTCCACCGAATTTTGACTGTGGGCAAATTTTTCACGGTACGTTTTGATCGGCTTTGAGTTCAAGCCATCCAAATCTATCTTTCTAGTTTCTAGTTTCAGGGTTGTCACCGTGGGTGAACCTGTAATCGATACTTATTCGAGACTTTTTAGTAATGCGCAACTGCATTTGATATATTATGAAGAACTAATCTATATTTGTTTGCGATCTACTTCATTGCGCAATTACTTGAACATAATAAACTAATCGATATGTATTCGTAATATACATCGTTGCGCAATTGCATTAGACATCATAAGAACTTAATCGATATTTGTTCGTAGAACAAATAGTTGCGCAATTTCCTTTGAAAATGTTAATAAACTAATCGATATGTATTCGTAACATACATCGTTGCGCAGTTTCATTTCACATGAGATAAAGTAACTAATCGATAAATATTCGTGGCGTTCTTCATATACTGCTTATGATTATTAATTAGGATGTAATCAATACTTGCTCGCTCTTTACCAGGTATTTTTCCTCTCAATCGATTCCTACTCGGGTAGTCCATGCTAATCCTGCTATACTGCCTATAATTTATTAATTATAATCTAATCAATACTTACTCGTCCTTTACCAAGTATCCTTCCTCTCAATCGATTCCTACTGGGAATGTTGTTTCCTGTTGAATCAAATGCGTCAGTCAGTCAGTATGTCGCCTACTCTAGAGTATGGACCGGGCGTGAGTAAATACGCATATAAGAGATAAGAAACACTTAGTAACAATGCTTCGTATCGCCTTGATATCAGACACTTGTTACATCTCATCAGCTGGCAAGGAAGGGGTTACTCAAAACACACTTCACTACAGTCATCATTAAATGTAACAACCCTAACCACCCCCCCCCCCCTCAACCCCCACCCCCCACCCCCAACATACACACACACACACACACACACTATTAATAACATATATCTCCCTCCCCCTCTCTCTCCCTGGGGCAAATGTGTGTTTCTAATTGAATACTAATTTATCTCTCGATCCAAGGAAGTGAGTGCATTCAATAGGTTTTCCTGTCCCACCTTATGCTTTCTTGCTCTATTAATAAACGCCCTCACCCCACCCATCACGGGATCAAGAGGTCCTTGGAACTTTATCCATTTTTAAAAAGAGTATTTCTTGAAATATTTCTTGAAATGGACGGGTTTCTAGACAACATGACGTTATCTTGAGAACATTTGTTCTCTCAACGCGCATCCGGGAATCGAACAAACCAGGGGGTTAGTTCAGCTAAAGTGCATTTATTTGGCTTCCCACTTCCGGTTTTTTTGCTTTTCCAGATGTTATGATGTTGCCAAGCCCATCCCTTCCCCTCCCCCTCCAAGTATTTCAGCTGTCATAACAAAAGGAGAATGAATAAACGGAAAAGGATGAGCAGTCGATCCTTCAGAAAATGATGACCCAGAGTTTGTTATGGCTATGAAAACATTACTGTCTTATCGAAACGATCGAAGACGAACCACAAACAAGTACCTCTGGAGATAAAAGACATCAAGGAGTGAAAATATGCACAGATGCTCTTGATGAATGCGTACCAAGGAAAACCAATTAACTGCACGGAAGCCATTGTAGTGCAAAATGTATCAATTACTGGGAAGCCAATGTAGTGAAGTTAACCTATGCACAGAACCTCTGCTTGCTGAATGCGTACCAAGGAAAACCAATTAACTGTACGTAAACCATTTGAGTAGTGCAAGATGTATCAATTACAGGGAAACCAATGTAGTGCAGCTAATCTGTTGATGCATCAATAATCGTGCTATTGTACTGCCTTTGAAAATAAAGTTATCTTGATAAACCAAAGTAATTTTCCATTCCATTGATGATTTATGACTGATGGATTATTTGTTGTTTGTAAATGGTATTCCATTGACGGATACTTTCAACTAAAATATTAAAACAAAATCCATTAGATGAAATAAAATATTTCTTTTTTTTTGAAAATATCAGCCTTTCTTACTAGGGAGCCATTGATATGTTTGATATTAAAGCCTTGATTTAGTGGTATAATCGGAGAGAAACACAAGAAACGTCTGGTATTCTAATCATTGAGAAGCCATTTCAAAGTCCAATGTATCAATTACAAGAAAGCCATTTCACAGCTATCATCGAACAAGTGTGCGGTTCATTTTGTGGTATTTTAAGGAGCTCTTAGATTCAATTACGAGCCATTTAATTTGATCACATTAAATGAGAATTGAAGAAGTTTTCAACATTATAAGTACCCTAGGTGTTAGCGCCATTCCAAATCAGACTACAAGGTTAAATAGCGATTCACGTCGCAATCACGTTAATCAACGCAATCGTTCTGGAACAGGCCAGGTGAGGGAGAAGCACTTGAATCATTTCCGAGCAAATTAAATTAAGTCACGTGTCTTTTATTAGATTTAAAATAAAATAGAAAAAATCAGATTACGGATGTCCCCTGGGGACCCAGAGTGGGGAAGTGAGTAGAAGTTAGTTCTTGAGATATGCATTAGTGTTACCAATGCAAAGCCAAGAGAGTTCCTACTTTGAAAAGTGCAGAATTCCTGACCAATGCAGTGATCTTGGACAGAGGAAGGAACAAAGAGTGGATAGTAGTTTTCTGAAGTGGAAGGGAAAATCCCCCTAGTACTGACACAATGTCTTATCTGTAGGCAGAGTCCACATCAGCTTTTCGCATCATCAAATAAAGTTGTCTAAAGCTGTAATAAAGTAGCAAAGCAGTAGCGATCGTTGATTGGTTGTTTGTGCGTATTTCTTGCATTTTCATTGGTCGACAGTGTGAATCTTTTCCAACCTCTTGCACGTGTTCAAAATAAAGAAAGCTGACCATAGTAGCCCTAGGAGGGAGGTGTGAGTAGGTTGTGGTTGAAGGTGTTGACAAGTGAGTGTCTATTGGCTTGCACATCTTACCGATTTGCGAACGTAAACAGTCTGCTGTCCACGATTTATCAGATAAAAAAAGGTCAAAATATTTCTACCCCCAACGGACAGCGAGAAATTCCCTGCCAGTAAATCATAAAATCATTGAAAGACCGAGGACTCAGACAGCTAGACTAGAGTGGTCATCAAACGGTCTTACTGATAATATTAAATCTCCCTTTCTTGGTAAAGGAGACAGCAACATCGCGTCTGTCACATCTGACATCTCATATTGCCGAAAGTCAAACCAAACTCAACAGAGGAGAGAATACGGACGCGCTTCGAATATTTAACTTGCAATACTTGAACGAGAAGAGAAAGTGCGCCGAGGAAAATGTTGAACGAAAAGAGGATTCTCTGTTTGCTCTTGCTATCCCACACTGGTATGTATTGGGTTGAATGATTTAAATTAGAAAGTGGTGTGGGAATGACTTGATGTTTTTACTTATTTTATTTTCTTGTTGATGTGTGCGGAGTTGGATTTCTTGTGGAATAATTCTGGAGATTTTTTTTTTGCTGTTGCGTCTTTGAGGCTGAAATCTTTATTTTCTTATGTTGTTGTGTGGCGCAAATCTCAAGGTTCAAAATTCCTGGCTGAACGAGCTGGTAGAATCGTAGATCCAGGGATCGTGTTTAGAACTATATACAGTGAAGACAGAATCCCTTATCAACAATGATTCTCACTTACACATCACGCACCAATCGTTCTCTTCTCTCAATACAGTCTTTCAATGCATCGCAAGATCTGCAGATCTGGAGTTGGACCTCGACAATGGACGAATCTTAGGACAAAATCCGGATATAAAGCTTCTTAATACGCCACAGACCGGCGGTAGGACAATGCCTTGTTCTGCACAGGCGGTCATAAGGCTGGATTTCAGCGGGCCTTTAAAGCGAGCACGATTCGAGCTCTTTTACGGTCAGGAACCCAAACTCTGGACATTTTTACTCTCAGATTCTCCGAAAGCGTATGGATTTGGTGGCAACCACAGATACACAAGCAACTGTGCATCTGTTCAAGTTTTCAACAGGCAGCTGAGAGTGTACAGTAATGTGTTGCCTAATTACAGGACAGAGAGTATTGATGGACACACACTCATGGAAGTTGAGGATGAAATAGTTGGAAAAAACTCGACTTTGACAGTAGATGTTCGTGACGAGTTCGTTAAGTGGGAGACTAAAAGAAACAATGTGAAGGATCGGTTTATTGAAGATATCGAGAGAATCGACCAGGACAGAAGCAAAAAGAGAAGTCCTTTTCTGTTCACATTGTCAGATCAAAAAACCGAGTTTGGACCGAATGAAAATTATCTATACGCAGCGTTCAACCGAGTACCTCTTGGTCGATTCCATAACGGTTCGGGATTGTGCCGTGTGAGGATAACATTCAAGAGAAAACCAGGTAAGAATATTTAGTATTGTACAGTAATATATTTGATTATAAACAACTTAATCGGCCTAACACATAATGGGTTTTATTTGTATATTACACAAGTCTAACTGTTTACCCTTAATAAGCCTATTAACGTTTGCTGCTGATTCAACATGTTCTCATATTCGCTAAACAGATTTTTCCGAGTACTTCCAAAAATAAACACCACAGAATATCTAAGATTCTTTTCAAGAAGGAAGGAGTTTTCTCACGTCTTGGGGGATTTGCCAACGATAGTTGCACGATATAGAGACACGATGAGAATATATATTATTATTGGTTGATAGTGTTTGCGGTTTTTCAAGAGTGTGAGATCTCATTATACGCCAGTTCTAATAGGATCGTATGGATCTTCACACCAGAACATCTCTTCACGGTGTTAATTTGACTAACAGTAAAGACTTTGAACTCGAAGGGAGTTGAGGGATATTTTAGTTAAGTAGTTTTAGGGAGGCTAGTTAACGTTGGGTGTGATAGTAGAGTGTGATAGTAGAGTGTTTGAACGCATTGACCAGACGTGTTATAGCCAATGTTGTTATGTTAATTGCAAGGATATTGATATGATATGTGCCTATAAAGTATGTCAAGTTGTGTCCATCCGTAACGAAATCTGTCCATGGAGTCAACGTACCGCGCGCGTTGAATAACGCTAAAAGAACTGATAGAAAAAAACAACGAAATTGAAAACAAGTGAATAAATCATACAAAAGGGAATAAAGAAAATATATAATTCTCGAGGAAACTGTTGAGCCCTGAGATCGTTTGGCAACCATCTGTAAAGAAGTCTATATCAGTCTGGTGCAGGTACCTTGGCCTTGTTGAACAATGCTATTGAATGATAGACCATAACATAACCCGAGTACAGTATACATTTTTTTTTTTTAATTCTCCATTAGATGCGCATGAAATGGTACACGTTTCGTAGCTAATACACGATACTTTTCGTTAGTCTTTGCTCAACTAGTATCATGTTGACTGTAGGGTATTGACAGTTTTGAAGGGAGAACAGCGTAAAACATAGTCATGCATCATATGGTACTTGACGGAAATCATGGTGTATTTTAAATAGGAACATATAGCTAGGAATAGGACATAACAGCCATGAAGGGAAAGGAGCGTAAATAATAGTCGTCCTCTGGTACTTGACGGAAATTATGGAGTATGTGGAATAGGTATAGGAATAAGACTTGAAAGCCATAAAGGAAAGGATATACCACCGAAACGTCAAAAAATGATCAAAAAAGGCAGAGACAACAACATTTTTAACCTTTAAAATAAAACCCGACTTCAAGAAAGATTTCTAAAGGTAAGGATCGTAAAGTAGTATAGACAGCTAACGGTACTAGCTTGACGGTGAGAATAATGAATACTGAACATGAGCAGCTTGAAGAGGCGCAGACAGAGGTGGCGAGAGACGTGATGAAATCCAACGTGATGATGCTTGTTTGTTATCAGTATATGGTTTGTTTATACTTAAGTTAGTTTGGCATCCTACTAACGTCACTGATCTGCGCGTTATCTATGATATTTGCAAATAAAGGAAAGAAAGAAAGAAAGCGGAAAGGACGGACCTAAAAAACAAAGATAAGAGAGTAATGAGAACTCAAGCACAGTTTCCTCAGGTCTTTCATACAGCTTCTTCATACATTATGGCTATCCAACGAGCACAATACCGGCATGATATACTACTACTACTACTACTCCTATTCGATACATAAATAAGCACCATCATTATAAAGCTGTGAAGTGACATCAAGAAAAGATTGGTGATAGGATAATAAAAGGTCGTTTAATGAACTAGGAAATCCCTTTATAGAATTGCTTGAGGGGCCATGGTATTCTGCTGGGCCGATATTAGTTCTCCATTCGTGGATATTGGTTTACACAGCCCCGCAGGAAGCAGTCATTTTACTCATCTTAAAAATGCACTCTTCTCCATTGTATTCCATTGATTAATCAACCTTATAACTAGGTCAGGGTTTGGTTTTCGACTTGTAATGCCTTAGAACTAGATACTACATATCTATCCGCAACATGAGACAAGAACAATACCTGGGGAGATTATCCAATATTGTTATAATAACATAACAGCCAATACCAGTCTGCTGTCTAGATTTGAACCGGCTTGTACAATGACCAGAAAAAATACCAAGAACTTTGAGAACGTGATGGTACTTTAGGAAGTCTAAGATGGACATCTAAGAATATTTTTTGCTGGATTCTGAGAAAAAGTGATTGAATCTATGTTTTGGTAGCCACAATATTAGTAAAAACAGCAAAACACTGGTTTGATTATCTGAATGGGCAAAAGTTGAGAAGACAAATATGACGCTTATGGATCGGATGTGACTTCGGCTTTGGCCTTCGACTTTCTTAACATTAAGAAAAGAAAATGTGACAGGACAAAAGAAAGACGAAACAAGATAACGAAAGAAATTAGAAAGAAAGAAAGAAAGAAAGAAAGAAAGAAAGAAAGAAAGAAAGAAAGAAAGAAAGAAAGAAAGAAAGAAAGAAAGAAAGAAAGAAAGAAAGAAAGAAAGAAAGAAAGAAAGAAAGAAAGAAAGAAAGAAAGAAAGAAAGAAAGAAAGAAAGAAAGAAAGGAAGGAAGGAAGGAAGGAAGAAAGAAAGAAAGAAAGAAAGAAAGAAAGGAAGGAAGGAAGAAAGAAAGAAAGAAAGAAAGAAAGAAAGAAAGAGAGAGAGAGAGAGAGACAGAGAGAGAGACAGAGAGAGAAGGAAGGAAAAAAAGAAAGAAAGAGGCACAATAAATCTAGAAAAAGACTGAGCGCCCAATTTCCAAGTTCACCAGAATAATAAAAATCTTCCACATTTAAAAAAAAATAGTTTAAAATCTCTAGAATTTAGATTAGGAGCTAGTTCTCTATCTGTTCACCCTTTTTTCGCCTTCTAATTTTTACCAAATACAGAAAACCTCTCAAACTTCAAGAGACTTTCAAAATACAAAAGAGCTTAAAGGTATAATTGCGCACTTGACAAATTACGTTCTGCTTGACCTCTGCATGTTTGGTAAACTCGAAAACTTGAACAAAAATGTGAGGTATTTTTAGATTATAAAAATGTTTAAGATTTAGAAAAGAAAAAGGGAAAAAAATCCGAAGTTTTGATGTAATATGTATCGGAGATATTTGGTGGGGTTAAAAACTATTTCTATACAAACAAACACTCAAATAAGCAAATAAATAAACAAAAACATAGCAAAAAATATTCACCTTGCATCTTTCGTGTTCTTTAGATGTAGTAGATGGCTTTTTGCTTCTTACTGCCATTGCTTCTAGCAACTGAAGGAGTGAAGGATGAATAATAATTAGAAATAGATATATTTATTTTGACATGTGGATGACATACAAATGGTTTCCATGGTGATTTTCAAACGGCTTATATTTTATTCATAGTGAAACATTTATTTGTCGTAAAACTCTACTCTCAGACGTTTTAAAAATAATTTATTTTTATAGAAAAAGAATACAAATGTAATAGAATTTGCGTTTTGCACTGAGTACGACACATCTTGGTGCGCTTTTTCCACGCGTGCGCGTGTGACTTTCAACACTTGTCAATGCTGTCATGTCTGAATGTTCAACTTAAATATCTTCGTCTCTTTCTTTAACTGAATTAAAGCGTACAAATATAGACTTTAGTACGACACATACGACCTTAAGAATAAATTGTTAAAATTTGTCGCGGAAAATTAGGCCACAAAAAAATATTTGTGTACTAAAGTTTTACAAACTCCAGCTTCACCTACCTCGAGCCATTCACTTTAAAACGTTGAGTTTTTTCAGCAGAAATAAAACCAAGTATTGCAGAGGTTTAGCAGGATGAGTCAAATATCATCTATGAATAAAAACAGCCTTATCCTTTAAGCAAATTTTGTGAAATTCGTTAATTGAATTTCGTCGAGCCGCCATTTTGATTCACTGCATCTTGACCGAGATGAGTGAGACTGGGAACTACTGTCTGACTCACAGTACCCGGGGGACTAGGCACATCTTTTGTGTAGACAAGAATGGGTTGAAAAAATGAGTTATTTTGTTACAAATTTTTAATTGGCGAGATATTTTCACGAACATGTAGAACTAGTTTCTACTCGTACAGCTAAAACTTGAGTCGTGAGGCAGATCAACTGAACGTGTTACCTTCTAAGAGCGCCTTGAAGTACCAGTACCATCGCTCTATTTAGTTTTCTTAAAATAGCATTTGTTGAGTGAGTGTCAAGTTGGGTCACGTGTGAGCGTTTATCTCCCACTTCATGTGCACACGTACGTATGGATCAAACAGATCAATAAATGATTCACATTTTTCCTCATCAGAGAACGGTGGGTGCGCCAAACGTTGCCGTCCATTAGAAATTTGCAAGCAAATCCTGAAATCCTTCAAGTGTACTTGTAGACCCGGGTACAAACTTGATGGCAAGAAAAGGTGTCAAGGTGAGCTCGTTATGTCTTTCTTGGGATGCCCGTGGTTTTATGACACCACAGGTATCCCAAATCTGCAACGTAATGTGTAATGCTTGTTGGTTCTCTCCTGTTCTTCGAGGGTTTTTCTCCGGATTCTCGGGTTTTCTTCCCTCCGCAAAAATCAATGATTAACAATGGGAAACTATAGGTTTGTTGGCCATTCGCTTTAATCTCGCAGCAGCCATAATGGTTGAAACAATATAGGTTTTGAATCCCTTGGGTCCCCTTGTCCTCGCTTTGAGGCGTTTCAGAAAGTTACAAACAAAGCTTGTTGTTGTCATGGGAACAAAAATGGCCGCCGTATGATTAAAGTTTGTATAAAGATTAACTTTCTATATTATATTGCAGATATTGATGAATGCGCAGATAATAATGGCAAATGCCAACACACGTGTCATAACATACAAGGAAGTTACTATTGCAGCTGTAACAATGAATATGCACTTATGCCCAATGGAAGGGGCTGCAGAGGTATGGTTGTCATGACGACTAGTATCCATAGCAACCGTTAGCCTTTTGCTTATTACTACCATAGCACCTATTATTATTATATCTTCATCATAATCATCATTATTATTATTATCATTATTATCATTATTATTATCCTACATGTCCATCATTAAGGGCCACTAGTTTATCAGTAACCCAGAGTTACTGTCATGTGTTACCCAAATAAAGTCGTGATTATTATCATCATCATCATCATGTATCATCATCATCGTCATGTATCATCATCATGTATCATCATCATTGTCATGTATCATCATCATGTATCATCATGTATCATCATCATCATGTATCATCATCATCGTCATGTATCGATCTTCATCATGTATCATCATCATGTATCATCATCATGCATTACCATATCATCATCATCATCATCATCATCAAGACCATCGCAGTAATTGTGATTTATGTTGATCTACAGAAAAGAGAAAGGATAAAGGTCTCAGCAAAATCATCAAACTAAAATTCAATGTCGGCCATTGTAACATGCGCTCCCTCGAGAAGGAACTTTTCATAAAAGCGCTTAAGCGGAAGCTTCTTCGCCAGGAAATCTGTTCATACCCTTGCACGATTAATGATGCTAGCGTCTTGAAATGTCGCGTACGGAAAAAGAAGCAAAGCGACATACTTCACGTCAACTTCGAAATTAAAATCGACGAGTACATGATATCCACGTCTAAGAAATGCAATTACAGCTGTGTGCGCTGTCAAATCGAGAAGAAACTACTGAAATTTATTGCGGAACTGAGAAGTTTGGCTAACCATGACAAGTTTAACGTATCTCTTCGAGGACAAGTTTACGCAATGAATGGAAAGTCTCTAAAGCTGGGAAAGTTGCGTAAGGCTTGTACACAGGGCAGGCGAAGAAAGATCAAGCGTGGACTTGGTTAGTACTTGTTGGTTCTTACGTATGACGTATTTCCGCTCGTGCGTTTATTTAAAATTACGCACTTAAGAAGCACATAAGAAGCTCATTTCTACATTAGTCCTAGATGTAAAGGAATTTGACTAAATCAACCGCGCACTTTAACGGAATGAACAGATGTAAAGGTGAATGTCGTGAGTTACGAAAATGGTTACTACAGAAGATAGTTGTGCGCAGAACCATTGGTACCTTATGCAGACATCCGTTTTACGAACGCACGAATAGTAGACGACACTCATACGAAGATACGACGTAAATATGATCAACACACGATATATTTTGGTTTGTTTTTCTCTTGTTTCAGCTGGATGTATGCCTGGGATGTATTATGATATTTTTCTACAACGATGTGTTAACTGCCCTCGAGGGACTTACCAACCAAACGGCTCTGATACATTCTGCTTCCGGTGCCCGGGCACCAAGACAACATTGAACCCTGGTTCAAAAGGAGTCCACCAATGTCTAGGTCAGTTGACCTTTGCTAAAATAAGTTGAGCTTTGTATCTAAAATAATAAAAGCCTTAACACTGACTCAGTCCAGACCAATCTCGTCCTCAGAGCCTGCGTTTCTCTTGGTCAGCACCGATGAACATAGCTGGACGCATGCGCGGTAGAAACGAGTTGGAAAATTTTGAAGAGTAACGATAACCTTTACTTAGTTTTCTTTTATCGATTTTACCTGCGCATTAGCCTGTGTGCAGGCGTTTTCTAGGGGTTAATTATCTACGGTCTAGGGGCCGACTAATGTCTCCCTTAGACTTCGGCCGAGCTTCCTGATCAGTGTGTAAATCCAGGGATAGCGGTGTCGAGGCCGAAATCTCAGACATAGCCGTAAATGCTTCACGCTGCCATACTGCGCTTCAGCACTGCGTCTGGAGGTATGGTCTAAAATAAAAACTTTTGTTTGGTTTCACAGACATAGTTTGCGGTGGTAATCTGACCGCGATGTCAGGAGTGATAATGTCTCCCAACTTCCCTGATGCTTATCCTCGTGATCTCGACTGTAGCTGGACTATCTTCCCAAGCAATAACCGTCACATACTCCTCTTAATCCCAAACATCTCTCTCCATGCCACGTCTGACTGCTCAGATTATCTGACGATGAGAGAAGGCGAGAGCTCGTACTCAGTAGCCACGTATTATGCCTGTGAGTCGTTCGACCAACCTGTGGCGTTCGTCTCGCGATCCAAAAATCTTCATGTTAAGTTTCGTTCACGTGCACAGATTATTGATGGGATGGCCGAGGGCTTCAAGATCTTCTACGTCACGTTTGAAAGTAGGTAGACTTCAGTTTTCGTAACTAGTATTGTGAAAAGCTCACGGCATGAACGCGGTCGCATCAAAAAACTAGAAAACATCACGGTCGTGGCAAGGCACGTTTTCTTCATCCAATCAAATTCATGAACACGGCACAAATATGGCGTGGACACGGTCACGGTAACTAAGTACGCCTGACCAATCACATTACGTGAGGGAAAAAAATCAGCCATTCAAATTTCTAGAAAACTGATCACGGTCGCAGCAAGGCACGTACATGACACTGATCTTTTCAGTCATACGAAATCTGTTCTATCTTACAGCTCATGTATCTCGTTACTCACTAATCACTTCATTTTGGTTGATTTTAGAAAAATATCGTTACCTCGTTCGAAACATCGTAGAGAGTGGTGAAATGTACGCGAATGAAAGTAACCGAAGATTATTACAGGTAAATGTCACGCAACAGCCAGTTACCACTTAATGCGTTACCTAAGCTTGTAGGTAACTGTCACGCAACAGTCAGTAACCACTTAATGCGTTACCTAAGCTTGTAGGTAATGTCAAGCAACAGTCAGTAACCACTTAATGCGTTACCTAAGCTTGTAGGTAATGTCAAACAACAGTCAGTAACCACTTAATGCGTTACCTAAGCTTGTAGGTAATGTCAAGCAACAGTCAGTAACCACTTAATGCGTTATGACCTAAGCTTGTAGGTAATGTCAAGCAACAGTCAGTAACCACTTAATGCGTTACCTAAGCTTGTAGGTAAATGTCATGCAACAGTCAGTAACCACTTAATGCGTTACCTAAGCTTGTAGGTAAATGTCAAGCAACAGTCAGTAACCACTTAATGCGTTACCTAAGCTTGTAGGTAAATGTCATGCAACAGTCAGTAACCACTTAATGCGTTACCTAAGCTTGTAGGTAATGTCAAGCAACAGTCAGTAACCACTTAATGCGTTACCTAAGCTTGTAGGTAAATGTCAAGCAACAGTCAGTAACCACTTAATGCGTTACCTAAGCTTGTAGGTAAATGTCACGCAACAGTCAGTAACCACTTAATGCGTTACCTAAGCTTGTAGTATGAACAAGATCAGTGCGCAACTGGATGCGCGAGTATGCAACATTGTGCGCACTCTCGACTTCTTACCGTGCATGCTCGACAAAATGCCATTGACATGTGCTGTCATTTTACTGCGCATGCTCGAGGAAATGTCAGTGAACATGTCTCGCATATTCGAAAAATGCCAGAACATTTCTCTACCATATCGACAGTTACGCATCACGCAGTCACAACGTTCTTTCTTTTCTTGTATCACAGGACGAAAAACTTGTTCACGAAGTCCTTGACGTCATCGTTGAACCACAGCGACTCCACCAAGTGTTACCGAACTATGAACGAGATAACAAAGTACCGAAGTCTTTCCGAGACTTTATCGAACGCAAAGTGGTCGATTTTCTTGATTACAGTCCGTATCGTAAAAGACGTTCTCTAGAGGATACTGAAGAATAAGATCCAAAGTGCCAGGCTGTTCTAGTGTTTGTTCCACAAGAATAGAAATAAACTGAAAGTGAATCAACAGTAGAAACCAGAAAGGCTGGAGTTCACTGGTTGGGATGGTAAATACTCAGTGGACCGCACCAAGCATGGCTACGTGTAGAGCGTAAAACAATCACTAACATATAGTTCTGTAGCTGGCAGCCTTTAGGGACTACTATCAAACAAGAATCTCAAACAATAGCAAACGAATTATAAAGGCGTGAAGTACAGAAGTTAAATGCAAAATAGTTTATGGCGAAAAACACTTAAGAAACAGGCTTAGACAAGATAGAAACAGGTTTAGACAACTATAGAAACAGGTTTTAACAGGATTAAAACAGATTTTTCTTATTTCTTTAACAAAAGAATAAATCAAATAGCTTAGCAGTCCTCGCATGACAGATGGGAAGAGTTACTGTAGGACAGTACGAATGTTGTAGATATTCAGTATGCTTTCAAAATTAGAAAGAGAACTGTGAAAGGGAAAGAAGGATAGAAAGAAGTGAAAAACGAAAGAAAGAAATAAGCAGAAAGAAATAAAGAAGCAAAGAAAGATACAAAGAAAGGAGAAAAAGAAAGAACGAAGGGAAAAAGGAATGAGAAAAAGAATGAAAGAAAAAGAATGGAAGGAAGGAAGGATGGAAGGAAGGAAGGAAGGAAGGAAGGAAGGAAGGAAGGAAGGAAGGAAGGAAGGAAGGAAGGAAGGAAGGAAGGAAGGAAGGAAGGAAGGAAGGAAGGAAGGAAGGAAGGAAGGAAGGAAGGAAGGAGGGAGGGAGGAAAGGAAAGGAAAGAAAGATAGAAAGAAAAGAAAGAGTAAGAGTAAGAAAGAAGGAACGAAAAGAAATGAGTGTTAATAGTATCTACGTTTTTACTTGATTATCATTCTACACCTTAACTTATTAGTATCCTATTGTTTAATATACAGTATTTGTGCAATAAAAGAGAAGATGGTTTGTACATTTGACACCCAAGAATGCTTTATGTTGTATTTCTTGGTCGAATAAAGCAAACGTTTGAAAAAAACATCAAGCAATATTGTGTAAATAATTTTAGAAAATACCAATACCAGCTATAAATAGGCCTCTTCACCTTGGGCATAACATTTTCCCATATCAGACCACTTGTCGTTCCATAGAGTATCAGTTGTACATCAAAAGATACATGAATATGGATACAACTCGACCAAACAAAGAATCATATTCTCAAGACCATGTGTCATTCCCTAGAGTATCATTTCTTTGTTTAATGGTTGCACATGAGAAGATACATGAATATGGATACAACTCGACCAAACAAAGAATCATATTCTCAAGACCATGTGTCATTCCCTAGAGTATCAATTCTTTGTTTAATCATATCCATTTTGAAATCATTAGCAAATCCTGCAATCTGATTATCTACAAAGTGTGCGATTTAAGCATTAATTGCACTATTTTGAATCATTAATTGCATCATTTTGTCAAACAATCACTTTTGAAGCTACATATAACTGTTGAGTATTTGAATATATTAAGTTTCAAAATGGAAATGATTAATAGGTAATAGAACTGAGTGTCTTGCAATTTTGGGCAGAAATCACATTCGTGATTAACAAATTGCACTCCTGCTGCGCGGTCGTGCAATTTTGTAATCACTCTTGCGATTTCAGCCCAAATTGCACTCAACTCAGTTCTATTACCATTATTAATGGTTGCACATGTGAAGACACATGAATATGGACAAAACCCAAACAAAGAATCTTATTCTCAAGACCATGTGTCATTCCCTAGAGTATCATTTCTTTGTTTAATGGTTGCACATGAGAAGACACATGAATATGGACAAAACCCAAACAAGGAATTGTATTATCAAGGGAATGACGGGTTCTGAAATGGGGAAACATTATGCACAAGGTAAAGTGGTCTATACACCCCTTGCAGCACGTTGGAATGCAGCTCAATTTGGAGGATGAAACAATATATATATATATATAGAATCTAATTCTCAGAAGATTGAAATTCTTTTCTTTTGTCCTCCAAATTGAGATGCTCTAACGTCAAGTGCAATGGTTCTATTGGTAGACATTCATGAATATTATTTATCTAATAATTAAGATTATTAATTAAATAATGAATTCCAAAGTGATTTAAAAGTGATTAGCAAAATATTACTTTTAAATATAAAAATCTAATTGTGAGAACAATCATTCCCATAGATTCATTTAAATATTAGCATTTCCAAGGCTTTCAAGATCATTTTTTACTAACACCTCCAACTCAAACAAATGCTCATCTTTACAGTGTTCATGTTGCTTTCTTATGTCATGCATGAAAGCAGCAAGCTTAAGTAGATATTCAGAATTCTTTCCACTTGGTCCCTCGGAATGCGCTATTTGTTTTGCAATATCTGGTAAAGGAGCAGGGCCAAGATAGAAGTTATTATTAGGCGTAGCAATATATAGCATCACCTTGACTGTTGCCGCACTGTGGTCGATGGTGTGGAGAGTCGTGTATGTTGACTTGTAACCATCTTTTTCTCGTATGTCAAGATACATCAAGACACTTTCTATCTCAGTTGGCTCTACTTCATACGCTACTCCCCAAACAACACCCTGGTAATATAATATATTATAAGTATCATTACCCAGGTGATTATAGAAAATCATGCATGCAGATTGGTCGAAAACTTCAGAACATTTCTCTAGAATAACCTACAGGTGAATATATATATAGGACTGCACATGCTTTGTTTGTTGATTCCTGCCTCTTTCAAAATATGAAAATATCTACATTTTAGAAACAAACCAATTTTTTCAAATATTCGAGGACTCACGGCTCAGTAAATATTCACAAATAATCACCTTGACCTTGGGGAATAATTACAGTAAGATACATGATTTAAAATAATATTAATGAAATAATAACTATGATTATTATGATTATGTTACACCGTGATTTGATTATTTCTTCTCTGAGGGAGTGGGGTTTGGGGATCGGCAGGCACTATTCAATAAAACACTCTGGTAATATAAAACTACTAGTCTTTTACTCGTACTAACCTCTTTATCATCTAGCAGTGTTGCTACTCTACCAGGCTGAAAGCAATATTACAAAAACGTCAATCAGTTTTAACATGATACGATATAATAATATTCTCACTTGCATAATAGACGTCTTTAGTTTGGGGTAGTGTTTTGCCCATTTCAGACCATGTGTCATTCCCTGGAATACTATGAAAACAAATGCCCAAGCTAAAGAGGTATATATGCACCTCAGAACACTTACTATAATTTAAAAATCTGGGCTTTTGGCTTCCAACAGACCTCTCATCACTCCTCCTGCTTCCATTAATAAGCAGAGTCAGAAGGGTGTGGTGGTAAAATGTTTGCCTCTCACCCAGCAGGCTCGTACCCATTCATCACTTACATCTTATATTATTTTTGAGGTTGTTTATATTATATGCCGTCGCAATGATTAATGCATGCAAAGGCTTTTGGGAACTCACTAAATCATTTCCATCAACCACAGCGCGAGTAGGAAGAATAAATAGCGTAAGTAAGAAGTGACAGGGTACAAGTCTGCCTCTCACCTCTGCAGCCCAGGGTTTGATTATTTCCCTGGTGCCACCTGCACATATAAGCTGGTTAGAGCTGTGCACTGGGGGTATACTGTGCAAGGACTGTATACTGACTGTACAAGGACTGTATACTGACTGTACAAGGACTGTATACTGACTGTACAAGGACTGTATACTGACTGTACAAGGACTGTATACTGACTGTACAAGGACTGTATACTGACTTGTAGTGGTCATTTCAGAGGATATTTTTAAACAGGATTTTTTACTTTCCAACAATCTGAGGTAGTTTTTGTTTTGATCATCTGAACCCGAAAACCCAGACTCTGTTACGTTGGTTGTATATATTGATATCTTCAGTTGGGTAGCCTGTTATTGTGGAAGGGGCTAAAAGAAAGGCTACAACTAAAGCAATAGGGAACTAACCGTCACCTCTCCCTACCCATTTCTCTTCCTCAAGAAAGGTATCAAGGCATACTATTGGGCAGGGAAGGTCAGGCGAATAACCCAGTAAACCACTCCTAAATTAACCTGCTAATCCAGGTATTTTCTGAATGTCAAAGATTGTCCTATGAAAACTGAATGCTACAAGGTAAACTGGTCATTAATTAACTATATTTTGATTTTTTTTTCCAGTTTTTTGACGAGTATTTGTTGTAGTATTCTTGCTGATGACGTAACATCTAAGAAAATTTTGAATCTCAGCAAAACACAACGAATATTCCCTCGGTCTACCAACCTTTCCAGGTATTCCTCTATGATCACAGCTGCCTTGATAAAATCTCCTTGCATATCCCTTGATGTATCCAATGACCTTTCTACGATAAGGGAAGTTGACTTTCCATGTTAAGGAGCCATAACCAAATATCCACAAACACTGTCCATCATTACACGCCGATAACAAGCCTCCAGTCATCGTAAAACAGCTGTTTAATCCACTAGTGGCAGCCCAAAGACCTTAAAACACATTAAATACCGTTTTGGTACAAAGATTTTTGAATATTTAAGGAAAATTTACATCAAACTTGCAACAATCTGTGTTTATCAAAGTTTTTCTGAATATAAATATTACCTTCTTGACCGTGGATTCTAGGAGGACTGGAGAGAATGACGAAATTTTTCCGATTACTTCCGAAATCTTTCCGAATCTAGACAGGTTATTTTCGGAATGATGTCGGAAAGAACCGCGGGAAAGTTAAAAACCTTAATATGACTTAAAAATTAAGAAAGACACAGTTTATTTCCAACCACTATATTTTATTTTTCTATTTGATATATTCTACAAAATTAATTCTGATAATATTTACAATTTTCTTTCTTCGTATTTCTATTCTAGGAGTAATTTCATGTGTATTTACATTAAATTTCAATTCGGAGTATGCATTTATAATAACAAGATGTAGTCCATATTGTTAAATAACTGGTTTACAGCTATTCGCATGTTTTTTCGTTGATTTACGTCTTTAGGGACTAACTAGGCTGAGACAAGGGATCATTTCTAGCTCCTTGATGTCCCCCCTAGCTGTAATATTAGCCTTCTAAAAGTCCTTTAAAGGAACTACCAGTACCAGTTACCCGTTTATTTCTGCTCCAGTGTCATATATGAGTAGGTTATTGATCTATTTACAGAGTATAGTACTATATTCACTATACAGACTGCAAGTTTCGATATATAGTTATCAATACAAGTTCTCTTGAGAGATTAGAGTTTGTTTAAGTTGGTGAGCTCGCAATATTGCAGGCAATGTTGCTGAAGAAGGATCGTTTTGTACTTCAGCAGCATTGCGTGCAACAAATTGCATCGTGTAATAAGGCTTACGACATTTTCCGTAGCTTTGGTGTTGCTTCTGTTACGTTACATTAACCGCTTCTGGGATGGATGCTCAATACCTTAGGAATGCAATAGTCTGATGAACCATTATCATCGTCTAAGACGTTATGAATTGTACAAAATCTATACTACTGAACTCGGCTTTGCAAATATTGCAAATTTACATAACGAGTACAATGTGTGGATTTGCTTGTTGATTCATGAAGGGTATTTCTTCCCACTTGGGGTGCGGCAGAACTTATAGGTAAGTCTTTGTCCACTAACTTTAGCCAGGATGTTTTTGCTGTAGTAATATCTTAGAGCACGACTGAGCTTGTCATATGTCATGTTCTTTCGTTTTTTCTGTTTGCCCCACAGTTTGGCCACCATGTTGTGGTCTACCATCCTGAAGATACCCTTATGGGGGTTCTTCCAGGCAATACACTGGTCATATTTCTTGGTTTCAAGTAAATGGTGGAGGAATTCCCAGAGGAACTGACAGTTGGCATTGGGAATGGTGTCTAAAAAAAGGAAAGAGAAAAAGAAAGAAATGAATGAATGAATGAATGAATGAATAAATAAATAGATAGATAGATGAAAGAGCAACAGAATAAATTGATATATAAGTTGGGAAATTGATGAGCAAATGAAGGGATAAATAAACGAACAAATAAATTAATAAATGGATGAATGGAATGAATGAATGAATGAATCATTAATTAATTAATGAACAAGGTGAATGGATGGATGAATGAATAAACAGAGTAAATGGCAAATTAATGAATGAATGGACAAACAAATGAATAAATGGACAAACAAATGAATGAATGAACAAACAAACGAATGAATATACAAACAAACGAATGAATGGACAAACAAACGAATGAATGGACAAACAAATGAATGAATGAACAAACAAATGAATGAATGGACAAACAAATGAATGAATGGACAAACAAACGAATGAATGGACAAACAAATGAATGAATGGACAAACAAATGAATGAATGGACAAACAAATGAATAAATGAAGGAACTCAATCATGCCATTGACAAAAGAATAAAAATAAACACCAAGACCCGAAGTAATTAATCCAGGTAAAGACCCAGGCACACCAGTCTGTTGACTTAAGATTTTAAATCCTCATAAATTCTTATTTTTTCTTCAAACAAAACACACATTCTTCAAAAATTTATCTAATTAAACAAAAACAATATTCATTTGATAATATTAGTGTTCAAAAAGAAGGCTTAGCATAAATCCTACCTTCTTTGTCTTGACCTCTGTCTTGTTTTGATTTTCTTTGAGTTCTCTTATTAGGTGATTTTTGATCATGACTTCCACACTCTGAGAAATGATCATTCATTTTTAGTGTTTCATAAGTGAAATATTAAAAACACCCTGTTATTGATAGCTTAAATCACCACCAAAAAGGAAAGCAGTGGTGCATCTCAACAGGGCCAAACTGAAAGTATTACAGGCCTGGAAATGTTGTAACTTACTGTCACAGAGTTGTGTGTTCTCTGACAACTTTCGCTTTGTTGTCTTTTCTGATTTCTTGCATTTTTCACATCTAGTTTTATTTTCTGCAACAAATTTGAACAAATTAGATCTGACATGTTCAACAAATGGGATTTGAAGAGCATTGTGGCCTTTAGGGGGAGGGAGGGAGGGAGGGAGGGAGGGAGGGAGGGAGGGAGGGAGGGAGGGAGGGAGGGAGGGAGGGAGGGAGGGAGGGAGGGAGGGGGAAAGTGTTGTCTTCCTTGATGGGGAGAGTTTACAATATCTATTTTCTATTTTGTCTGATATTAATTTCTAACATTTCTCACCTTGAACGTCATCCATTTCAGCTTCTATTCCTGAATCACAGCTCAACTCCAGGTCACTGTCTGACATAACCATATCTAATATTGAAATAATTGAAAACAATTAAATATAAGAAATTAGGGATATTAATTAGATTGTACACTTGTTAGCTCGGGTCCAAAAGCTTGCACTTCCCATACATTGATATGACAGATGTTACCAAATACTTTCTCTACCTCCTGCACAGAAGGGACAGGGATTTCCATAAGGAGGATGAAGCAGATTACGAAAGGCATTTTCAAAATTTTTAGGGAGGTGCAGGTATTCCCCCAGACCTCAAAGATTAGCCTCCCCCCCCCCCCCCCCCCCTCACACACACACACTGGGAGTTCAAATTCCTTGCTTCGTTTAATCTGTCTTACCTGGTAAAATAGTCAAGTCATCTTCTGATACATCTGAAAGATCAGAGCAGTAGTCTTGTAATGAGTCATCTGATAGATCACATGTCAAAGCTTCTGTTGAACCAATCAATCAATTGTGTTAGCATCCACAATTAAAGACCTTCACCACCCTTCTAAGAAAACATATTGTTCAATCCTTGGTATCTACATATCTTTCCTCCTTATGAATGCTATATATAGACTTTTTTAATCACCCCACCACACCCCGCCCAGAAGGGTTTTGTGTTCACACCTCTCATCTGTGATATTTCATTTTCACTCATTTTCCATCACATTCTCTAACATCTTTGTGCTTCCAAGAATAAATAGATTGTGAATTTCGCACCTTTTTCTTGTTGTTTCTCTTTTTCCAGAGATGTTGTTTCAACATCAACCACAACGTCAAACTGCATATCTTCAAATGGACCAAATTCTGTGTCCATATTGGCTTCTAAAAAAGAGAAGGAAAATAGAGGTGAGAGGGGGGTACACTACCACTTAACCACCCTTGATTCCCTGACCTATCCCACTAGTACTATCCTGGTCCCATGGGAGGGGGGTACTCCTTAACATTTTGTATGGAGATGCTCTGCCCAGTCCCTCAACTCCTTACTCTTTTATATACCAAATTTTAGCAAAACAGGTACCGACAAAGTTACCCCTTCATATACCTTAATTTTGAAGCAGGCAGAATAGAATATGTATTGTTGCATAAGATGCCTTGCAAGTTTGGCTTCATTCTGGTGGTGTATTACCTTCGACAGGATATCCACTAGAGTAGAGTAAGTTTTGTATGGCTTCCAGTGTGATGGTTGTTGCTATTATAGGTGCAGCTGTTGTTATCTTTGCTTCAGTCATTGGCGTCGAAAGCCATTCATCCAAAAGCATATTGTTTTCATTCTGTGGCTCCTATTAAATGGTGCAGCAAAAAAATGATAAAAATATTTCTATTATATTTTATCTCCCAGGGGGAGGGGAATAGGGAAAATTTGTTCATTGTAGAAAATTAGGGGGGAATTATTTTATTTTATTTTTTGTTCAGAAATATAATAATTTTCTCACTCCAATCATATTTTGTTACAAACTCTATTCATTGTTTTACAGGTTTTGTGTATTTATAGGAATAGGTTAGAGCTAGGGTAGGGTGTTAGATGGTAATAAGCTTGCTTTGTAGGTGGTGATAGAGGATGTTTTGAGAGAGTAAAAAGAGAATTCAAATTTGCACAATGATATATTTTTATTTTCCCTTCTGTAGCTTTTATGTTTTAAGTATTAATTTATTGTTTTGTCTACAGCGATTTCTGATTGTTTTATTTTTAATTTATTCAAAAAATATTATTGTTTAGTACTATTTCAGTCTCAAGACATTCATTTGTTTCTAGATCTTACACATCTAGTTCAACTCATTTTTGGATCAAAAATATTTCGAATAATTAATGAAAAAATTATCATACATTTATTTTGCATACTACTAGATTTTTTTTTATCGTATGATTTTTTTTTTAGAAAAATAAAAACAAATTTCTGCAGCATTTGATATTAATTATAAGGAATCTTGCAAAATTAACAAAAACCTTGCAAATAACAGAAATGATATTCTTGTCTGTGGTAAGTCGGGGTTATTAGGGCATGCGAGTCTCTTCACAACACTTCCCAAAACATCCCGTATTTCTTAGAAAAATCTAAACAAGTTCGACTCGCGTCTGATTCCTGCCTTGACATGCAGGGATTCTTAAATTTGAAAATTTGATATTGAAATCAGAAGTTCAACAAATTTAGAAAATGTATTGTCTTTAAATTTTTTTATCTCAACAGAAATAAATAACTTTATTTTGTTTTTGTTTAGCAAAGCGTAGAATTGCGTAGTTGTTATTCTCTAGTTCACTTAAAACAGCTGAAATATCGAAAATAAAAAAAGAAATATCGCTCTAATTCTGGACTTATATTATCAAGAATTAAAATATTTAATTCTGAAAGCTCGAATTTTATATTCGTAGTTCGTTTTGACTCAAATTTAGACAACTTCAATTTTCGCCTACACAAATTGTTCATTCAGGTGAATATATCAACAAAGTCGGCTTTAACTCATGCATATAGTCCCCACAAAAATTTAAATAAATAGCATCTTCTTTAATCGATTTTAAAGTCAAGAAAATAGGAGGCAAAAGGATTGGTGATTTTGTGTAGTTACCTGAATTTTAGATAGATCAAACAAGTTCATCAAAGACTGCGTCTCCGTAGCCATGCTTGGTTGTGAATGCCTGATGAGTCCAAACAAACACAGCGTATTTCAAAATACTGTAGTTATCCTACATTAAATCTGCACTTTCGAAAAAATATTTCACTTTAGAATAACTAATATCGATAGTTTTGTGGCTCAGAAATGCTAACTTAGCGAAACGTGGTTGATATGAAAGTGAAAGTTAATTCAGCTGCTTAATATAAGAAAGTTTTGGATACTACAAGCTAGTAAAAGTTCTGAATGTTATTACGCCACAGAACAGTGTGAAGCCAAAACTTGTTTACTTGATTCAATACAATTTTACAAAAATTATTGGCGTAGAAATTCGAGTATTTTTTCCTGAATCCTACCTGGTAAAAATCGGTGATATCCCTCGCTAAAGTCGAGCTGATGAGACTCAGTTTACCCGATGTTTGGATACGTCTGGGCAGAGCTATTCCTAGAAGCCTGCATCTAAGATATTTTAGAGGTCATGAACTGTCAATTGTTGTTCTTCGGTGGAAAACCCCTATTTCTAAGAAACAACACATTCTTTGGCTTCTGATTGGTTGTTTATTAGTAGCTCCTCCTTATATGGACAAGGAGGGTGTTGAGTAATATTCACATGACTCGTCATGTTGACACTAGATTTTGATGAACCAATCAGAGCACTGGAATATCATATTACCGGGAATCCCCTAAAGAGAAGTGACGTCATATGTCATATTCTATTTACAGCACAAATATGACTAGAAACCTCGCTTTGTTTTAAAACGTTTCTTGTAGATGCTTTTGAAAAGATAAGACTGCTAAGAAAATAAACTATTATTATCGAGTCTGCGGCGAAAATTATTATTCCATTTTGTAGCAAAGCGGTGACGTACTGATTGAAAATCCGTCGTAAAAATCTGCTTCTGTTGTGTAACTCAGTCTGTTACAGGCAGCGTTACAGTCGATAATATATTCTAAACAAGCAGAGATTTTCGAATTCTTGGAAAACAAGACAAACAAATCTAAGTAAAAGCAGTTATATTGATGACATTTTGATGTTTTTAATTCATTTTCGATTTATTAAAAGCAATAGAGACGTTTAGTAAGGAGCTGACATATATAATTGGGGAAATAATTATCTTGTTGTAAGCATGCGGCCACGACGAGGGGGTTTCCCTAATTATCAATTCTGGCTCTTCACATAAACACTTATGCTTTTGAGATTATTATTGATGAATTTCCCTTGAAAAAGGAACAGATAATCTTTTGAAACAACAACAAAAATGTAAGAAAAAAGGGTTGATGAAAAGAGAAAAAAAACAAGAATAATAAATAATTAAGGAAAAAGAGGAAAAAGTGCCTAAAAAGTGATCATGTGATCATGAAGTTCCGTTTCAGAGCAACTTGACATGACCATGCCCACATTTTCCTTTCCTGATTTTATCATTAACCTATTTTAAAATAAATGACGATCTATCTACTCGATTTTAAGTTAATTACATTTTTTGATTGCTTAAGTAAAATTTTCGAGATCAATTATTAAGATGATTATCAAAAATAATTAATTCTTGATCCTGAAAATAACATTTATAAAGTGTATTTATCACTCATATCTTTCAGTATTATCGTTGTGAAAATAGAAAATGAATATTTTAACATATTCTAATTATATATCCTTGCTCAGGTGGGAGAAATACAGTCATTATTTGTAGTAGAAAGATTTTATTAAAATTTCAATAAGAAGTTTTACAAATATTTTAATTTAGAGCCGAATACACGGTAAGGGGGATTGGGTATACATGCATCCCCACCCCACCCCCTGAAAGACATATTTTGTACTCCTTCAATTCTTCATGCAGTTATTGGTGTATAATCGTTGTCGAAATGTCTTAAAATGTGTCTTTGAATTAGTGAACGTGCAAAAGATGCCTGACAGAATTAGTACCCAGGTCTTCTCATCTCGGATGACCGGGAGGGTTGGTAGAGATTGAATCACGTGGCATACCAAGTGTATTTCCAGCCTCGATCTGAGCCATCACTTTGAATTCTAAGAATTAAAGGAAGATTGAAGCTTTTAGAAATGTTGCCAACTAATTCGGCATGAGTAACAAAGGGAAATTACGTCACGTCCACTATACTTAATATGCGCACAAGATTGGTGGCTGTCAATAGGATATTTAAACTCTCGTGCATTTATCGATTCTCTGATACTGCTGTTTTCATGTGCGCTCTGAGTATATTACGAAGAAGACTGGTAACGACTTTGTGCCGCAAAGAATTGTGGAACTAAATTTGAAAACGTAAAAAGAACAAGACGCGCATACGTATATGCTGAAGGTACCGTAAAGGATCTATGAAAGATCTAATCAGCCCACATTGCGCCCCATACTGAATCAGTGGGACAAAATGAAAAAAAAGTCTGTCCTCTCGCTTCCCCCAAAATTCCCATAATCCTATGCACGTACCACAAGGTCTTTGTTACCAAGCCCTATATTGAACAAGAAATTACTGCCAGGCATTAAGATTAGTGTTAAAAAAAAATAACTTAGTAAATGTAAGCTAGTTTGCGTACCATCGAAGATGATCTTTCTGTTCCAGCTCTGCTTGTGATCCTGTAATATTTCATTGATCTCATGTTCTGGTATATTGTCTTCCAAGTGTCGCAGAACAGTCCTCAGGTCTGAAGACATGACGTAACCTCTTCCATCTCGATCAAACATCCTGAATGCTTCCTTCAGATCTTTCTCATCCATCATGAACTGGTTTTGCGTCATCATTAGTTTAACGAACTCTTTGAAGTCCATGAGTCCATTACCTTTTTTCAAGAAAAACACAAAAATCATTAAATAAATGATCCGGCGTGATACTTATCCGTTTGTCTAACGATTGAGGGTCATTTGTAGAAAGGACCGCGAAGGCTCGACTGCAAGCTGCTAGTCTTCAGCGGGAGATACATCTATTTCAAAAAAGGTTTTCGCGACCGTGTCAGTGCCGTGCCGTGTATGAAAACATGTCTGTGCTGCGCCATAACCGTGCTGTGTGCCGTGACTTTCCACAGTCATACAAAATCTGCTTTTTCCTTCCTGTCCAAAATAACGGTTACTTTAGTTTTTATTTTGTAAAAGAAATTTAGAATGACTTGTTCAAAATTGCTGTGCTGTGTAAAGTTATAAAGTCCCCGCATGCTTTACAGCTGCACACAGCACGCGCGCGCCCTTTTTATTTCTTAAATACTGAATTATATACATATCATTGTTATCTATTTTGAACAAGCCTACCGTCACAGTCCACGCTATTGATCATTTTCTGTAGCTCCATCTCTGTCGGGTTCTCACCAAGAGATCTCATTATGGCGCCCAGTTCCCTCGTGGTAATCGTACCGCTCGAGTCCTTGTCAAAGTGCTCAAAAGCATCTCGGTATTCTGCCGTGAAATTTATTAACATAGCTATTAATAACTCTTATCACGTGACTCTTCCTGATCACGTGACTTTAAATTTAAATTTTGACTTTATGTATTTAAATTGTTTTGAGTGACTTTCAGTCCTATCGGAACATTTTCTTGAGTATTATTTCATTCTTTTGACTAGGAGTACTTGAGAAGATAAACACCAATGTGAATACAACTCAAACAAAGAAACTCATTTTCAAGAGAATAACACGTGGTCTGAAATGGGAAAACATTACGCCCAGGATTACTTGTAAACTAATGACTAATCATTACACCACTCTTCGTAACTTACCAGAGAGTTGTTCTTGTGACAGTTGTTGCTCCTGTTGTTCGGCCTGCAATGGAAGCACGAAATAATTGCTATAGCTTAGATCGTACACGCGCTCTGATTGGTCAAGAACTATGAGGACGGAGCACGGTGCTGGTGCTATCTTAATCAGTAGACCTTAGTATATGATGGTCAGCGGTCGCTACTAAAGACCTGCTCCTTAACGACGTACAAAAAACAAAACTATTGCTCAAGTCCTTGTTTTTGGCCATTTGAAATACTACACCTTTTTCGAATTCGTAAAATACCGCTGTGTTCCTTGATTACAGACTCATTTACGCAGAGTTAGCCTCGTTTTGATGTCAGAATATTCACAAATACAAAATAGTAGAGTAAAGAATACAACTTCAACAATACAAACATTTCACTAACTTTCACCCAGCGTAATTATAAATGAATCTATAGTGAATTAGAAACACAGCGGTATATCACGAATCGAAACAGTTGGTCTATTATAGAAACCATGCATATTCAAAAAGCAATCATATTTCGTTCCATATCACTAATTTCTAGACAGGCCACAGGAAATCCACAATGACAAAACTATCATTTTTTCTGGGGTCTGAAGACAAACAGAACTCGGTTGAGTACGTAAACTAATCAGTGAGCGGAGGCGGACATTCTCAATCCTTTTACTCGGGTAGATTTCATTTACCACAACTCTCTTGTTTTTCCGTATAGCACCGACAAACCCTAATCCCTCGTCAATTATTCATTAGTTTCATGAAAAAGACTCAAACAGAAACGATTTTAAAGATTATTCTCAACATATTTTAGAAAGAAAAGCGAAATATTCGAAAAATAAGAACTTTAACTTTTAAATGAGATATTTTTGAACTTAAACTTGGTGGTGCAAAGGTATTTTTTTGTTAAAATAATAATAATTTGGGAATGGCAAGTATCCATATGAATGAAATAAGATTAAATTCCGATAGTGAAAATTACTCAATCTGTTCACAAAACGAAATCAAAAACAGTGAACTGAAATGAAGTTTGGATTTAATGTGCTTTGAATTTCAGCCTTATTAGTACTGCTTTGCTTCTGGGGTCGTTTTCGAGAAGAAATCTGTTTCTAAATTAAAAATTTGAGCCTTAAATAATGAACATAAAGAGAACGATCTTTTCCTTTCGCGCCTTGACTAATTTTACTCCTTTAATAAACACGTTCAATTCTTGAGTTATATTCATATAACTTACCATTTTTTTCGACAGCCTACGTTGCGAACTTCGTGAAATTTCTTGCTCTAGTTCTGCTGTAGTTCGGGAGTGAATGGAATATCTTTGTACGAGTAGGTTTCTGATGTGCTTTGACGTTAACAGAATACGCGATTACTGTTCCTATAAGACGATGATTATCATAAATGCTTCACATGGTATCAGATCAGACAAATTTGAAAATAAACTGTTTGGAATCACTTTTGTGGTGGATTTTCTAAAGCCACCAGAAGAGACAAAGTGGGTTTGTGTATTAAATGACTCACAGCTGAGAATGACCTTCATCCTTTACAGTGTTAATAGAGAATTAATTCAATAAAAGCACTTAGCATGAACAAGAACCAGAAAGGCACGAGTCGTACCGAGTGATTAAAAAAACTTCGTGTAACATATCACACACTGAGAACCTTTACAAAAAGCTACAAATAATCCCAATAAACACGGTTATCCTTGAAAGATGTTCACATCAGACTGACTTACTCAACTGACTTCTGACTTAAGAAACTGAGATCAAAAGAAAGAATGTTGTGGACAGGTGAAGTGAGTAAACGAGACAGATGCTTTGACGCACGAGATCAACACGAACCTATTATTACTACAAGTTCTATTGAACTTCTAGAGTGAATATTAATCATTTATATCAATATACTTATTTTCTTCTTTGATATTTATTTTTATGTACAGCTTCATTTACATAGTCACTTGTTACCAGTCTCTTCCTAACCCAGCAAACCCAAGTTTCAAAAGCCATTACAACGCCTAGTACCCAGTCTCTCAGCCGATGGAGTCACAGCTATAATCCATGTTATGTATTGATATTATAAAGATCTGTATTTGATCTAATCGTGATATTGAATCACCTGGAGGATTTTTTTCCTGGTGTTTGGTGTTTCTCATTGTTTTCGAGGTGAAATATCGAAGTAAAATTTTGTCGATCCCACACTCCTTTTCGAAAAAGTCCATTGCAAGAAGTGAATCCAGGGATCCGAATTTTCCACAATTTTGGATTTTCATACTAAAACTACGAAATAGTAGCGAGCCAAATAGGTGTCAGTGATTTGTCGTGTTTTTGATGTAAAAAAGTAATGGTTTTGAGAGCATCAAAGTATCGACAAGTAAGGAAGTAACTCGCACCTCCCTCTCCCCAAGCTATTGGATAGTCTAAGTGGACTTTTGGCGGCAAAAACCTGGCGCTAACTGTTTAGCTAAACAGAACATGCACTATCAGTGAAAGTAAAAAGAATGATTGATACTACATAGAAGAATAAAATGATTGTCACTTAACAAACATTATCATGACGCGTACGGTCAGAAAAACACAGGATTTGCAAACGCGGTAGACACCACTGGTGTAGGAACGGGGCACCAGATTTTTGTTAGGCAAACATTTGTTTGTTTATTGTTTTTTTTAATGTTTCTGATTTTTCACTTCTGGATGACCCCCCTCCCAACAATATGAATGGATCCTCCAGAATATGATCATTGGATCCTCCAGAATATGATTGGATCCTCCAGGATATGATTGGATCCTCCAGGATATGATTGGATCCTCCAGGATATGATTGGATCCTCCAGGATATGATTGGATCCTCCAGAATATGATTGGATCCTCCAGCATACGATTGCATCCTCTAGGATAGGATTGGATCCTCCAGGATATGATTGGATCCTCCAGGATATGATTGGATCCTCCAGGATATGATTGGATCCTCCAGAATATGATTGGATCCTCCAGGATATGATTGGATCCTCCAGGATATGATTGGATCCTCCAGAATATGATTGGATCCTCCAGCATACGATTGCATCCTCTAGGATAGGATTGGATCCTCCAGGATATGATTGGATCCTCCAGAATATGATTGGATCCTCCAGGATATGATTGGATCCTCCAGGATATGATTGGATCCTCCAGGATATGATTGGATCCTCCAGAATATGATTGGATCCTCCAGGATATGATTGGATCCTCCAGGATATGATTGGATCCTCCAGAATATGATTGGATCCTCCAGCATACGATTGCATCCTCTAGGATAGGATTGGATCCTCCAGGATATGATTGGATCCTCCAGGATATGATTGGATCCTCCAGGATATGATTGGATCCTCCAGAATATGATTGGATCCTCCAGGATATGATTGGATCCTCCAGGATATGATTGGATCCTCCAGAATATGATTGGATCCTCCAGGATATGATTGGATCCTCCAGGATATCACTGGATCCTCCAGGATATGATTGGATCCTCCAGAATATGATTGGATATTCCAGGATGTGATTGGATCCTCCAGGATATGATTGGATCCTCCAGAATGAGATTGGATCCTCCAGGATATGATAGAATACTCAGTCACTCAAGGAGACCTTCTTACAAGCTGACAATATTAAGATAATCAATAGAAGCCAAAGTTTCACGCTATTTTGATGGTAATTACACAGAGCCCTGAAGGTTACCTGTGAGTGGGATGTCAATCAAAACTGCACACTCTGGGTCTCTTGCAATTTGTTTGTTTCGTTTTGTCTTTACTGCTGATAATAATCCTATATACGCATGCGCTTGATTTATGTGCTTTTGCATATTCACATGATAACAAAAAAAAAAAAAAAAAAAAAAGCCTCCCCTAAAGTACTTTGAGGGATAAGATGATAAAAACTTGCCAGTTGTGATTTCTATCCCTAGCTGATCTGTGCATACATCGAGAATGGATTTTGAAAACATATCCCACATGGAAAGAAGTAACCATAGCGACAAAAGCATCAACGACACAAGCGAAATTTCGGGTGTGCTGGTCATAGCATGGGGTTAGTCATCTACGGTCTAGGGGCCGACTAACCTCTCCCTTAAGGCTTCGGCCGAGCTTCCTGATCAGTCAGTAATGTCCTCCCGGGATAGCGGTGTTGGGGTCGAAATCTCCAGCCTAGCCGTAAGTCCATACGATGCTTCAGCACTCGATGTCTGGAAGTATGGTTCTGGTTAATCAATCAATAAAAACAAATCAATCTCCAAAACCTGAGCCTTCCAATTTGGAAAAGACAAGACGAATCCTAAATGCGCGTTTCGCTTCTAATATAATATTTTTTTCTGGCCTTGTCAAAGTTTCTTGGGCGCATGAAATTCTGTAACTAAGCAGATTGGTAGTGATTGTTGGACACAAATTACTTTCCAAAAACATAGTCTAAAAAAATTAAAAAGGATGGAAAAAAAAAGAAAAGAAAAGAAAAACAAATAATTGAAAATCACATTTCGAAATGAAGGTAAATAGGTTTGGAATATATCTGAAATAGGTTGGAAGAACGTATCAGAAAAGGAATGTACACGACATAGATTGGATGGACATATCAGAATAAGAATGTACACGAGATGGATTGGATGGGCATATAGGAATAAGAATGTACACGAGATGGATTGGATGGGTGTATCAGAATAAGAATGTACACGAGATGGATTGGATGGGTGTATCAGAATAAGAATGTACACGAGATGGATTGGATAGGTGTATCAGAATAAGAATGTACACGAGGTGGATTGGATGGACGTATCAGAATAAGAATGTACACGACATGGATTGGATGGGTGTATCAGAATAAGAATGTACACGACATGGATTGGATGGGTGTATCAGAATAAGAATGTACGCGACATGGATTGGATGGACGTATAGGAATAAGAATTTACACGAGATGGATTGGATGGACGTATAGGAATAAGAATGTACATGAGATGGATTGGATGGACGTATAGGAATAAGAATTTACACGACATGGATTGGATGGACGTATAGGAATAAGAATTTACACGACATGGATTGGATGGACGTATCAGAATAAGCATGTACACGACATGGATTGGATGGACGTATAGGAATAAGAATTTACACGACATGGATTGGATGGACGTATAGGAATAAGAATTTACACGACATGGATTGGATGAACGTATCAGAATAAGAATGTACACGACATGGATTGGATGAACGTATCAGAATAATAATGTACACGACATGGATTGGATGAACGTATCAGAATAAGAATGTACACGACATGGATTGGATGGACGTATAGGAATAAGAATTTACACGACATGGATTGGATGGACGTATAGGAATAAGAATTCAGTTACACGACATGGATTGGATGAACGTATCAGAATAAGAATGTACACGACATGGATTGGATGAACGTATCAGAATAAGAATGTACACGACATGGATTGAATGGGTGTATCAGAATAAGAATGTACACGAGATGGATTGGATGGGTGTATCAGAATAAGAATGTACACGACATGGATTGGATGGACGTATAGGAATAAGAATTTACACGACATGGATTGGATGGACGTATAGGAATAAGAATGTACATGAGATGGATTGGATGGACGTATAGGAATAAGAATTTACACGACATGGATTGGATGGACGTATAGGAATAAGAATTTACACGACATGGATTGGATGGACGTATAGGAATAAGAATTTACACGACATGGATTGGATGGACGTATCAGAATAATAATGTACACGACATGGATTGGATGGGCCCATCAGAATAAGAATGTACACGACATGGATTGGATGGGCGCATCAGAATAAGAATGTACACGACATGGATTGGATGGGTGTATCAGAATAAGAATGTACACGACATGGATTGGATGGGTATATCAGAATAAGAATGTACACGAGATGGATTGGATGGGTGTATCAGAATAAGAATGTACACGACATGGATTGGATGGACGTATAGGAATAAGAATTTACACGAGATGGATTGGATGGACGTATAGGAATAATAATGTACATGAGATGGATTGGATGGACGTATAGGAATAAGAATTTACACGACATGGATTGGATGGACGTATAGGAATAAGAATTTACACGACATGGATTGGATGGACGTATCAGAATAAGAATGTACATGAGATGGATTGGATGGACGCATGGGAATAAGAATTTACATGTATGGGTTGGATGAGCGTATTGGAATTAGAATTTACCTGAGTTGAATACCCTGGCTAGTTTCTTGAGGTTTTGTGACATAGTGACGGTAACTAAGGGTAGTTTTTTTTCATTTTACTCGCTGCTGTTCTTTGGTGATGCATCTCTGTTCTGTTTGCTCGGGTCTTTCCTATATCAAACTTTGAGTTTACTGCCTTCTTACTTTAGTTGTTTAGTTCTCATATGTGAAATTCTATTGTTCTACTCTTCGGGTTGATTATGTAATATGTTATGTAACCGTAACACATTTCTCTTGTTCTCATCTTGTATAATATTATTTACGACATTTGCTATTGAACAACGCTGTATTGATGAATTGGAACATGAACCAGAAAAGTACTGACTGATTAACAAACCTATAGAAACATATCAAATATTTAACTTAACCTTTACAACCAGAGCGAGAGGGAATCCCAATAAACACGGTTATCCTTGAAAGGTTTGACTTATGACTTAAGAAACTGAGATGAAAAGAAAGAAAGAAAGAAAGAATGTTGTGGATGGACAGGTGAAGTGTCGATGAAGTGAGTAAACGAGACAGATGGTTTGACGCACGAGATCAACACGAACCTATTATTACTACAAGTTCTATTGAACTTCTAGAGTGAATATTAAGAGGGGTAGTCCGTAAATACCACCTGAGGGGTGCAGAATGAAAAAAATCGAAATCGCTCAAATTTTGTCAGAATGTAAGCCTTAGTGAATTATAACTGTTGTGTAAGTTTCACTGCGATCGGATAAATAGTTTAGGAGAACGGCACCGAAAACCGTTTTTTCTGATCATTTCCGGTTTAGGACCATTCTGAGATCAACAAATAAAAGCATGACTATAAAACGATTACAGCTAACTTTTTTTAGACTTTTATTGCCTAAGATCATCTGAAACCAAAAACAATTAATACCACGGCAAGGCCGTCCATGTACGAGTTAATCTGATGGAGTGATGACGGGCTACCTGTGGTAATATTTGTCACGTAATCCTGCAAAGTCAGTTGGACTATTGAGTTATTCGCATGGCGCCTGGCTTCAACGAGTTTATTTTCTACAAATCCAAGTGTAATAAGGTACAAATTGTTCATACTGTATTAGTAAGGTTGTTTTATTGTGATTGAGGATTTTTAAAGACAATGTATACCAAATATTATCGAAAATCGAGTGACACAACAAGAAGACTCAACTTGGCTGTCCTAAAACAATAAAAATTTCACTTGGATTCTTTTAATATTTTCTGAGAATGTCAATAAACGTTTTATCTCCTATACCATCGAGTTTCTTGTCTATTAGAAGCAGTTTAATGGACCAAATAATTTATCTTTCGCATAAAGCGTGACCGCTTACGACTCAAGTTGTCATTATTTTGGGGGTCAATAGGAGTTGTATTTCGTCTTGCCAAAATTCGAATTTTCAAGTGCCCCAAAATTTTATTTGATGAAAGTAAAGATAAAACATTGCTCTTTCTCCCTGTAGTAGTTAATTTATGTGAATCAATGTACCATTGTAGATATAAGCCTTGCAACATAGGGTATAAAATTTTGCTCAAAATAATTAAAATAATGTAAAAATCGATAAAATATTCCCATCTTAAGCAAAATGCTTGATAAATCCATCCAAATGAGGGTTAGGATCCCTTATTCATGAAATTAAATTGTTTGCCGAGGAATGCGAAAGGAATTTTGTGATTTTTGGGGTTTTTGGGGATGTGGTGAAATCGAGTGAAAAAACCGGAAATGATCAGAAAAAACGGTTTTCGGTGCCGTTCTCCTAAACTATTTATCCGATCGCAGTGAAACTTACACAACAGTTATAATTCACTAAGGCCTACATTCTGACAAAATTTGAGCGATTTCGATTTTTTTCATTCTGCACCCCTCAGGTGGTATTTACGGACTACCCCTCTTAATCATTTATATCAATATACTTATTTTCTTCTTTGATATTTATTTTTATGTACAGCTTCATTTACATAGTCACTTGTTACCAGTCTCTTCCTACCACAGCAAACCCAAGTTTCAAAAGTTATTTCACCGTGTATGACGTCATTGGATATCAAAATTTCTCGTACCCAGTCTTTTAGCTGCATTAGTCACCAGAGCTACTCCATGTTATGTATTGATATTACATTGCTTTGCCTTGTTAAAAGATGTGTATTTGATCTAATCGTGATATTGGATCATCTGGAGGATTTTCTTGCTGGTGTTTGTTACGATCTTTTCTTATTCTTGGTCACGTGATTTTGGATATATCTCTTTGTGACCGCGCATAAAACAAAAAGGAATAATAATCATTTATTTCAATTATTTATAATTGATGTTGCGTTTTTTATGTACAATGATTTCATTCCCCTGAGAAGAAAAAGAATAACACTGGACAAAAGTTTCCTCAAATAAGTAACACAAAGTTGCATGAGTTCAAACAGAACATTTTTTAGCGCCTTGGGCTTCCTGTGGCATCTGGACCTTCCTTGCAACACAGGTAGCCCATACAATATTGAATAGTCTAGAATAAACAAATACATATATTTTTTTGAAAACACATAACATTGCTATACTCACTATATTTTTTCTGTGTATATTTGTAGCACTGGGGCGGTGATAAAGTACAGAATATCCATCACATTGGATTCAAACATATTCTTTTTATCCCTTACAGTATCTATGGTAACGGAACGACCGCATGCATCTTTCTGTTTTCGTATGTCTTCTGGCCACGAGTGGGGTATATAGGAACTCTTTTTTGAGTTTTTATTCGGTAAAGCGAAAAGAAATTGTATCTGATATGAGTAATTATTTAACAAATTCTCTCTGGTTAACCTTAACCGTTTCCTGCCATATTTTTCATTAATCTTCAAAAAGAACTTCATCAAAGCAATGCTCGAGGTATCGTTACACTTTTCTCATTGTTTTCGAGGTGAAATATCGAAGTAACATTTTGTCGATCCCACACTCCTTTTGTAAAAAGTCCATTCCAAGAAGTGAATCCACGGATCCTAATTTTCCATAATTTTGGATTTTCATACTAAAACTACGAAATTCCAAAAGAGCGAGCCAAATAGATGTCAGTGATGTGATTTGTCGTGTTTTTGATGTAAAAAAGTAATGGTTTTGAGAGCATCAAAGTATCGACAAGTAAGGAAGTAACTCGCACCTCCCTCTCCCCAAGGTGTTGGATAGTCTAAATGGACTTTTGGCGGCAAAAACCTGGCGCTAACTGTTTAGCTAAACAGAACATGCACTATCAGTGAAAGTAAAAAGAATGATTTATACTACGTAGAAGAATAAAATGATTGTCACTTAACAAACATTATCATGACGGTCAGAAAAACACAGGATTTGCAAACGCGGTAGACACACTGGTGTAGGAACGGGACACTAGATTTTTGTTCGGCAATCATTTGTTTGTTTATTCTTTTTTTTAATGTTTCTGATTTTTTAATTCTGGGTGACCCCCCTCCCAACAATATGAATGGATCCCCTAGAATATGATTGGATCCTCCAGGATATGATTGGATCCTGTAGGATATGATTGGATCCTCCAGGATATGATTGGATCCTCCAGGATATGATTGGATCCTCCAGGATATGATTGGATCCTCCAGGATATGATTGGATCCTCCAGGATATGATTGGATCCTCCAGGATATGATTGGATCCTCTAGGATATGATTGGATCCTCCAGGATATGATTGGATCCTCCAGGATATGATTTTGGATCCTCCAGGATATGATTTTGGATCCTCCAGGATATGATTTTGGATCCTCCAGGATATGATTTTGGATCCTCCAGGATATGATTTTGGATCCTCCAGGATATGATTGGATCCTCCAGGATATGATTGGATCCTACAGGATATGATTGGATCCTACAGGATATGATTGGATCCTCCAGAATATGATTGGATCCTCCAGGATATGATTGGATCCTCCAGGATATGATTTTGGATCCTCCAGGATATGATTTTGGATCCTCCAGGATATGATTTTGGATCCTCCAGGATATGATTGTGGATCCTCCAGGATATGATTGGATCCTCCAGGATATGATAGGATACTCAGTCACCCCAAGGAGACCCTCTTACAAGCTGACCATATTAATATAATCAATAGAAACCAAAGTTTCCGGCTATTTTGATGGTAATTACACAGAGACTTGAAGGTTACCTGTGAGTGGGATGTAAATCAAAACTGCACACTCTGGGTCTCTTGCAACTTGTTTGTTTTGTTTTGACTTTACTGCTGATAATAATTCCTATATACGCATGCGCGTGATTTATGTGCTTTTGCATATTCACATGATAACAAAAAAAAAAAAAAGAAAACAAAAAGCCTCCTGTTAAAGTACTTTGAGGGATAAGATGATAAAAACTTGCCAGTTCTGATTTCTATCCCTAGCTGATCTGTGCATACATCGAGAATGGATTTTGAAAATATATCCCACATGGAAAAAAGTAACCACAGCGACAAAAGCATCAACGACATAAGCGAATTTTCGGGTGTGCTGGTCATAGCAAGGGGTTAGTCATCTACGGTCTAGGGGCCGACTAACCTCTCCCTTAAGGCTTCGGCCGAGCTTCCTGATCAGTCAGTAATGTCCTCCCGGGATAGCGGTGTTGGGGTCGAAATCTCCAGCCTAGCCGTAAGTCCATACGATGCTTCAGCAATCGATGTCTGGAAGTATGGTCCTGGTTAATCAATCAATAAAAACAAATCAATCTCCAAAACCTGAGCCTTCCAATTTGGAAAAGACAAGACGAATCCTAAATGCGCGTTTCGCTTCTAATATAAGTTTTTTTTCTGACCTTGTGAAAGTTTGTTGGGCGCATGAAATTCTGTAACTAAGCAGATTGGTAATGATTGTTGGACACAAATTACTTTTCAAAAACGTAGTCTAAAAAATTAAAAAGGATGAAAAAAAAAAAAGAAAAGAAAAGAAAAACAAATAATTGAAAATCACATTTCGGAATGAAGGTAAATAGGTTTGGAATATATCTGAAATAGGTTGGAAGAACGTATCAGAAAAAGAGTGTACACGAGATGGATTGGATGGACGTAACAGACTAAGAATGTACACAAGATGGATTGGATAGACGTATCAAAATAAGAATGTACACAAGATGGATTGGATAGACGTATCAAAATAAGAATGTACACGAGATGGATTGGATGGGTGTATCAGAATAAGAATGTACTCGACATGGATTGGACGGACGTAACAGACTAAGAATGTACACGAGATGGATTGGATGGGTGTATCAGAATAAGAATGTACTCGACATGGATTGGATGGACGTAACAAACTAAGAATGTACACAAGATGGATTGGATAGACGTATCAGAAAAAGAATGTACACAAGATGGATTGTATGAACGTATCAGAATAAGAATGTACACGAGATGGATTGGATGGGTGTATCAGAATAAGAATGTACACGAGATGGATTGGATGGACGTATCAGAATAAGAATGTACACGAGATGGATTGGATGGGTGTATCAGAATAAGAATGTACACGAGATGGATTGGATGGACGTATCAGAATAGGAATGTACACGAGATGGATTGAATGGACGTATAGGAATAAGAATGTACACGAGATGGATTGGATGGACGTATCAGAATAAGAATGTACACGAGATGGATTGGATGGGTGTATCAGAATAAGAATGTACACGAGGTGGATTGGATGGACGTATCAGAATAAGAATGTACACGAGATGGATTGGATGGACGTATAGGAATAAGAATGTACACGAGATGGGTTGGATGGACGTATCAGAATAAGAATGTACACGAGATGGATTGGATGGGCGTATAGGAATAAGAATGTACACGAGATGGATTGGATGGGAGTATCAGAATAAGAATGTACACGAGATGGATTGGATAGGGGCATCATAATAAGAATGTACACGAGATGGATTGGATGGACGTATCAGAATAGGAATGTACACGAGATGGATTGGATGGACGTATCAGAATAGGAATGTACACGAGATGGATTGGATGGACGTATCAGAATAGGAATGTACACGAGATGGATTGGATGGACGTATCAGAATAGGAATGTACACGAGATGGATTGGATGGACGTATCAGAATAGGAATGTACACGAGATGGATTGGATGGACGTATCAGAATAGGAATGTACACGAGATGGATTGGATGGACGTATCAGAATAAGAATGTACACGAGATGGATTGGATGGGCGTATCAGAATAAGAATGTACACGAGATGGATTGGATGGACGTATCAGAATAGGAATGTACACGAGATGGATTGGATGGGTGTATCAGAATAAGAATGTACACGAGATGGATTGGATGGACGTATCAGAATAAGAATGTACACGAGATGGATTGGATGGGTGTATCAGAATAAGAATGTACACGAGATGGATTAGATGGGCGTATAGGAATAAGAATGTACACGAGATGGATTGCATGGGAGTATCAGAATAAGAATGTACACGAGATGGATTGGATAGGGGCATCATAATAAGAATGTACACGAGATGGATTGGATGGACGTATCAGAATAGGAATGTACACGAGATGGATTGGATGGGTGCATCAGAATAGGAATGTACACGAGATGGATTGGATGGACGTATCAGAATAGGAATGTGCACGAGATGGATTGGATGGGTGCATCAGAATAGGAATGTACACGAGATGGATTGGATGGACGTATCAGAATAGGAATGTGCACGAGATGGATTGGATGGGTGCATCAGAATAGGAATGTACACGAGATGGATTGGATGGACGTATCAGAATAGGAATGTACACGAGATGGATTGGATGGGTGCATCAGAATAGGAATGTACACGAGATGGATTGGATGGACGTATCAGAATAGGAATGTGCACGAGATGGATTGGATGGACGTATCAGAATAGGAATGTACACGAGATGGATTGAATGGACGTATAGGAATAAGAATGTACACACGATGGATTGGATGGACGTATCAGAATAGGAATGTACACGAGATGGATTGGATGGACGTATAGGAATAAGAATGTACACACGATGGATTGGATGGACGTATCAGAATAGGAATGTACACGAGATGGATTGGATGGGCGTATAGGAATAAGAATGTACACGAGATGGATTGGATGGGAGTATCAGAATAAGAATGTACACGAGATGGATTGGATAGGGGCATCATAATAAGAATGTACACGAGATGGATTGGATGGACGTATCAGAATAGGAATGTACACGAGATGGATTGGATGGACGTATCAGAATAGGAATGTACACGAGATGGATTGGATGGACGTATCAGAATAGGAATGTACACGAGATGGATTGGATGGACGTATCAGAATAGGAATGTACACGAGATGGATTGGATGGACGTATCAGAATAAGAATGTACACGAGATGGATTGGATGGGCGTATCAGAATAAGAATGTACACGAGATGGATTGGATGGACGTATCAGAATAGGAATGTACACGAGATGGATTGGATGGGTGTATCAGAATAAGAATGTACACGAGATGGATTGGATGGACGTATCAGAATAAGAATGTACACGAGATGGATTGGATGGGTGTATCAGAATAAGAATGTACACGAGATGGATTAGATGGGCGTATAGGAATAAGAATGTACACGAGATGGATTGGATGGGTGTATCAGAATAAGAATGTACACGAGATGGATTAGATGGGCGTATACGAATAAGAATGTACACGAGATGGATTGGATGAACCTATCAGAATAAGAATGTACACGAGATGGATTGGATGGACGTATCAGAATAAGAATGTACACGAGATGGATTGGATGGGTGTATCAGAATAAGAATGTACACGAGATGGATTAGATGGGCGTATAGGAATAAGAATGTACACGAGATGGATTGGATGGGTGTATCAGAATAAGAATGTACACGAGATGGATTAGATGGGCGTATAGGAATAAGAATGTACACGAGATGGATTGGATGAACCTATCAGAATAAGAATGTACACGAGATGGATTGGATGGACGTATCAGAATAAGAATGTAAACGAGATGGATTGCATGGGAGTATCAGAATAAGAATGTACACGAGATGGATTGGATAGGGGCATCATAATAAGAATGTACACGAGATGGATTGGATGGACGTATCAGAATAGGAATGTACACGAGATGGATTGGATGGGTGCATCAGAATAGGAATGTACACGAGATGGATTGGATGGACGTATCAGAATAGGAATGTGCACGAGATGGATTGGATGGGTGCATCAGAATAGGAATGTACACGAGATGGATTGGATGGACGTATCAGAATAGGAATGTGCACGAGATGGATTGGATGGGTGCATCAGAATAGGAATGTACACGAGATGGATTGGATGGACGTATCAGAATAGGAATGTACACGAGATGGATTGGATGGGTGCATCAGAATAGGAATGTACACGAGATGGATTGGATGGACGTATCAGAATAGGAATGTGCACGAGATGGATTGGATGGACGTATCAGAATAGGAATGTACACGAGATGGATTGAATGGACGTATAGGAATAAGAATGTACACACGATGGATTGGATGGACGTATCAGAATAGGAATGTACACGAGATGGATTGGATGGACGTATAGGAATAAGAATGTACACACGATGGATTGGATGGACGTATCAGAATAGGAATGTACACGAGATGGATTGGATGGACGTATCAGAATAGGAATGTAAACGAGATGGATTGCATGGGAGTATCAGAATAAGAATGTACACGAGATGGATTGGATGGACGTATCAGAATAAGAATGTACACGAGATGGATTGCATGGGAGTATCAGAATAAGAATGTACACGAGATGGATTGGATAGGGGCATCATAATAAGAATGTACACGAGATGGATTGGATGGACGTATCAGAATAGGAATGTACACGAGATGGATTGGATGGACGTATCAGAATAGGAATGTACACGAGATGGATTGGATGGACGTATCAGAATAGGAATGTACACGAGATGGATTGAATGGACGTATAGGAATAAGAATGTACACACGATGGATTGGATGGACGTATCAGAATAGGAATGTACACGAGATGGATTGGATGGACGTATAGGAATAAGAATGTACACACGATGGATTGGATGGACGTATCAGAATAGGAATGTACACGAGATGGATTGAATGGACGCATCAGTGAGAATAAGAATGTACACGACATGGATTGGATGAACGCATGGGAATAAGAATGTACACGACATGGATTGGATGGACGTATAGGAATAAGAATGTACACGACATGGATTGGATGGACGTATAGGAATAAGAATTTACACGTATGGGTTGGATGAGCGTATTGGAATTAGAATTTACCTGAGTTGAATACCCTGGCTAATTTCTTGAGGTTTTGTGACGTAGTGACGGTAACTAAGGGTAGTTTTTTTCATTTTACTCGCTGCTGTTCTTTGGTTATACATCTCTGTTCTGTTTGCTCGGGTCTTTCCTATATAAAACTTTGAGTTTACTGCCTTCTTACTTTAGTTGTTTAGTTCTCATATGTGAAATTCTATTGTTCTACTCTTCGGGTTGATTATGTAATACGTTATGTAACCGTAACACATTTCTCTTGTTCTCATCTTGTATAATATAGTCTATCACCTGGGCTCGGGTTTGGGCTCACTTAAGGGGACCAAATAAAACCTATTGGATTTTAACAGTCACTATATAAGGACTATGAAAACATATGTTGGACATTACCAAAATATAGCTTTCCTATTAAACTAAGGGGATGAAATACACTGACATGGACCGAGCAGGGGACTGGGACCGAGTTCCTTAAAACAAGTCAAATAAACTCATATTCGGGAAAAATCATTAAAAATGACAACATTAGTATGGATCAATAGTATTGGAGTGTGTATTCATTCACTTTAGGGTTTTTAAGATCATTTTTGATAAAATAAAACAAGTCTAGGACCCAGTCCCCCTCTCCTGATGTCAGCAAATGTCAGTAAATGTCCCTTTGGTCAGTATTTTTACTGTACAACCCTTGGATTTTAATACAGCTGAAGCTATCTCTTAGTCCTACACCTATTAACCTACTTCTGATAATTCATGCATTATTCACGATCTATATGCATACTTAACTATAAAGAATGAGTGTTTCCTGAAGTATATAATGCGTATGAAGGTGTATATATACATAATATTTGGCTTATGCAGTCCTACAATGCCTTAGTTGAGCATTATATTGAGTGCACACTGTTTCACTCTTATATAAAACGAATGAAGTATAGTTCTCCTCGTGATCAATGTCATCATCGTGGTTGTCTACTGTTCTTCGCAGCCTATGTAGTCTGCACATATCTGTGCACATATATGTGCACTTGACACCAGCTTTTAAGCAGTCAACAACAAAAATCAATAGTGTATATTTCCTCATAGGAAAAGTTTACTGAAATTCAGCCATTTAAGGCGCAGAAATATGAGCAAAAAAATCATACAACTTGTCACTCAACATGCATTGTTGGGTTGCAACTTGCAGAGTTAATGTTGCTTGTATTACTATCCCGTGCGACGATAAAATTATTGCGTGACTTGTTTGCACAAAGTAGGAGCTCTTCCTACTCTTTTCAACAATACGATTTGTTGTGAAGGGTGGTTTCATGAGCAGCATTAGCTCTGCAACTTCCAAAACAGCAATGTTGCTAGACAAGTGACACAATTTTGTTGCTTGTAATTATGCCCCTGTTCAAAAATTCTGCTTGAAATATGTAATCATAAAACATGAAACATTTAGGATGAACGACGAGGGGCAATATTTTACTCTTTACATTCCCTCTTTTTGATCGAACAAGGGAGCTGGTACCGCAGTAATATCCCTGTGAGAATGCATTGTCCTTTTTACCATAGGTATCACATTTTACTCAAATTCCTCTGATAAACTGAAAAGATCCTCACCTAACCAATTAACACGAATGCTCAACTAAGGCATTACAGGACTGCATAACCCAAATATTATGTACATACCATGTATGTATGTACCTTCATACGCATTATATACTTCAGGAAACACTGATTCTTTATAGTTAAGTATGCATATAGATCGTGAGTAATGCACGAATTATCAGAAGTTTTAAGTAGTCTACTTTATATATGTAGGTTAATAGGTGTATGACCAAGAGATAACTTCAGCTGTAATAAAATCCAAGGGTTATACAGTACAAAAATCGACCCCAGGGGCATTTACTGACATTTGCTGACATCAGGAGAGGGGGACTGGGTCCTAGACTTGTTTTATTTTATCAAAAATGATCTTAAAAACCCTAAAGTGAATGAATACACACTCCAATACTATTGATCCATACTAATGTTGTCATTTTTAATGATTTTTCCCGAATATGAGTTTATTTGACTTGTTTTAAGGAACTCGGTCCCAGTCCCCTGCTCGGTCCATGTCAGTGTATTTCATCCCCTTAGTTTAATAGGAAAGCTATATTTTGGTAATGTCCAACATATGTTTTCATAGTCCTTATATAGTGACTGTTAAATTCCAATAGGTTTTATTTGGTCCCCTTAAGTGAGCCAATAAAGTGAAAAAACCGGTCTCAGGTGATAGACTAATATCTTTTACGACATTTGCTATTGAACAACGCTGTATTGATGAATTGGAACATGAACCAGAAAAGTACTGACTGATTAACAAACCTCTAGAAACATATAAAATATTTAACTTAACCTTTACAACCAGAGCGAGAGGGAATCCCAATAAACACGGTTATCCTTGAAAGGTTTGACTTCTGACTTAAGAAACTGAGATGAAAAGAAAGAAAGAATGTTGTGGATGGACAGGTGAAGTGTCGATGAAGTGAGTAAACGAGACGGATGCTTTGACGCACGAGATCAACACGAACCTATTATTACTACAAGTTCTATTGAACTTCTAGAGTGAATATTAATCATTTATATCAATATACTTATTTTCTTCTTTGATATTTATTTTTATGTACAGCTTCATTTACATAGTCACTTGTTACCAGTCTCTTCCTAACACAGCAAACCCAAGTTTCAAAAGTTATTTCACCGTGTATGACGTCATTGGATATCAAAATTTCTCGTACCCAGTCTTTTAGCTGCATTAGTCACCACAGCTACTCCATGTTATGTATTGATATTACATTGCTTTGCATTGTTAAAAGATGTGTATTTGATCTAATCATGATATTGGATCATCTGGAGGATTTTCTTGCTGGTGTTTGTTACGATCTTTTCTTATTCTTGGTCACGTGATTTTGGATATATCTCTTTGTGACCGCGCCTAAAGCAAAAAGAAATAATAATAATAATATATTTCAATTATTTATAATTGATGTTGCGTTTTTTACATATGTACAGTGATTCAGAAGGAAAAGAATAGCACCGGATAAAAGGTTACTTCAAACAGAACAATTTTTAATAGCGATTTGGGCTTCCTGTGGCATCTGGACATTCGTCACGCCACAGGTAGCCCATATAGTAACTGAATTGTCTAGAATAACCATAGACTTATATGAAGTATGTTTTGATAATAAAGGGCGTGACATAAGGAATTGAAATAAATTGCATTACAAAGAAAGGAATCACTATTACTTGATTATTTATCATTTTTTTAAACCTGATATAAGAGGGATGTTAATCGAGCTTTATAGACCCTTTTTCTCAAAGTATTGTTTATATACAAATACTTTTTGAGTATACAAAAAAGTCTCTATACTCACGTTGTGTTTTGTATTTACTTGAATAGCACTGGAGCGGTGATACACTACAGAATATCCATCCCTTTGGAATAAAGACTTTCTTTTTACCCTTTACGGTATATATGGTAACGGTACGACCTTCCTCTTTGCTTTTCGGCTTGCGTTCTTGCCACAAGTGCGGAATTTTGGAACGCTTTTTTGAACTATTGTTTGATAAAGCTGAAAAAAATCATGAAATATGCGAAATAAATGCACAAATTCTTTCTGGGTACCCTTAACCATTTCCTGCTCATAAAAGCCATATTTTCCATTGATCTTTATAAATAATTGCATAAAAGCAAAGTTTGAAGTATTGTTAGGCTTTTCTTATTGCTTTCGAGTTCAAATATCAAATAATTTTCTTATCGATCCCACACTCCTTTTAGAAAAAGTCCGATCCAAGAGTTCAATCCACGGATTCGGATTTTCCACAATTTTGGATTTTCGTACTTAAACAACCGTATTATAAAAGAGCAAATCGAATAGCTATCAGTGGCATAATTGTTTCTTTGATGGAAAAAAGGAATGATTTTGTGAGCATCAAAATATTGACCCCGGTAAGCCACACCATTACTCACACCTCCCCTCCCCCCCCCCCCCCCCAAGGGATTTCGTACTCTAGTTAGACTTTTGGCGACCAAAACCTGCACTAACTATGGACAGAATTATGTGTATTAATAAGAAAAAAATGTAACCTTTTTTTGTATGATCTTCAAGGTCTGCCAGAACTGAAATGCCAAAAATAAGCGATTAATTTTCACTAAAATCAATGATATTACTAATTACATTCTATGGAATCATCAATCATATGATATACCTTTGGCTATTTTGGATTTTTTTCTTGATTCTGTAGAGCAAAAGTCATGTATTAGCAATTCACTATCAGATTGCAGGTATTGAAGAAGTAGATCGAAAAGGCGCGGGGCGGGGCTGTGTGCAGCTATAAAGATGCCGAGGTTGGCAGAACACGATGATACGTTGTTTTGTTATAAAAAAATTAAAAATCGGTCATTCTACTACGGCAATTACTTACGAGACACGTCATGAAGACGATCTGCGCGCATGGAATTGTGGACTGTTTTGTTTGTAAGTGATGGGGAGCAGGGGTGAGGGGGCAAGAACTGTTTCAATCAGGGAGATCAAAGATAATATCCAATTTTAATGGTATTGGAGAGGATTTTTGTGGTGTTTTTGGTACGTACCATGAATGGTGCTCTCCTCTTCAATCGATTGTAAAGCTGCAATATATATTATAGAAATTGTGAGACAACTATTTGGATAATTTTGCTTCCAATCCCCACCCCTCCATATAGGTGTATATATTGTATTCTGTATACAGTGTATACGTTACCTGTCTCTAAACTCTTTACTGCTGGGGCATCCTCTTCATTAACGGATCGTAAAACTAAATTCAAAATAAGACACACCTTAATCTTCCAATCATGATTCGAGGATCTAGTACCGTCATGGTCACAGCAAGGTCATTGCCACCCGTCACGTCTGAAGGGTTTGATTTCTAGGGACTATGGACCTTAAAAGAGGCATTACGCAAAGGTGGTCAAGTGAAAGCCATTCTTTTTACCTTTTGATAATTTGACTAGATCGTCATTTTCAACTCGCCGAGCCTCTCGATATCCAGACAGCCTTTTGGGTCTTGATATATCTATAGTAGCAGACATACGTAGTCATAAATATAATGAGTTAATGTTAGTAATGTGGTACCCAGTCACCAGTCTCTACGCGGCTTAAGAGCAGGCCTGGTGATGGTCTAGTAACCGACGTTCCAACTTTCTTTGTTTACAACTGAATCACAAATATCAAAATAAATGAATAAACAAAATATTATTTGTGATGGAAATAGAATATTTCTCTGGTTCACAATCTATGTTTGATGAAAATGTACCAACACTGGCGAGTAATTCATGTCGCTAAGTCAGTCGAAGCTTTCGGTTGAAAATATATCGGGAGAAATCAAGATTGGCAAAATATAAACATGTCATGTCATGTAGTTGTTCTCATAATAAAAATACTACAGTCAAATTAGAAGGGGAAACTTGATCAAAACATTTTTTTTTTAATCGGAGAATTTTTTTCTCCAACTTGTCAAATTTCCTACTGGTCGGGAATTATAATCTAATCAAAATCTTGTTATTGGCCATGAGAGCCATATTCGATTGCTTAGCGGGTTACAAACACGTCAATGATAATTAAAAAATATTTACCACTACTGGTGATCTTACCTTCACTCGAAGCCCAAATTATCGATGAACAAAACACTGGCGAAAGAAAATTGAGATACAATAATAAAAAACAAGGGATAATAAAGATTTGTTGTTTCCATTTTGATCTTCGTTTCATCTTGAAGGCAGCTAGGCAAGGCTGGTTTTGTAGTGTTGTATATAGGCGGTGTCAGAAACCTGTTGAGATTGTGAATATTTTATGGATAATTCTTTGGTACGTTGAGTTCTGAAGCATCCATTTTGGTGAAAAACAAAGACTGAAACTGATTTCGAAAATACTCAAAATCTTGTCTCACGTATGAAGGGAAAAAAAACATTTAAGAAAAAATCTTCGCATTCTTTCATTTCATTTTTTTTTTCATTTCAATTCTTTCCTCTTCTACTGTAAAATAGCAAAATTTTAGTCCAAAAAGTTTCTGAAAAATGAAGACTTTTTCTGGTTTTCTGAGTTTTTAATTATGTTCGAGTAGTTCTCTCATCTTAAAAATTAGATAAGGCAAATTTTTAAAGACTGACATAAGTTTGACGACCAAATATTCGAATAGCTAATAAGAATGACTAACAACGACTTGAAATTATCGAAAATGAAAAAAATCGGAAGAATTGACGAAGGTATAAAGTTCTCTGCTTATTTACAACATTTCGAAAAAGTCCAAAAGTTTCTAATATGGACTAAGCATCATCAAAGTGCTTCTCGTATTTGATGACTTCTTCCTTGGATTCTGTTGCTTGTACAGTGATCTGTTGTCCTTTGGTTGTTTCCTTGAGGGGTTCCAATCTTCTGCCACTCTCGTATACAGATGAAACATTTGCGGGTCCGATGGTGTTACGTTTCTTCTTCGAGGGTATCTCTTGGATGCTACTACTGCTTGGTATACTTCCTGGTATACTGCTGGCTCGATAACGACTTCTACTTATCCCTGTAGAGAAGAAGAAAAACAGCGATGATGAAGATACATGATGATGATGATGATACATGATGATGATGATACATGATGATGATACATGATGATGATGATACATGATGATGATACATGATGATGATGATGATGATGATGATACATGATGATGATACATGATGATGATGATGATGATACATGATGATGATGATACAAGATGATGATGATACATGATGATGATGATACATGATGATGATGATACATGATGATGATACATGATGATGATGATACATGATGATGATGATACATGATGATGATGATACATGATGATGATGATATATGATGATGATGTTACATGATGATGATGATATATGATGATGATGATACATGATGATGATACATGATGATGATACATGATGATGATAATGATGATGATGATACATAATGATGATGATGATACATGATGATGATGATACTGATGTTATAATGATACATGATGATGATGATGATGATACATGATGATGATGATGATGATGATGATGATACATGATGATGATGATGATACATGATGATGATAATGATGATGATGATGATACATGATGATGATGATGATGATACATGATGATGATGATGATACATGATGATGATAATGATGACGATGATGATGATGATACATGATGATATAATGATACGTGATGATGATGATGATGATGATACATGATGATGATGATGATGATACATGATGATGATAATGATGATGATGATGATACATGATGATGATAATGATGATGATGATGACGATGATGATGATGATGATACATGATGATGATAATGATACATGATGATGATGATGATGATGATACATGATGATGATAATGATACATGATGATGATGATGATGATGATACATGATGATGATGATAATACATGATGATGATGATGACGATGATGATGATGATGATACATGATGACTTTCAGGTAATATCTATCTAACTTCTCATTTGATGTCTATTGGGGAAAGAAAACAAAATTCTTGTCCTATCATTGTCCTTACCGAGTAGATCCAAAGCTGAAGGTGTATCACCAACATCCTCTGCCAAAGGATTCTCGTTCACACGAACAATAATGAGAATCTTCGGCTCCTTCTCGTAATGTAGTCTATAGTTTCGATAAGCCTTGGGTAGAATGACTGGTCCTTCGTAAACCTCTCGTGTATCAGTACAAGTGACTTGACCTTGGATAAGTAATGCTTCTTGCATCATGCTAGTTATCTTGAAGATCACATTTGGACCTGGTTGCGGTAGTTTGGCGAGGAAGGAGCGTTCACACATTAGTCGGATCTTGTCTTTAGTCCAGTTATGATAGATTAACAAGTCCATTAGAAGAGGTACGGCAATGCGCACACCGCATACTCGCCATAATCGGTTGCCAAGCTCTACATGAGTCTCCATAGCCTTCAGCATATCTTCTTTAGGAAGGAAGTATGTCTGGAAAAAAATGAGATGTGAGTGATGTGTGTGGTTGTAAATAGTGATTGTATGTAGTGCGTGTGAAGAGAACCTCACGGAAGACCCTCTTACAGGGAGCGATGGTTCTTACCTGAACAGATGACTCACAGGTGCAAGAAGAAGTGCGGGTTGATCTAGTTAACAAACCGAATTCACCAATCAGATTGCCAGCTGTCATGTAATCTGTCGTGACAATCATGTCTCCCACGTCGGCATCGCTTGGCCGCGTTTTCTTCCTCTTTGCAACAGACACACCAATCATCTAAACGACACGTTAGATATTAAGGTAAGTATCCTTGCGTCTTGCTTGTCTGTTTGCTGTAGAACAGCTGATACCTACCTTGACCATCCCACTGACAATGAGATAGATTCCATCCACCTCATCACCCTGTTTAGTAATTGTGTCTCCAAAGTCGAATACTCTCATCTCTGCCATATCTGTGATACTGTCGATCACCTGAGAATCCATGCCTTCCAGCCACACCACGTTGCGCAGAAGACTTTCGGGTGTTTGGGGTGGAATGTAGGCGGGCGCACTCAATTGTCTCTTCATCTTTGTCTCGATCAACTAAAAAAAAATGAAAGAATTCGTCCAGAAATGAGATAAAAGAGAAATAAAGATCTAGCTGAGGATTTGCGCAATGCTTCTAATATCTTCCTAGAATTTTGTAGAGTACATTCGCAAAACAACATTTTCGACTAGTGCTACTCACCGATTCTAGTTTACTGTATTCAGCCTCGTCCAGCAGACCACCACCTCTCAGCTCATTAGCTACGTCACGGGCATTATTTAATACTGTTCTGATGGCTTGACGGGTCTTGACAGAGATGGCAATACCTGGGTTTTCACGCTGTAACATACCTAGATGATAATTATTACGATAAGGATGATGATGGTAATGGTAATTTTATATAAAGTATCTAAAAACGTAGTGGCCATTCGTAAGTCATATGACGCGACTTGCATTTTCTATTCTTGCGGGAGCCAAAAATATTCAAAATAATTTTTTTCGAAATCTACAGGAAATTTTAAAGCCCGTTCGAGTAGAAAATACAAGTCTCCGTACTGGTCCCTTACGAATATAGCCACTGAGCTGGTGAAAGTAACTCACCAAGGCTTTTCACCACATCCAATCTGTTTTGATCAGAACGAGCCTTAAGATCTCGTGTGATCCTCTTGTCTACCACCATGTGCTCAATCAGTTTGTTCACTTCTTCTTCAGCAACAATGTAACCTTTACCAACATCATAACCAAAGCTCAACTTTCGGTTGATTATGTTGTCCACAAAATCGATGATTTTTGGGAGAAGGGTCTGTTAAAGAAAATGAAAAGGTACCAAATAAAACACTAGTATAGACATGCAGACGAGGGAAGATTCACAATGAGAGAAGAACTAACCTTGACAAGTCTTAGCAGCCTGCCAACCCTGAGAATACGAAAGACCTTGAGCACAGAAGGTGAAAAATCTCCAGTGGCATTGTCTGTGACACTATCTATGATGATGTCAATCACTGATAATGTAACGATGAACAGATCAAGGAGGTTCCAGTAGTCTTTGAAGTAGTGGATCCGGAATGCTATTATCTGCAGGCAAATGGCACAAAACAATATTCAGTTCAAGCAGGTTTAGTCGTCTATTCTCACATGTACTATATAATCATATTGTGTAATTATATTATAAGCAGCAGCAGAAGTATTAGTAGTAGCAGTAGTGAGCAGCAGCAGAATGAAGTAGTAGTAGTAGTAGTAGTAGTAGTAGTAGTAGTAGTAGTAGTAGTAGTAGTAGTAGTAGTAGTAGTAGTAGTAGTAGTAGCAGCAGCAGCAGCAGTAGTAGCAGCTTGCAGTACCAATAGTAGTAATAGCAGCAGCAGGAGCAGCAGCAGAGGCAGTAGCAGCAGCAACAGCATGCAGTAGCAATAGTAGTAGTACTAGTAATAGTAGCAGCAACAGCATCAAGAACAATAGGAGGAGAAGAAATAGTAATAGTACTACATATGAAGTGAGTGTATTATAAAACATTGTATCGTGATATTTGTTTACCTTCCATGTTGCTTCAATCAAGTAGACACAGCAGTACACATAGTTAATGATCTCCAGTGTAGGAATGTAAGGAGCATTATCATCAGCTGTCAGCTCGATCATGATGGGAATCATATTAAGAATGATGAGAACATTGATGACAGCATCAAACATCACATGCATGGCCACTTTATACATGAAGTACTGGACTCGATTATTTGGCGAGATATCCAGCTCGTAATCCTTGGTTTGCTTCAGATTTTCCAGCTTCACCCTCTGTATATCACGAAAAAAATTAACAATAGAAATGATAATTAATATATATATATATATATATACAACTGACTCAGAGACTGAGATTTGTTTGAACAACATTCTCATGTCGTGGCCGTGACTGTCACATGACGGTGCTGTGTTTATAAGCTTCACTTCTGCTCGGCATAGTGGAAATAGTGGTAATACAACGCGCAATGTGTTCCGTTCAATTAATGCCTTCACTCATGACGTCTTGCAACCTACCACTTTTCGAATGTAACTTGGCACTTTCCAGAATGGACTGAGGTCTTCTGCAAGAACGATTCTGAGAACAAATAAACAATAGGTATTTCAGTTTGTTGTTGCTATATTGAGTAAATACCGGGCTATCTACCTACCTGTTGGGCATATCAGAAACAGTATCTGCAAGGTTATTGAGCGCCTGCACTGCATCACGTGACAGCATCCCATGTTCAAATTGCTTCCAATAGCTCACTTTCTGTGCTTTGATCATGCGCACACGTCCGTCTTCAGCCATTTCGGCGAACTCTTTAGCGGAAGGTTCGTTTGGCACGCTTGTTTCGCAGTTTGGACATGTGCTGTGACGAACTAATGCTGCAGTTCCGGAGTCATCGTACTGTAGAATTAAAATGAAAGATTGTCTTGATGTCAACAATAAAAATCGGCGCATCTCCAAATGTCATGCGCAAGGCTTGTGATACCAACATAGTACATTATCTCTATTCATATCTGTAGTAATCTCATACCTCTCCTTCACTGTCCATCTCTACATAAGGGTTTCTCAGTTCACAGAACTTCTCCGCCATACCCCAGTCAGCATCAGCCAAGAAGCGGTCAGCCTTGAGCATGGTAAGAGTGCTGGCATTACTTTCTTTGATTCGTCGTACACCATTAGTCATGGCGATTTTCTTGGAGTCAGAGATCTCACTCATACCAAGCATGTCGAGTAGTTTCTCCATGGTTGTCGCGTTGACGAGTAAAGTGATTAGACAGATACCAGCAGTGTGCACTAAGATCTGGGGAACAATTGGGTAACTCAATACTAGAACATCTTAATTAACCCACGATGTTGAACATCTAAGTAGAATAGAATTACCTTGTTTCCTATTTCCTCATGATCGATGTAGACTTGCAGGGCTAAAGCCAAACCAACAGCTCCTCTTAAACCACCCCAACTGACTACTACAGCTGTCTGCCATGTAAAGCCATAGCCAATGTGCATTAGAACAGGCGCAAAGAAAGAGATGACCAGAGATCTGTAGACACAATACAGGATATGAAATATTAATGAAATAACCATGTTATTTGTGCTCTATTAGATGTTGACAGTAGCCATACCTGATAACCACAATTCCCAGGTAGTCTACAACTATGAGAAACAAATCATTGCTCTCCAGACTACTAAGGGACTTCTCCATGATCACCACGCCTACCATTGTGAAGATCAGTGTGTTGGCAAGATAAGCCAGCATCTCCCAAAACCTGTAAAGTATAGAATCGGAATTAATGAGGGGTGGGGGGTTCTTGGTTACCAGTAAAAAAATAGGAACAAAATGTTTTTTTTATTAAGGGTATGGCAGGACTATAACTTTTTTAAACATTTCTTGAATGCAAGCTACATTCTCTTTCCCAACTCTAAATTTTCCACTATCTTTTCTTCCTCGTTTCAGGATGGCAACTCTTACCTGTGTAGAAAGACTTCCACTTCAGGACTAATGCTGGATTTCTGTGAGTTGATCTCAATGCCAAGCATAACCACAGCAAGTACTCCTGAGATACCCAGAACCTCTTCACCGATGTAGAAGGTCAGGTAGGTAGAGGCCAGTGTGATGGTGATCTCCACTAGAGCATCGTTAAAGACGTGTTGAAGCCAGAAGACGGTGATCTTGCCAACCACAAGACCAAAGAAAAATCCACCAATAGCAACACGTGGGAAATACAAACCGATCTCAGTTGCTACGATAAATGATAATTACAAATATTTAAGGTTTTGCACTGAAATCTGCGAAATTCTTTCATTGATTTTTGTTTTTTTTTACATGGCTTTAAGATTTTACATGAATAGATCAATCATATCTCTAATGTCACTGAACTTATTTAGCTTACCTGTCATTGATTTGAAAGACAGATTAAAGAAGATCTTGTACAACACGATTGCCATGCCATCATTGAGCAAGGATTCTCCCTCGATAATAGTACCAAGTTGTTTTGATGCACCTATATATAAGGTATTACCATTCACACTTAGTTAATGGCAACTCTTGATAAAAAGCGCCCATTCTCCACGATAAATTGATGATTAATGCGAGCATTCCCAAGAGACAAAGACATGGCCGCCATGTTGGTGGTATTAATGAAGGAGGCTAATGAGAAATCTCTTGTTGGATACCACCAACATGGTGGTGATGACCTACTGAATACTGACCCAATTCACTTAGAAGTGCTACAACTGCTACAGGATCAGTAGCACTAATAATGGCTCCAAACATGAGAGATGGAAACCAAGACCAGTTGTAAGTAAAGACCATCTTGGCCATCACACCAGAGAGAGCAGTGGCAATGGCCAAGCCGAATACTGCTAAGATAATAATTTGCCAGAAGAGTTTGTAGAATATGTGAACGTCCATAGCAAACGCTGACTCAAAGAGAAGAACTGGAAGGAATGTGGTCAGGATCAGATGTGGGTCTTGGCTGGCCATTGTGGTGTATCTGAAAGAGACAAATGGTTATTTTTTGTATCCTATCACCAGCCAAAAACAAATTTCACATTGATATTCGATCGAAAGGCAATAATTTCTCCTAAAATGTTTTTTTTAATGAAACATCGTATAAACTTACACACTGACTTCTGGAAAAGTTCCTGAGACAGCACCAAAACAAGCTCCCAGCACAATCAAGACGACTGTGTATGGGATGGGCCATCCCTTCATTACTTGTCTGACAATGGCTGCCATAATAGAATAATAAATAATAGAATAATCAATAATAAATAAAGGTATAATGTGATTGGCATTCAAGTTGTGGCAGGGTGTTTATGCTATGCAAGCAGGAGTGTTCAATTTGTAATTTTTTTTACACAAGATGCTAAGTAAGCTTATTTCCTCGGAGCTCCAAAGAGCATAAGCTTGATTAATGTTGTCCATACTTAATTTTGTAATTGCCACAAAGAGAGTCCTTTATATTCTCTGTGCAAATCCGTTAAAATCTATAAAGCTCATGAGTACAGCATAACGTTTCTCCTCAAAGGTAAAATAGATAATTTTTGGGCATTTTCCAGAAATATTTGCCAAAGTTTGGCCTGAAAAGCCAAATCGAAATAAGTTTACTAACGATAGAGAAATGCTAAGTTTATTCTGGATTTCATGTAAAATAAATTATAAGTTACAAAATATTTGATTTGTTAAGAATTTAGTCTTAATAGAGTAAAGGAACAAATGATTTTACCTCCAATTGCACAAACAGTGAAGATGAATAAGATGGCATAGGGTGAACTGTGTTCTTCAGGATGGTCATCACCATGACTTTCTGTAGCGTTGCTCGAGTTACTAGCAACCATTGTCGCTGTATTCCAGGATTTGACTTCCGAGTGTTATATTCGGACTTCAAAACAATGTTCTCTTGATGAAAAAGTAAGTTAAATTCTACTTTCCTTTTAAAAAAGCAAATGTAAGCTTGCACTTCCAGCTCTTGTAGAGTTGAGACGGACCAGATTTTTTCCTCTTTAAAAGGTCAGGATATGGTAGAATTCTGAATCTAGGTTCATAGAAAAATAGTTGGGATTTTCTGTTATGAAGAAGGCGTTAGCCAGGTTGTTTTCTAACCCATTTTTGATTTAAAAAGGAGAAACTTTTGTTAACTTTTTCAAGTTAAAAAACAAATCAACCGCTTTCTGCTGACGCCATCTCACGACAATATGCACCCGTGATTGGTTAAAATAGAAATAGTTGTGACATCATACCACAGGAAACCCATTTCCACTATAATGGTTTTTATTGAGGATAAATCGAGTTTTAAAAAAATACAATAAAAATATATTTCATGTTAATGAAATTATTAGCATTTTATGACTAGATACAAGCGTATGACCGGAATATCATGATCGATGGCTGGAATTACGTTTATACAAACTTGTACACCATTTGTCTCATTTATTTTGAAAATGAAAACGACACATTACAAAACAGGATTCAATAAGAAATACAGTCACCAAGAATTTGATTTCACAATAAACATAAAATGACACCTCGAGTAGAATGTAATTATTTATAAAATATATTATAATAATAAACTAAATCACGTTTACCAAAGCTTTACACGGGAATTCAGTTAGCTACCCTTGATTCCTGGTCTAACCAGATATTTAAAAAAACATTTCTATGCATTATATTACCTACAGCAGGAGCATATGATAAGTTGTTTTATTAAAAATTATGTTAATTAATTTTTATGTGGGATTTTACAAAACCGTTATTTTTCAACAAAACAAAATTGAGGAATATTTTCATTTGATACAAAGCATTGATATCAACATGGTTACTTCGTGGTCAATTAAACTGTTGTTTAGCTGTGGTTAGTTGGCTGTAAGACAGAAAGCATTCTTTATTCTAATTGGAATTTCAAAGGGGGATGGGTGGCTAGCCATGCACCCAATCCATCCCTGATCTGTCGCTGCATTTTATTTTCATATCATATATTTTCATAAGTTCATATCATTTCTATTAGAATCACTTGCAATTGCTGGCCTCTATTGGAACCCAGGTTCTTCTCTTCAAGTAATCTTGGGAAGTACTGGGTATGAACGATATGGATATCGCCATGGCATGGACACCCGGGTGTGCAGTTTCCAGTCCTTTCTCCAAATTTCGAATCCTGATAAATTGCTTCTAGAAATCGTAAGGATATGCTTTGATGACGTAATGGCAAGCACTGGAAACAATGACTAACTAGTGACGTCATTCAGAAGCTATGACCTTCCATCATCGATGCTTTTTCTTGCGCAGATAGTCCTGTATCTGCATAAACTGTTCGTATGCAAGCTAGTGTAAAACAAAAATAGAGTGTTAGTATTACTGTAGTTGTTGTTGATGATGATGCCATCATGAATTGATAGTAATCATGATAGTAATAACGATGATGATGATGATGAGTACCATTCCTTTTTTCAGTTTTAATTCACGGTACAGTAAAACATGATAAACTCTCTCACCTCGAATGCTTGTCCAATGGTCATGGTAATTTCATCAGACAGTTGCTGAAATGATTATCAATGAATTATTAATAATTATAATATATAAGTGAAATCCACATGCAACCCCTTGATTACTGAATAAGCTGTTAGATATTTACCGTCTGATCCACACGAAACACGTGACAGTAGTGTTTGTTGACTTTAGCATCTTTAGCGATGTAAGCAAATACTCGCTTGTCTTCAGGATCTTGAGTGATGTACGATACGTTACACATTTGATGGTTGCTAACAACGAACTGGAGAAAAACCAAAATGAAATGTACTAAGATGACTGGTTAGAATGAAGATTGATGACATTTATTGCTACCTATACAAGATACAAGAAATCATCATCATCAACCTCTAAGTATCGTACCTTTGTTCTAGCATCAATGAATTTAATTCCATTAACAGAGACAGCTAGGATTACAGACGGGATCTTTTGTAGCTTGGCCGTTGACATCTAAAACAAAGAATAAGTACTACTATCACGACATGTCAAAGTCTATTACAGGGAACATCAGCTAAATTGAACATACCCTCATCTTACGACTGGCTTCAACAGTTGATGAAATTCCTACAATTTCTCTTACTGTCTGTGAACCAAGATACTGAAAAAAAAACGTTTTCTTATTGGTTAACATTATAAGCAAATCTTTTGTCCACTCGAAGACTACGCATCAATGGAGGATTCTGATTGGGTGAATATAGCGTGCATTCTTATTGGATAGTTTACCTGTGTGGAGTAATTGACGGATCCTTTAAGTAGTACTTCCGGTTCGTGTCGCCACTGGTTTTCTCGTTTCTTTTTTGCCGCTTTTTTCTTCAAATTCTACAAATAAAAAATCTCAAAAAAATCTTTAATGTGCACAAGAAAGTTGTTTGAAGAAAATGCCATTACGTTATTACTACGTCACATACCTCGTCCTTGACCATCTCTTCTGCAATCTTCATTAACATATCCGCGTCTACTTTCCCTGATACTCCTGTGGGCTGTTCTTCGTTAGGGCAGTAGACGTCTAGCTCTGCTACTTTCTCGTCTAAACTAAAATTACCTTTGGAATCATAAACCTAAAAAGAAATTCGACAAATAAATCATTAAAATTACATTATTTCTGCGTGGCCGCTAGACCACGAAAATCGCAGGCTCACAGAACAAAGAACTTCAAAACCAAACGTTTGCTTAAATTGCGCATGTCTGAATGCATCAGCCGCTGGTATGAATAACTGCAGTTTCTTACCTCACTTTGTCTCGATTTTCTTACGATAGTCATTCTTCGTGGCTCAACTAATGATGCCAGAATACGATTTCTGTGTCCAAGAAGATTTATCTCAAGAACCTGAACGATTAAAAATATTTGTCATGAAAAACATTTTCTGAGATTGGAGCGAAAATAACATCCTTAAATAGACCCAGACCCCTTCGATTCATGCGATTTACAGATCAGAGAGAGACTGGAAACTATGTTTTTGTGTGAATAAAGTACGAGCCAGCAAAACTTGTTACCAGCAGTTAACTTACAGAAGTGAGTTCAACCTCCCATATCTGCTTGACTCGGTCCATTGTTGTATAGCCATGATGTAACAAAGTACCAAGGTATTCAGACAGGCAGACAGATGCAAGCCATTCTTCCACTGTGGAGGGAGGATTGGGTAGCTTTGCCACGCGTGGAGGGGTAGGAAGGGATTTCACAGCCTCGAGGATAATTCTGGCGAGGTTAATATTACATTAATATCATGCATATAATTATAACCCATGTAATCTTGGATTACAATCCCCCACAACCCCAACCCCTCATCTCTCTCCGTCATTACTACCCAATGTCTTAGTTTAACAACACTCATTGGGAGACTGGGTACAAGTAGAAGTATAAATGATAAGACATTGGGGGACTGGGCACGATAGAATAAGTGAAGGGAACTGAGGAGGAGGACACTAGCCATGAAGAAAACATTCTCTGCTCTTACTTTCTGTCAGCGGGGTCATTCACTCCAATTTCATCCAGATCAAGGTCTTCCAGCACACCTCCATTCTATAAGTAGAACATCAAGTAAGTAATGGTTAAATATCACAGAGCCCTGTCATTCAGTCTTACTGCGCATGCTTCACGAAATGGCGTTTTGTTGAGCATGCGCAGTAAGAACGACAGGGCTCTGTGGTCGAGAGTTTTCTTGGTTTTCAGATCATCAAAGGAAGAAAACCAGTAGATACTCACAAGGAATCCAAGATTATCAAATCCGTTATTCATAAAGTCTGATTCATATTGACTCATGCCGAGGAACTTGAGCCATTCAGGTACAGAGGTAGCTTTACCTGCAACAAACATATGATTAGACAACCACAATAAACACAACATACTAACAATTATTCCCCACCCCTACCCCCTATGTATTCCTTTTCTAATCAGACACATCGTTAAGATAATGACAAATTCGTACAACCCTATACGATTTATCCCCTATACGGTCAGTTCTCCCCCACCCTACCCCGTATACGGTCAATTCTCTCCCACCCTACCCCCTATACGGTCAATTCTCCCCCACCCTAACCCCTATACGATCAATTCTCCCCCACCCTACCCTCCATACGGTCAATTCTCCCCCACCCTACCCTCCATACGGTCAATTCTCCCCCCACCCTACCTCCTATACGGTCAATTCTCTCCCACCCTACCCCCTATACGGTCAATTCTCTCCCACCCTACCCCCTATGCGGTCAATTCTCCCCCACACTACCCCCTGATGTATTTCTTCTACACCTCCACTCCTATGTATTCTTTTTCTAACCTGCATCTGCTATCTCATTCTCCCCGCTGTCAGCGGGCATCTCGATCTCACTAATGGACATCAGCAACGCTTCGATCTAAAAGGAAATGTTATAAAACAAAGTCGCGCAACAAAATTGTTGTTGTTGCAAGGGGTGGTAATGCTAGCCATATTAACTTAAAACTTGGAACGCAACAATGTTGTGTGACACCGAGATGCACGATTTTGTTGCTCATATTAACGCAACTTAATGTTAATCCACATTATCATCAATATACAAGGCCAAATATTTAACTGCCCTCACTAAAACGTTCAGTCTAGCGGGCCAAACGCCAAGCGCGCGGGCTGCAAATGAATTTACCGCCCTGCTTCGCTTTGATATTCTCTTGGTTGAGAGAATGTCTTACGACTGCTGTCAGCCAATCAGTGCAAATTACATTTTTCGAAAACGGTCTTGAAACCAATTTTATTTTTAATTCTCCTGTTGATAACATTATTAAGCATCAAGACTATACATTTTCCGATCGTGAAGGAACAAGTTTAAGCGGTGAAAACGGCTAAAAAGTTGGTGATTTTGTTTGTTTTTGAATAACTTTTTTTTTCGGTTTCAGTTGTCGGTTTCAGTTTCAGCGCTCAGAGTTTTTTCTTGAGATTTTCAATGTCGGACGGTAAAGTTTGTAAGGTTTTTCATGTATATTATTAACAAGTAATCATATGGTTTCGAGTTCAATTTGGGATTAATTTGCACGAGTGTGTTTTTCAAAGAGTTCAAATTGCACGAGACCGTTAGGTCGAGTTCCATTTGAGCTCTTTGAAAAACACACGAGTGCGAATTATTACCAATACTAATTATTACCTATACTAATAACCCGATCTCTGGAACACATGGTATAATAATAATGTTACAATAAAAAGGTTTGTTTCCTACCTGCTCCCATTCTGCGTCCTCATCCATTGTTTCAGATGTATTCAGATTACTGAGTTGCGGTTCGGGTTGAGAGTCGGGTTTATTCCCCTCTCCATTTTCTTGGGCCAGGAGGCCTGTGTTCAGTGATTCAGCACCAGGTTTCCTGTTGATGCTCTTGCGCACAGTGCTGTCGCTTCTTTTAAAAAGAACATTCTCATACAACAATGGAGAACTATCTTCTGGTTTCTCTTTCTTAGTTTCTTCTTCTTCATTTTCTTCAACTAAGTTTTCTTTCGATCCAAAGGGTGAATACATCTTGTGTAGTGAGCTGAAGGTTGTTACCTTCTCCGGGATCGGCGGAGTTTCTACTTCTTTTTTCTCTTTAGGTGGTGGGAAGCTGAAAGGATCTTGCACCTCTCTGTCCATCTCAGGTAATTGACTCGTTTCTTTTGCCTGATCTTCTTGGCTGTACCATTTTGGTTTATCATGCAAGCTATCTCTTCTTGGTGTTGGAACTGGTCGTCTCTCTGATGTCCTCTTAGCAGCAACTGGTATGTCTTCTTTATTTTTTTCTGGTCTTTTCTCGGGGCTTTGAGATCTTGGTTCTAAAGCCTCAAACACAGCTGCTGCTGCCATACTGGGCGACGGTGGGGGTACCCCTGGAGTGTCTGCCAAATCACTCCCTGAAGCTGATCCTAAACTAGAGCTAGAGCTAATATCATCCCTAGCGGGTAATGGTGGGGGGTTTATTTGACCCATAGCAGAGGGATCTAAAGTGCAGTAGTCCCCCTCGAATGTTCTAGGTGGTAAAACAGGTTTCTGATCCAGATTTAGTTTCCCTTTTGGAGCTTCTATCCTCACTTTTTCATATGGAGCCGTCGTGCCCTTTTTGCCAGAGGGTTCAATACTACCCTGTACTGTAGGCTGGACGGTACACACTTGGTACTGGTTATAGGGGCGTGGTCTAGGAGGAGGAAGAGGTGCATCTGCCTCCTTTTCAACCATAGGGATGTTATCTTGTGGGGGCGATGGCACACGGGGTCGTGGTGGTGGTGCAATCTCATACACTGGGGGACTTTGTGATAATGTAATTGGATGAGGTGCTGATCGTGGCTCCTCTGTTGCCAGTCTTGGTGTAGGGGCTATTTCATAAACAGGGGACTGTACAAAGGATGGATGGGATGTTCGCTGCTGCATCGCTCCTCTCGGCAAGACCTCATAATCACTAGCATCTGTCAGTGGCTTACCGGGCTGGGGTGCAAGCACTTCATATTCTCCAAACTGGCTGTCATCTGGTGTTTCAGGTCCCATGGGCTCGTACCCAGGGAGTGCAGACATGGGTAAAGTCTCAGGTCCCATTTCACTGGGTGTCTTTCTCGATCCTACCAACTCATACTCAGGTATGTCAAGAGGGCAAGTCTTGGCTTGCAGTCCTGCGGTATCCCCAGAGGGTGCCTCCCTGGACTTAAATGATGGTGGAACCTCATACACTGGGGGACTCATAGGTAGAGGAGGCGCAGCTTCTTGTTTTGTTGGTTTTGGTTTGTAAAATGCCTCCCCTACAAAGCCATAATCACCATCTCCTTGTGGTGGCAATGGTGGTGGTGGTTGTTTGTGTGTTGGTGGTGTCTGGTAGAGTGGGATGTGTAGGTCTCGTCTCTGAGGGCCACGTGGTATTACCTCATAGTCCATGCCATCCATGGTCGAAGACGATTGGTGTTCATCTCCTGATGTGTGTGGCTCAATCTGATAATAAGCTTTGTTTTCCTTGGCAACCATTGCTAAGAAACAAACAAACAAAAACATTGAGTCTGGTTAGGGCATGGCATGGACAAACCGAATGTTATGACCAAACCTTCAGGCTATGCAACCCAACTGCACACAGGATATGAATGGCATGTTTGATCCACACAGAATGATCAAACATTCCAATTTTCATTCTTTCATTTTTCATTCATTCCCATTATTTTATTTACCATGGTTACAAATGTTGCTAGTCAGATATACAGTATGTAAGCTTCATCCCTTCCAAAAGACACATCAGAGACTTTTTGGTTAGTCAACTTATTGTACAATACATTTGATTTTCCATGACATGATATGGAGTGATGTTTAGTGTTGAGTAAATGGCATCACTGACTCCTTAAAGATTCACTTAAATATAATACTTCCTATTGAAATACCAAGAAAACACTTTAACCAGTAGTTACTAGACCCTTAAAGATTATCCCAGTGAAGTTTCAGCTGATTTAAATTTTGGCCGATTTTTGTACTAGTCCCCTTTTAATGCTGTTAAGAAGTTTTAAGCAAGTGTATTCTTAGGACAAACATTACCTTGTAAAGGAAGGGGTTCCCCTTCTCTTGTTCCAGTAGGGATCTTCTGTCTACTTGCACCACTATCCATCATGCTAGATTTACCAGGTGATCCTGTGACCCCTTCAGATCTGACAGTTGAATAATCCTCCCCTCCTCTAGGCGGTGACCCAGTTATGTGACTCGCTGGCACCACAGGAACCCCAAGCATTGTGTACCCGTCGTGAACATTTCTGGGTGTCAAGACTGGGTCACCTGATGGCAGTACTGGCTGTTGTGATGGTGCAACTACAAGAGAGTATGGTTGGATGGTTGATTGGGAGGGAGTTTCTCTGTCTGCATTTTCTATATATGATTGTTCAGGTACTGGAATGGAACGTAATATAAAATAAGAAACTGGTAAGCTTTGATTTTGTGTAGAATATTCATGTGTTCCAGTGAAGGTCCTTGGAAGTGTTTGTATTGTTGAAGTTGTACATTCTTTACTTTACTGTTGGTATTTATGAAACAAGTCTGTAATCAAGGAACACAAATTACAAATTTAAAAAAAGTTCTATTCCCTAAGAAAATCTGGAGATTTACCTGGTCTTGCCTGTGGATTTGGAACAAGATCATAGCTCATCTGGCTCTATACAAAAAAAAAAAAAAGGTTTTTGTAATGAAAAGGAACTTTTGAAAGGTATTCTCAAGGCTGAATACCAATGTTGAACTTCACATGAGCCAAACCTAATGACATCAAAGAAGACCTGGCACCTCATTATCTATTGTTTTCAATGCGTACGGCTCATGTGAAGTTTGACGTTTGACCTGAGCCTAAAATGCAAATTAAAAATGCTAGTTTGCTATTGGTGGCATAAACACACAATAGAGAGACGACAAGGAAAAGAAAGGAGAAATATGCTAATATCTTGTTACCATAATTTCCTGTTTTGATTTGGGAGCTGGAACCGAGTCATATGTACCACACCTTCTGAAACCTGTGGGAAAACCAAAAGTTTATTTGTGATAATTGATGAGTAAATGTATGAGGGAATAAATGAAAAATGAAAGACAAGATGGATGGATGGATGGATGGATGGATGGATGGATGGATGGATGGATGGATGGATGGATGGATGGATGGATGGATGGATGGATGGATGGATGGATGGATGGATGGATGGATGGATGGATGGATGGATGGATGGATGGATGGATGGATGGATGGATGGATGGAAGAAAAATGAATGAAGGAATTAGTGATTGAAAAATGAAGCAATGAATTATTACTATATACACATGGAACATGCAAGTTATAAGTAATTAAGTTATTATTTTGCTATTAACCATTGAATGAATGAATGGATGGATAAATGAATGAATGAAAGATTGAATGAATGAAAGAAGGAAGGAAACAAGGAAGGAAGGAAGGATAGAAATAATGAATGAATGCTGATCTAACCTGATACAGGTCTTGGGCTTGGTATGTCATCATAGTTTGACTGTCTGTTGATCATGGTGCTGGATCTGGAAGGCATGCTACCCTATATTCATTATAATCATGGTTAGAACATGAGGAAAGAGAAATATCTTTATTGATTAAAGTGGATGGAAACACACTTTATTGAATGTGTGTTCTACTGTTTGGTATCAATCGGCTGAATGAATCTCATTACCAGCCTACAATGACAGGCAAACACTCCCTGTCATGTGTTATCAACCCAGAGAGTATTCTATTGCTTGGTATCAATCAGCTGAAGGAATCTAATGAATCTCATTACCAGCCTACAATGACAGGCAAATACTCCCTGTCATGTGTTATCAACCAGAGAGTATAATCTATTGCTTGGTATCAATCAGCTGAATGAATCTCATGAATCTCATTAACAGCACTAAAATGACAGTTTTAAGGTAAAAAGAGATATCTTACTTGTGTGCTGGGAAGATCAGGTGAACTACTGGATACTTTGAAAGACTTTGAACGACTTTTTGATTGAGAATGTTCTACAAAATATCAATATAAAATCATTAATTTTCATAAAGAAACTACAGTGTTGGAAATATATATCTCTTATGATCAAATAGATACCAAGGATGTTGTTATGGTAATGGTTGCTATAGTAACTACTTACTGTAAATAAGGGTGCTTATTTCTGTTGTTTTGGATGAGGGATGGTTCATTAGTAAATCCATTACTGTCATCTGGTTTTTGTCTTTGACTGAAATGTCCACATCTAAGTCATGCAGATAGTAAATAAATTATTATCAGTATTTAGAAGGCTTACTAACAACCACTGTATATGATGATAATTTGATGATAAACCATGAAACAGGGCATTAGCTGATGATGATGATACATGATGACAATATAATGATGATATGTTATGGTTACATGGTGATGATGATAATGATGATGATACATGACGATGAAACAGGGCAATAGCTGATGATGATGATACATGATGACAATATAATGATGATATGTTATGGTTACATGGTGATGATGATAATGATGATGATACATGACGATGAAACAGGGCAATAGCTGATGATGATGATACATGATGACAATATAATGATGATATGTTATGGTTACATGGTGATGATGATAATGATGATGATACATGACGATGAAACATGGCAATAGCTGATGATGATGATACATGATGACAATATAATGATATGTTATGGTTACATGGTGATGATGATAATGATGATGATACATGACAATGAAACATGGCAATAGCTGATGATAATGATGATGGCTATGATGATGATAATGAAGTATGATGATGATGATACATGATGATGATAGATGATAGATGATGAGGATAGATGATGATGATGGTGATGATGAAAATGAAGTATGATGATGATGATGAAACATGATGATGATGGTGATAATGAAGTATGATGATGATGATGAAACATGATGATGATAGATGATAGATAGATGATGATGATGAAACATGATGATGATGGTGATAATGAAGTATGATGATGATGATGAAACATGATGATGATAGATAGATGATGATGATGATAGATGATGATGATGACAATGACATTGATAGTGTTTACAGCAGCAACCAAACCAATAGCTACTAACCACACTGTAGTAGGAAATTACAGACATCAAGTTTTCCAAATAAAGCAGCCTCATGAAGAGCAGTTCCTGTATCACACTAACAACAAGAGAACAATGCTTTAGACATCATTAAAATGTTAATAAATTATTACATCAAAACCAGGTGCATACCGCCCATGTAAAGATATGAAAAACACAAGGGTATTTTTTTGGGTGGGAAAGAGGGCCTGAGGGATTATTTGTTAGGGTTAACTAGTGACTTGGACACATCCCTGTAGAGCCTTACAAAGTCAATCTTTCACCCTTAAGTACTGCATGTATATCACAATCTTTTACACTATTAATAAACCTTTCCTTCGACAGTGATATACCTGATTATTAACTGACATTCCACAGCCCAGAAGGTTTGATACAACATCTATATGACCATTCCTTGCTGCCAGATGTAGAGGGGAGTGAGTCTTGACATGGTCTTGCAGTAGATTGGGGTGGTAACTAAGCAGGAGCTTAACCTATATCATTAAGATACAAAGATAGATTGTCAGTAGGGTGTTGGTAGGTTGTCAGTAGGGTGTTGGTAGGTTGTCAGTAGGGTGTTGGTAGGTTGTCAGTATAGCGCGTAGGGTGTTGGTAGATTGTCAGTAGGGTGTTGGTAGGTTGTCAGTAGGGTGTTGGAAGGTTGTCAGTAGGGTGTTGGTAGGTTGTCAGTAGGGTGTTGGTAGGTTGTCAGTAGGGTGTTGGTAGGTTGTCAGTAGGGTGTTGGTAGGTTGTCAGTAGGTTGTCAGTAGGGTGTTGGTAGGTTGTCAGTAGGGTGTTGGTAGGTTGTCAGTAGGGTGTTGGTAGGTTGTCAGTAGGGTGTTGGTAGGTTGTCAGTAGGGTGTTGGTAGGTGGTCAGTAGGGTGTTGGTAGATATTTAATAGTGGCATTGCTTACATTTTCCATTCTTCCATACTGTGCAGCCAAATCCAAGGCAGACTCCTTGCGGCAATTTCTAATAAATGGATCTGCATGGTTCTGGAAAATAATGTATTAATATTTTTATTCAGAGAATCATAATTAATTTTATTGTAAATAGCTATAATCAAGTAGTAAATCAGACTCAGTTACCTCAAGCAAAACTGCAACAACTTGCGAAGACTTTGACTGAGCAGCAGAATGCATTGCTGTATCTTCTGTACCATTCTAAAGAAATTAAGCAAAGAATAATCATCAACAGCATCATAAGGAATCAAGGGTGTTTATGAGCAGAGTTTATTAGATTTCTTCTTTGATTGAAGTGATTTTCTCCAGGTAATCTTTGCTTTTCCTTTTCAGCCCAGGGGCTGTTTCAGGTTTCGATAAAGATAAAAAAAACACTGTAGTATATTCCTTTAATTTAATAAATAGTTGGCACAAATATGGACAAATAAAAGAATCATTGGGGCCACAGGAGAATAAGATAAGCACAGTGGACTAAGGAATAGAGATATATTTCATGCCCAAGGAATGGGAGTAAATATAGATATTCCTACCCATTCATTCAGATATTCCTACCCATTCATTCTGCAGTATCATCATTTTGAGTCTCTTACTGTAATGTATGATAATGAATGATAAGAAGAAACCTTCAAATTTTATTGATACCCTGAAACAGCCAATGGGCTGATCAAAGATCTCACAGATCATATTGGAATTTAGCAAGCTAGGTTTTGTGGAGGGAGGAAAAACCAGATAAACTGGAGAAAATCCCCTGAATCAAGGGAAAGACCTGAAAAACCTTACTCATAAAGTTAACATGTAATGCTGAGTCTGGGAATTAAACCCATGACCCAAAAGATGAGAGGCTGGTGTATTATTGCTACATAGATTCAATGACATCAATAATACAAATAATCGTTCTTAGAGGGCCCATCCCCCAAGTCCAACTGCATGGTCCTCCTGACAGAGATGAAAATGGTCTACGTACCTGTTCATTTACATTAGCTCTCGATGGTCCAGAATTGATTAATATTCTACATACATCTGCATGTCCATTAAATGCCGCCAAGTGAAGAGGATAGTTTCCTAGAGGAAGCATATCAACATACATGAGAACAGGGCTCTAGACAGACAGACGGCTTCATGTGTAGGCATGCAATAACTGGAAAATGGGTTCTCTTTCTTGTGATTAGTTTAGAGTGAGTCATTTAAAAAAAGGTAAAGGTAAAGAAACTAAATTTAACGTCAGTAGTTCCTTCAGCTACGAGGCTGGTATCAATGGAAGCCGATGGTGCGCACTTTACCCCCTCTCTCCATCAGTGCTCTGTTTTAAGAGTATTCAAAACTGAAGCTACACGGATTAGAAAGAAGTCGAAACAGACATGGAGATCCTGAGGATCGAACCATGAACCTCTAGCTCCGAAAGGCCACGCACTAACCAACTGAGCTACACGCCTGCTCCTTAACAGTAAGGGTTATAGACTGGAAGTCATTTACAGCACAAAGCGCAAAAGTATGACCACTTTTTTTAATGTATCAATTGACATACTTAATTGCATGGGATTTTTGCTGTCAAATGAGCTTTTAACACCTTATTTGGTAAAACTAGCCAGCTTTGCATCAGAATGTGTCAGTTTAAAATAAAAAAGCCAGTACATAGAAGTATTTGAATACATTAAATGTAGTTATACGTTTGAGCTTCACACCGTAATAGTAACAAAGTGAGATACTGGCAGCTACTTGCAAGTCAAACCTTCTCATAGATAAAAAAATAAATTGTATATCTATTATTTCAATACTAACGATAATAAAGGGGCAAAATGAGTATAATATAGAGCCTGTATTTTCCTGTACAATTTCAAGGGTTAGATCAGAAGAGGACTGAAGCAGACTCACCCCCTCCCAGCCCCTTTGGAGAGGAATAATTTTACAAAAAATGTTGTCTTAGCTTTGCCCTTAGTAATTACATGTAATTGTGTCTATGATGCTAAATTTTCTCAACACTGTCTCTCTCCTTCCTCCTTTCATTGCATTCTGAATATGCTTCTGATTTCATACCAGGGCTTGTTCCAGTATTGTCTTTTATTTTCAGTGTGAAATAACCCACTGTAGGTTAATAATATCAAAAATTGTCTGGACAAACCTGAGTGATCAGGGATATTGGCTGAAGCATCATACTTTAATAAGAGTTCAACAGCAGATCTAAACAGGAAAATAATAGCAACAAAATAAATATGAGTTATATAGAAGAGATGAAGAGATTAGGAGAGAAGAAGAGAGGAGAGAGAAAGAGATAGCAATGTAGAAGAAGGAAATGAGTGGACAGGACAGAGGAGAAAAGAGAGAGGGGGAGAGGAGAGGAGACAAGATAAGACAAGAGAGGAAAGGAGAACAGAAACCAAGGCCAAGGATTCACAGAATTTTATGCTAATTAAGATGACACATCAAACTACCTAACAGCTTAGTCATTTACTTGGTTTTGTTTTCATGAATTCTTGAGATCTAACAGACATGTCAATGAAATGTCAAAACATGAATTTTTTTAGGGTATTATGCAAGATGTAGCTCAGGAACTATATATACAGACACAATGATCCAGATCACTGATTGGAGAATTAATTACAATACAGACTTCTTATTCTATAGGAAATTGAACGGCTTTATTTAGAAGTAGGTCTCTTTCACTTTAACCAGGAAAATATAAGCAAAAATTTAGGAAACACAAAAATTAAATTTAAAAAATCCATTTTTTTCAGTAATAAGAAATTCTCAAAATTGCACATTTCACTTGATATTTGATTAGGTTGTGTGCGTTGAAATGTACACTTTTAAAACTAATTAAAGTAGACGATTATGTTGTGCTATCAACACTAAACTATGTCAACACAGTGACATAATAATATTAATGCTGACACAAATGACTTTAATTATCATACTTCTGCATAGTTTTAGAACAAATATTGAAAAAGAAATTGAAGAAATGATAAGATGTCTTGAATATTTGGAAACCACAGTCGTATTCATATGTACTTGGATCTGACTTTTAAATTGTCTGAATTTATTTGCATAGTTTTCGGTAAAAATCTGTTCAAAGATCTAGACAAATATGTCCCTTCTATGTCTGTGGATGTGTGAAGTGATATGACAGAAAAGAAAGAAATAATATTATCCTAATATTTATCAATTATCATAAGATACTGATATTTAATGGGTAATGAATACAAGGTGTTAAACGATAATCAAACGATATTATATATACTGTGGTTAAGAGATAAATAATTATGACAGTTTGTGTAGGAATGACACATTAAAATCACAGACAGTACGAATTATAATCAAAAATCCGTCCCAAAAACGCAATAAACCCTTCCTCTAATGCTGTTACGCCTATTATTCCCCAAAATCACATACATCATAGACATAAATAAACTAAATTCCGAAACATTATTATAATGAAGGTGATTTTCGTGCAGCTTCAAAGCATTTGTTCTTGTACATACGCCTTCAGTATATGGTGTATTGAATTACAAATTACCTAATAGAAGAAATTCTTGCTCTGTACAATAAAATACTTCCTATCAAGAACATCAACCAGGAAACAGGCGTTTTTATTGATTATAATAATAATACATAGGTAGAAATACTCGTACCTGGAGTTGATGGATTATTACCCTGACAATATCAATATTAACTCACCTATGTCCATGAAGAGATCCATAATGTAATGCTGTATATCCCATCTCATCTTGGAAATTAGGATTTACACTACGTCCCATGATACTAAACAGGAATAAAACACAGCTTATTAACTCGTAAAGTCATTTCTAAGTGATAAATCCTAGCAGTATGTCCCCACACACCCTTTACAACATCAAAACATTTACCTTTGAAGCCCTGACTTCTTGGCTCGTTGACCAAGTAATTTTTCAATTTGAGAGACATTTCCAGTTTTGCCAGCATTAAGGAGGTCATGTTCTTTACCCATGGTGGTTTAAGAGGTAAATAAAAGGCTTGAAATGTTGAATCATGAGATGATTTTGACGGAAGTCGAGAAAACTGTGCTCATCTTGGCCATGTTGGATGATGATATACCAGACCCACATGACAACCACGGTACGGGACAGACCATGGAGACTGGGGACTAGGAGGACGAACTCTCTCTGTTCTCTTTCTCTTTCTCTTCTCTCTATTTCAGCTCCCTTACCCCTATCTTTTGTTCTATATTTTCCTGGGACCTAAATTAAGGAAAAACTCATCTTAATAATTTCTTTTCCATTTCGATTTTGTTTTTCTTATTGATTTTTAACCAGTTTTTTTGTTCTTTCTCTCATTTCCATTCATCCTTTCTTTCTTTTTTCATTAATTTTCATATATGTAATATGCTGGATGGGGATATTGGGAGAAGGGTTTTTGTTGGGTGTAGATAGGTGTCTCCAATAAGTTTCTTGTAAACTAGATCACACATGACACATTAATAAAGTTATTATTATTATTATTATTACTCTAGCGAATCTGAAAATGACTCTAGTGAAGTGAAACTAGTTCATTTTCAGATTCCCTAGCATAATTTTCAGATTTACTAGAGTCATTTTCAGATCATTCACTGGTGGAAGTTATTAACAGTTCAAGACAAAATAAATATCAAAGGCTTTATTTTCTTTTTCGAAATTTACATAAAAAATCGTACAGAAAACCAAACTATGAAAAAAAAATCAAATGTACATTTAGTTATATTGCAGGTGAGTGAAAGCAAAAATGATCTGCATTGAAACAGCTGTTTCTTTTAGTCTAAGATCCAGAGTGACACTCCATTTTAAGATGTGCTCAGAAATAAGCAGCATTCTTGATGGAAATTTATTAAGATTTTACTGCTTGTGGTGATTATGATTAAGATTTTTCACATTAGAAGTTGAAGCTTTTTATATGATATACTTCACATCCATTCAGTCCATTTGTTTTACTTAATTCCATTCATGATCTCTTGTTTTGAGGATGTAAAATCTCACAAGAAATCTGAGTCATTTTGATAGAAATTCATTTATATAGCCCATGAATTCATCCAGATTTTGTACTCTAGACTGCTTTAGCAAAACCAACACGATTGGCACCCAAGTCAAACTCGGTATAGTATGGACCAATGAAGACATCACCAAGAATCCATAAAGGTCCCCTGGGGGGTGGGATGTCAATGCCGAGAAAACCACTGATGCACTCAGTTTGACCAAGAGCAGAAACCTGAAAATTAAACAAAACATCACCTTGAGTTATTACAAACATGACCATCATGCATCATCATCATCACATTAATCACGTCACTGTTGTTGTCCTCATGATAATGCATCATTATGATCACAATCATTCAGTATCAATCAATCAATCAACATTGCGAACAAGTAAATCACCAAGAATCATTACCATCGTACTCATCAAATGTCAAATATTGTCATCATCATAATTATCATGCAATTCTCAATTAATCTCAATTCTTTTTTGCATCACCAAAATAAAACCAGTGAAACTTTACCAATACACTCCAGTCATCTTTACCTTTAATATCATCACTCCCCCCTCCCCCAAGACTGATACAACATTCTCAATCTCCTTGCAATACTTAGAAAAAATCGATGTACACAACTGGAGGTGATTGACTAACCTTCAACACATATTGCTCAGAAGTTAGAGTAAAAGTTTTTCCACCAAGCTTGATGTCAATGTTTGGTAGACTGGCAATCTTGCTGCAGTTGATCATGTACTGAAACAATAATAACAGAAATAAAACATTACTTTTGAGGCAGATGATTGTTTCTTACTGCCAAAGAAACAGGGTGGAGCATCCCCATATAGTCCATTATAGGGAGTACCCCCAGGGCTATGATATGACAGCCAAACTTAACAGATTTAAAAAAAATATTTTTAGATTTTTTTAAATTTTTTTTAGACTCTTAGATATTTCAATTTATTATTAATTTTAGATTGATCCAAATGGCACATGTTTTAACCAGAAATGACTTTTCTATCAATCAAATAAAAACCCAATGGATCTTTTCTTTTGGGCTTCTGACTTGGTTTGTGATGTAAAACCTCTCTGGTGGAGCAATGGAAAACAGCACAGCCTATCATAAACATTACCTCTCCACCAACAATAGGCAAAGCTCCAATTAAGTTGTTGATCTCTTTGATTTCAGCAGTGGGACCAGCAATCAGTGATGTTCCTGTGTCTGCAATAGCCTGGCATCCATCGGCACAGAAAGTCTTTCCTTTCATGTTGATGCTGTGGAGAATGAAATCAAGTACATGTCAGCATCATACACTTCTCTAAAACCTAAGATCAACACTGAATGATATATGAACAGCTTCATCAATAGACTCATCTTCAAATATAACTTAAATATAAATTTAATCTACTTCTAATGATCATGCATTTATGAATGTTTAATGTTTTTCAGTGTTGTAGGTTGCTATAGTAACTAACCTGTCCATCTTGAACTGCCAGTAACCTTGCTGTGTGACAGGAAGGTAAGTGAAGTTACCCTTATAATACTTGGGATCACTGCCACCCAGAAGAAGTTCTCCACCTGGAGAGGCCTTGGGATCTCTGAAATTCACAAATAATATAAAGCCAAAGCTTAGTTGACCTTCACATAAAAAACAGGGCTTGAATTTAATTCTTTTCTTTATAAACTAATCGCTAGGGAACTGATAGGATTCACTAGCCATATGATTTCTCAGATATGGTTTTGAATGAGAAATGTATATAGCTAGTATGATCATACCATACTGACTAGTTTACTACTACTGCTAAGTTTGAGCCCTGAAAGACCAGGTCAACTAATAATATTCAAGAATTCTTGCAAAATAATTCTTAAAAATGCTTACAAAAGTTTTGGATACAAGGTCATGTCAACTTGAAGGTGATTATAGTAAAATAACTTACCTGTTCAAGTAGAAGGAGAAAACTGGAGATGGGACAAGCTTCTGTGCAACCATGTTGTAGAAAACAGGCACTACACCATCAACAGATATGGAGGAATATCCCATCCCTAGAATGCCATCAAATTTAGCAGCAACAAACGTAATACCAGGTTCCTTGATAGCCTCAGCAAACGTTTGATCTTTGACTGCTAGTTCAGCAACCTATATTTAATAATCAAAATTATATTAGTAACATTTAGGAACTGCATAACTAGCCTTAAACAACAGATATACAGCTCAATTGGTAAGAGGTCAGTCTGTTGTTTGGGAGGTCATGGTTTGGGTCCTGGCCAGGCTCAGGGTCTTAAAGTAACTGAGGAGAATGTACTGCCTTTGTAATTACATCTGCAAATGGTTAGACCTTCATGTGGCTCTAATCAAATAGAGACGTCAAAAGAGGACCACTAGTTTTATCAGTTGAATTATTGTTAAGCGTCATCCTCTAAAAACAAACATAAGTTGATTTATTCATTTCTACTTAAAACATTTTCTAATTCTTACGGTAACAGTGTCAGTGCTCAGATAACCAGACAAGCTTCCACTCCCGTAACGAATTGCAAACTCTGTTCCATTCTTCTTGTAGGTGCTGGACTTGCTGCTGTCGTATTTGTTGTGTAACACTGAAATTAATAATGGAGGCTTAAGAAATCAATCTTAGAAGTCTATCTGCTACATGTACATGTCATGCTTCTCCTAACACTTCTCTCATATTCTGCCAGTCTCCACATGCTCCATAACTGCACACAGCCCAGCACATGCACAAGTTTTTTTTATTTCTTCAATAAAATCACTAAAATATTGATCAATGTTACTTACAGCAGGCAACGTTCAACCAGCTACAGTGCTTGGATGGCACCCACAGATTGGATGAACCAGTGTCAAAAATGACTTTAAAGGGTTGTGCTGGGGTTCCAATAGAGATTTCTCCATAGTACTGAGCATCCATGTAGTCAGTCAGTGGCTCAGGGGCCTCTCCAGACAGACCCTGGTATTTTGCACCTAATTTTTCCTTGATATCTTTTGCTGTGATTCCAACTTTCTTCAACTCATGTCTAGCTGTAGACATCTTGTGTAGAGGGATCCTGAATATTAAGAATCAAGTGTATCAGCTAATTTGGAAAGTAAATGCATTGCCTACTTATTGAGAGGTACAATGTACAGTACATAGTTTAATTCTCCAAGCACACACTTATTTCACCTTCTCTCTAATCCATGAACAGAGAGGGGGGGGGGGGGGGGGGTAAAGTGTGTACTGTCAGTTCATGGATGACCAACTACTAGTTGAAGGAACACTGACGTTAAATAAAGCCTTTACCTTTGGCTTTTAAATCACTCATTTTCGAATCTTTGTGTTATACATTTCATGAAAGTTTTTGGGGTATAATTTATTTAGAATATCAGTGTTTAGTTTTTTTAACATTATCTTTATTTAATCTCTAAGAATTATTTTCTCTCGATGAAAATGAAACTAAAGAAAGGTATTCATAAAACATGCTCCCAGTTATTTTCGATCCTTTTTGTTCAATGAAGTCGTTATGCAAGTTTATCTGTTGTCAACAAGTTGAAAGTAACTTGATATCAAGGTCTAAAACACGTGTTTGATCGCCACTCATGGTTTTAAGAAGTTCTCTTATTCTACAGTCTTTTAGTCGCTGTAATTAATCATGAATTTTCTTTTCTTTGAGGTTTCGCTTAAGGTAGAAAAACAAAGCTGCTGTGTTTGTCAAGGAAGGGGAAATTTTAAAAACAGCTGTCAAGTTTTAATCCAAGATTTTTTGAAAACGATAAACGATCTTAAGACTAGAGACCAACGAGAAGATCTGTAGACTGTACTCCAAAAAGAGAGATCTAAAACTATAAATAAAACAGCAAGACAAGAAACAAAAGGCAGGAACTCGAAAGAGACATTTTTGGCAAACGTTCACGTATTTCCAGGCCAAAATTCCATAAATTACTTCAGCTTTCGACCCATTCAGCCGGAAAAAAAACATACCTGATTATAGCCTGAGACAGGCTAAAGAGAAGAACGAAGGCAAAGGCACCAAAGATCTTCATTTTGAATTGGTTTTGTAGCTTCTTTCAATTTCTTCTCGACAATCAACAAAGAAGAATGAAAATTGTTCGTTTCGTAGTTTATATGAAGGAATACCACGTGATGGGGTCACATTCATGTCACGAGATCTCTCGTCAACCATTCGCCATGTACTCGGAAGGTATTCGGATTGACAATCCGTGTTTTCTTGGAAGTTGAAAGCAAAACAAAGATGGCGGCTGAAAGTGGAGGTGTGGGTCTCATCAAAGTTTTGGGTGAATATGGGGTCTTTCTTGTCGAGATGGGATCTCTACAAGATATCTATGGCTCCCTTAAGACCATGTCTAGAATCAAGGCAAGTTTTGTTTTTTTATGCATTTTATTTATTAAATGGATGTTGCGACACAATGAAAGTGTTGAAGTTTAAAGAAATGTCGAAATACAATATTTGAATTTACTTTAAGTTTTATTTTTATGTTACTGTTGTGACTTATTTGCAAGAGCAGTTTTTTCAAAGAGAATTTTGTTGGTCTTGATGTGTCTGTTTGCTGTAGACCCCTTTCACGTGACGTCAAAGCAGCTTAATTTGGAGGACAAAACAAAAGAATGCTGTCCTCCAAATTGAGCTGCATTCCGACGTGCTGCAAGGGGTCTCTACTTTATGGTAAGATTTCTAGCGCTATAAAATTATTTGTTGAAGCACTATGTATAAATTCCAGTAAAAGAGGATTTTCCATGTAAGACAGTTAAATGCATCTTGCTGTCATGTGTGAAGCATAAGACCTGAGTGTGATGTCATCACCTATTATCCACTCTATGGGTGAGGGGTGGGGTGTTGCTGATGTCACAAAACATGCCTATGGCTCTATATTGATAGTAGGTGATGATGATGATGATGATGATACATGATGATGATCATACTTGATGGCGATGATGATGATGATACATGATGATGATACATGATGATATTCGATGATGATACATGATGATGATGATGAGGATACATGGTGATGATACAAGATGATACATGGTGGTGATAATGATGTTACATGATGATACATGATGGCGATGATGATACATGATGATGATGTTACATGATGATGATACATGATGATACATGATGATGATGATACATGATGATGATACATGATGATGATGATACATGATGATGATAAATAATGATGATGATACATGGTGATAATACTTCATGATGATAATTTGATTTTATGATCAACAGCATACATGTATGTCTGCTGGAAGGAAGTACATTGCTGTCGGCAACACATCTGGTGGTATATACATATACAACAGAAAAACACTGGAGTATGTTCGACTTATATCAACCAAGGTATATTGATTGAAGCACTATCACTTACTAGATCTCCCTGATGATGTTGGTGATTATCAAATATTTATGCATGCTGAAGTATTTTTTTATAATTTATTTTTTCACTTCCTTATAGGAAGGAGGAATCATTAGGCTTTGTTTTTCTCATGAAAAAAGCTATCTGGGTATCGCAACAAGGTCTGGACTTTTTATATAACATAATTATACACTATTCAATGGACTTCAATATATTATATGTCACTTTTCCCACACCATAGAAATTACAGCCAATCAGAAAGCAGGAAAGCCATTGTATATTTGTCAGTATTTCACTCCTCCTTCCCATCATGCACTGTACATTGAATCTATGCATTTGTATTTTCCATGGTGTGGGATAAAATGATTATACAATGGTTTAGTACATAATTATATAACCTGTTTTTTTTGCTATATTGTTTTGTATAGTAATGGGATTGTATTAGTGATAGACATTGGCTCAAGAACCAGGGACAAACCAAAGGTAGGTAGTCTAATAAGTAGATCTGATTTGATTAGCCCAGACGTTGTGTCAGGGTTTGATAAAATTTGAAGGTTTTTATTATCATTGCAGTGTTTAAGACGATCAGAAGAGCACAAGAATGCAACAGTAACCTGTTTCTGCTGGGATGATAATGATAGCAAACTGTTTTCTGGTGATGATCGGGGATTTGTCAGTGCAGCATATTTACCTGTTAAGGTATTATCTAGCTCTAAAAAATACTTGCTCATCAAGGATGTAGATGAACTACTACCACTTAGGAAGTTCCATAATGCGTGGATTAAGTGATGTAATTATGATGATGTTGATGATGATAGATGATGATGATATATGATGATGTTGATAGATGATGATAGGGATGTTGAAAATGATGATGATGATAGATGATGATGATGATAGATGATGATGACAATTATTATATATGATGATAGTGATGATGATGATGATGATGATACAATACATGATGATGATAATTATTATAGATTATCAATGATGATGATACATGATGATGATGTTGATAGTTAATGATGATAGGGATGATGATAATTATGATAATGATATGGTAAATATTGACGATAATGATATATAAGAATATAATAATGATATATGATGATGTTGATAGATGATGATAGGGATGTTGAAAATGATGATGATGATAGATATTGATGATAATGATAGATGATGATGATGATGATAATGAAGAAATAAAAAATGTGTGCATGCTGTGTGCAGTTATAAGCATGCAGGGATTGGCAGAACATGAGAGCAGTGTTAGAAGAAACATGACGCGTAGCAGAGTGCTTCTCAACACTTCTTGAGTGTTCTGACAAAGCTTAAGGACATCAGTAGTGGATTGTTTGTTCTCATTGATATTATTATCAGTTTGGTTCAAGCGTCAGTCTCCCTAAGAAGAGTCTAATTGGTCATAAAAGTGCCATTGTTGGTAAAAGTGAGACAGCAATTAACCAGTTGGATTATGTCACAGAGAAGTTGCTTATATCTACCATGACAAAGACTGCTGTACTAGATCTGGCAACGTAAGTGAAAAATGATAATAAGGATGGTGATGATGATAATAATGGTGATGGTGATCTGATGATGATGGGGATGATGATGATGATGAGAAGTTGCTTATATCTACCATGACAAAGACTGCTGTACTAGATCTGGCAACGTAAGGGAACAATGATAATGATGATGAAGGTGATGTTGATGAGGATGATAGCTATGATGATAATGATGATGATGATGATGCATGATGATACATGACAATGGGGATACATGATGTAATGATGTTGATGCTGAGAATGATGGTGTTGATGATGATACTTGATGATGATGGTGTTGATGATGATGACAGTGAAAATGATGATGATGGTAGTGATGATATCAATGACGATAGCAACAGTTGTAACAATGTTGATAATGATGATGATGATGATGATGACTACAATGATGCTGGCAATGTTGTTGATTATCAATTCTTTTTTCCAGATCTGAATGCTGGCTTGTTGGTTCAAAACCAAGGTATCTATATAGTTATGTTTCTTATGTAATACTATTTTGAATTATGATTGAATTATTGATTTTCTTAATTCGTGTCCACCAAAGAGAGTAAACATTGATTGCAATTCCTTTAAAGGGAAGGAGCATTTGGTGCTTGTTTTTTGAAGCAGTTCGACCAAGACAGTGCCACAATCTATACTGCCCGTCCAGGTTCAAGATTATGGGAGGTTTGTCTGATGATATCTAAGCCATATAACTTATTTATCTTTTTTATAAATTTACTCATTTGCTTTAACTCACTTTTTCATTAACTCACTAATTCATTCATCCATCCATCCATCCATTCCTCCCTCCCTCGCTCCTTCCCTCCGTTGTCAGCCCGTCTGTCCATCCATATATCCATCTGACCATCCCTCTGTTCACCTGGATATTCATCAATCAGCCCAACTTAGAATAGATCCACCCATTCACCTATCCATCCATTCCACACCATCTATTAATTCATTTATTCATTTCCATTCATTTATTCACCCATTCATCCATTTATTTGAATCTTTTTTCTTTTTTGCAGGCAGGTATTGATGGCCAGGTTATTTCAACACAACATTATAAACAGCTTCTAGCAGTTCCACCATCACCGGTGCTAGGCTATGGGTGAGTACAAGAAACAAAACAAGACAATGTATGCCAATAGTTTGATATTTATTCTCTTGATTATTGGTTAGACACGATGCTGAAACAACTAACTCAAAGGATGAACAGAAACCAAAGTCATTCAACTTTGCTAAGCTGTTGTTGATAAGGTAAGATAAGGTTTTTTCTTGTCTTGTTTACTTGGTTTTTTGATGTTTTACATCAGATTCCATGCCTCAAGCCAAACATGTTTCTAAAACATCTAGCTCTTCCATTCAATTTGTGTTCTTAATATCATGAAACATCCTGGGATGTTAGGGTTCTAGGATCCATCCTTCTTTGTGCCTGGGCTTACAGTCTACAGAAAATATTTTTGGTAATTTTTATGTTGATTTGCATGTTTTAATCAATCAACAGGGAACGCTTCTTGCTAACCTGGCAGGGCTGCACCATCTTTCTCCTTGATCCTGTGTTAGGACAACTTGCTGGATGGTATCAGCTCAACCAAGGTTTGATGTTTATTGATCATGATCAGTCATCATCATCATCATCAGCATTATCAACATGTATATGCACCAACATTATCATAATCACCACCTCCATCATTATCATCATCATCACCACCACTACCAAAATCAATGGTAATCATCATCAATATCATCATCAACATCATCATCATCATCATCACTATCATATATCATCATCATCAACTACCATCCCAGGCCTCATCCTCATCCACTTTCAGGGTAATAATTCATACACATATTTCATTCTGTTACAGAAATCTCAGATGTCTGTTGTCATGGTAACCAGTTCTACATATACCACAGTGATTGTCACATGACTTGGTATGGTGTACAGACAGTCAAAGAGACTGTTGCTCGGCTCTTTGAAATCAGTGACTTCAAGCAATGCATAAAGGCAAGCCATTCCCATTCTATTCTAGTATTTCATTTCCCATTTCTTTATTCACAAGTATGTTTTCAAAACATTTTATTATTCACGCACTGTCATCCCCAGTGTTGCCTTTCTTGCTAGAATGTCAGTTGGTGCTTTTTCATGTTCTAATGAGATTGACAATGCTGAGGACGACGGCTCCTGCATGAAAACCATTTTAAAAACAGGCTTGCATCATTGTCAGCATGGCCATCCTGGTCTTGTTGCCCTAATGAACAAGGTCTCTATTCAAATATCCTGTAGGTTGCCCTTGAATGCAAGTCCTATCTTATTCCCAGCACTGCTAGAGACTGGGTCCCTGTATCCATGGTAACATCACTTATAAGAAGTATCCAAGAGCAACCAGATTCTCAGGTATGTATTAATTAGTAGTGTTGTCCCTCCCCTGTTTCCATGGTAACATCACTAATTTTGCTGTTATACTTTAATTTTGTCGCGCAGGAACTCGTGGAATCCTTGCAAGAACTTGAACAACTTCTGGAGGAAAATACAAACATGTCTGCTGACAAGCCACCTGGTTTCCATGGTGACAGGAATATGATTGACAGCCCTGAAACCATGAGCATCAACAGTGACATCTGCAGTCACCATATGGACTCGGGATTGGAGGATGACGACAACCTGTCGGTCAATGGTGAACAAGCAAGTGGCTTCCAGAAAGACAAGAAAGAGTTTTCTTTTGAAAATGCTCTGCTTACTGTCGCTGCAAAGGCTAAGAAATTTGCAGGAGAAAGACAAAAATCCAATATACTCAGACTACCAAGCTTTAGGAGAACGTCTTCTTATTCTCCAACAAAAGAGACCAGACAAGATGAAGATGTTACTGAGGAAAAAGGAGACAATGAGAGCAAGGGAACTGGGACAAACGAGGGACCATCTACTGAGGAGCTGAGTGGTAAGGCAGATTCAAATGCCTCAGAAATGTCCCTTAGTGTCCCTAGAAAAACAACCAGCTTTGATGCACCTGGGTCTGATGGAGTCTTGGATTTATCTGATGAGAATGAAAGCAAATGCGATCCTGATGGTGTGGATATTACTACAAGGTACTGTATAGTGTCATTGGACCTCTTCGTCTTGGTGCAATGCTTTCCCACTTCAGACCACGTGCCCTTGAGAATAAGATTCTTTGTTTGAGTTGTATCCATATTCATGTGTCTTCTCATGAGCAACCGTTAAACAAAGAAATGATACTCTAGGGAATGACACATGGTCTTGAGAATAAGATTCTTTGTTTGAGTTGTATCCATATTCATGTGTCTTCTCATGTGCAACCATTAAGCGAAGAAGTGATACCCTAGGGAATGACACGTGGTCTGAAATGTGACACCACATAAGACGAATAAGGTCTATTATGGAAAATTTTAGTTTGCAAATCAAATCTTTATTTTGATGCACATATCGTGATAGGAAAAGCAAGGACAAGGCCAGAGATAAGAAGAAGAAAAAGCGAAGGGTTGTAACTGTAGGTGAGTAGGTAGAGATTTGGACGAATAGAGACTTTGAATCTCTCTTTTCCGTTTTCCGTTTCCGTTTGTTAAACCAATTCAGTTTCTATTTTTGATTTTGTTTTGCAGACATAAACACGCCTTCAAATAAAACCCCAGAAAGTAAGTGGTGATAATGATGATGATGATAATGGTGATGGTGATAATGGTGATGATGATGATGACAATAGTGATGGTGATACGACGACGATGACGATTATGTTGACGGTGATGGTGATGGTGGTGGTAATGATACATGATGTTGATGATAAAATAAAAAAATAATTTCTATTTTTAGAAAAATCTGGCAAACAACAGGAAATGAAAATACGCTCGGATTCGTATTCCTCGTATGAAGACACTAAATTGAAGCTTCGAAGGTCCCAATCTGAGAGGTCCTCTCCCATACCTTATGTTTTAGCACCCACGCTGAAGGACATTCCTACGGAGCTTCCTCCTGCAATCCCTGCAATGTTATCTAAAGCAAAAGTCTTAATAAAGAAGAAGCTAACCCCGGGGGAGTCTGGTGTGGACAATCCCATTACTATTCATTTATCCCAGGCCTTCCCTGATCAGAATGAAGGCGAGGTTACTGAGGAAGAGGATGAGAAGGAAGACATCGTTCAGTTGCCACGCCCTGTTAAGGTTGACGAGCTGGAAAACGTCACAGCTAAAGTCAGGTGAGTTTTGGAAATCAGGCAAGTGAGTTATCTGTGTGGTGTGTGTTAAACAGAAAATGGATGGACAGACAGACAGTCAGAGAGACTGACAGGCAGACAGACAGATAGACAGACAGACAGACAGTCAGATAGACAGATAGACAGACAAACACAGAAGATAGGCAGACACACACTTGCTGACATGACACTGAAAACTTACATCCTGATTTTGATTGGTGAGCATGGGGTTCTCCCATTTCAGAATACAATAAGAATAAAAGGGGTCAAGATTGGACCCTTGTGGAATGCCGCACGTAATGATGGTGCTTGAAAAGAAATATTATTCTTGCCATAAAACTGTTTTGTTTTTATTTCACAGAGAGGAAGTTCGAGCACCAAATATTCTGTACAATAGAAAGGCGTTACGTCACAGGCTACAAGAATGGATACCAGTCCTCCACAGCGCGCTCGACTCATGTAATGAATCGTCACCTCCATCACAAAACCCTGGTCTATGTCTGAAGAACTGGCTGAACGAGACTTCATATGACGATGTTTGTATGTTAACTCAAATGTGTCTGGATACTGGAGTGTATGGCGAAACTGAGGGCCGAGCACGTGATCAAAGAGAATGTTCACGGGATAATTCTGTGCTTGTAAGAAAGGAAGTTGAAGAAAGATTGCATGGTGAAAAGGAATCTTCACTTGATTCTACTGAACATAAAGTTAAGAAAGAAGATGAGAGTTCTAGTTGTCATGGTGATTCGACTACTGACACCATGACACGTGATCAAGAAATTTGTGCACGTGACCCTAAGACACTTGAATCTGATGTGAGAGATACTAGAGAGATTCCAACACATGACAAAGAGCCATCACGTGATAAAGAAAGCTCACGTGATTGTGAGGTCATAACAAGTGATAACGAGCTATCAGGTGATGGGCACCCTGTGGATATGGAAGGATCTAGAGAAGCCTCAAAGGAGGAAGATAACGAACAGAGAAGTTCTAAAAGTGCTTCACTACCTACTACCTATGATCATTATATCAAAGAAGAGTCTGAATGGACGTGTGAGTCTTGTTCACAGAATCATGACTCGTTTTTAAAACACATGTCACCTGTTAGTCATGTGACCAATGAGGATGAAGTCGAGAAGAAAAGAGACTGGGACCGAGCTTGTTTTATGAGAAGATATTTTGAACTGTTACGAGTAAAAGATATTCGACATACATTAGGTGTGACGACAGGATACAAGCATGCTAGCCTGTCTATACTGCTGCAATGTATTAGAGGTTTGTATATGCAGATAGTAAATAAAAAATGAATCTAGAAAACATCACGGTCACGACAAGGCACGCTCATGGCACTGAACATTCGAAAAAAATTTACTTTATTTCAGAGTCTTCGAAGCAAGATGACGTCACTGATCATATCAAGGATGGTCACTTGACCCGAGCCCTGCACGTGTTGCATGATGGGATACTTGAGTACCAAGACTCACTGTTGCTGCATCTAGTAAAGTAATAATTGTTTTTTTGATTAAATTTTGATCAAAAATGAATTTCAACAGTGTTATTATTATTATTTTAATTCAGTTTGTACGAACTCAGTGGACGAGAGACACTAATGACGTGCGTCAGGATGTACCCGGATGTGTTACCATGGGAAATCATGGAGATTTGCCGACAGGGAAAGTCACGTGACTCACAAACTAGTGCCCAGTACTTTGTCTACTACATCGAACAGCTACTGCGATGGGGAGTAGACGTCAGAGAAAGACGGTACGACAATGTGTTGCTATGGGAACGTGTTGAATTAAGGGAGCTAGAGATCTATCAAACTCTTCTCACATGTGATGCCATATCCAGGAATCGAACCTGAGACCCCAGAAATGAGAGGCGAGTGTACTGAGGTTTCTATGGGAACACTAGCATGTTGTCAAGGAGATTACAAACTGACCAGAATTTATATGTTCATTTTCATTTTTAGCATTGAGAAGATCAGTACACTTTGTAGTGACCTAGAGTTCACAAGAAACTGGTTCCATTGCTCTTTAATCGCCAGCAATCCTGATAGTCAGCGGCATTGCCAGTGTGGGTTACCAAGGTGATTGACCTTTAACCTTTACTAGTTTGCCACATGCAGGACGTTATCTAACGACCTGTTGCGATTGGTTCTTTACAGGTCAGGATCACATAAGTTACCATGGAAACACGAAGAGCACCTTAAACAGTTGTTAGATGTTGTTTGTCAAAGACGAATCGTTAGTGAAATGGCTGTTTTCCTTGACATCTGCTGGAGACACGGGTAATAGGAGCATATCTTTAACGTTAACAATCATTTCTATAGTTTTTTTAGCTGAGTTTTGTAAATAGTGAACAGTGGTCGTAGAGCGTGTGGAGCGAATCTCACGCAAGACAACCTTACGGGATGTTGTGGTTGTAAAATATGCCCCCCTCTTCCCCACCCCACCTACTATGAACATTTGATTGATACTGCTTGTTTCCTATCATTCAGCTATTGGGCAGGGGTTCTCAGGCTGTGCGCGTCCATGAACCACAGGATTCCTATCATCCAAGTCGTGGTGTCTTTAGGTGACATGTCCAACCTTGACCCTGACAAACCATGGGGTGAGTATAATCCTTAATAAAGGACTCATTGGTATTACAGTATATTGCGTGTAGCTAATACTAGACGAGTTGATCTGGAATGAAAAGTAATGATAATCTTGAGCTGCTGAGACGTAATAAAAGTCCTTAACGCACTCGTCCGAGACCGAAAATCTAAAAAAGAAACTTTTTAAACAAATCAGACCAATACCTTTGATACTCGTGACCTCTAATATTGATAACTGATTTCCGCCAGGCCCAACGCCGCAAAGTTTGGACGAGTGGAAGACATTACTGGAACTAGTAGCTTCAAAGGCATCTCAGGATCAGCAACACGCGTGCGCAGACAAAAAGGATTCTGATTGGTCGTCTGATATCAATTGGGAGAATGTGGTCCATTTGGCTCTTAAACGGCTGGGGGCTTCGCGTGTGGTGCCATTACTCCAGGATGTCCTTTATCAAGAGATGTCCCTACCTGTTAACTTTTACCATAAGTGTATCATGGGGATCGTTATTGAGAAGGAACAGAGGCAAGTAACAATATAAGGGACCATAGTTACAAAAGCAATTGAATAGTTGTATCCATATTCATGTGTCTTCTGATGTACAGCTAAGAAATGATACTCTAAGTAATGGCATATGGTCTGAGATGGGAAACAGTGACAAAGTCTATTGCATCTCATGTCACGGTACTGTGTCAGCGGATTCTGATTTAATGTCGTTTTTATTTAGTAATCTCATCCATCAAATACTGACAAAACTCGATACATACTTCTGGTCGAAGCGAGGAGGAGTACTGACTCCCGAGGTAAGAATCTTGATTAATCCTTTGCGCGCGTGTTTTAGTGGTGATTTAGTGGTGCAGCGGTAGTGTACATTCACCTCTCACCTCTGGGGTCCGCTTGGGCTCGATTTCTGAACTCGAGATACGCGAGTAGAGTTTGTTAGGTCTCTCCCTTGATTCAAGGAGTTTCTCCGGGTTCTCCAGTTTCTCTCTCAACATGCTAAATTCCAATTCGATCTGTGAGATATGGCCGTCCCCTGACTTTGATCAACTAGGGAGGTGTGAGGGAGCAATATTGATTTGTTCAGAATATCTTTATGATGGTATTTGGTTATATTTTTGGTTAGTGTGAAAAATATCTATTTTTTCGAATCTTTCAGATGAATTTTCAAAGAATTCAGGAACAAGAATCGAAGCCAAGCAAAGTAGGTTACATGTGTTTTCCTTTCCTCATGCTATTCCCAACCCAATGTACTTGATGTCCGGTTTTTTCCCCGTAGGAGGATTCTGTCGCTTCTGTCACCTCCCTGTCACGTGTTAAAACCATTGAAGATGCAGGTCAGTAAAAAGCGCAATTCTTTATAAGCAAGGGTAATAGACCGTTTTCGAGATGCGCGAGCGCTTTCAAAAATATCGCAGGCGCAGACATGAAAAAGAGGCATTTTCGGGCAAGATCACGCGCGCTATTGACTCTACCCGAAAATGCCTCGAAATCATGTACGCGCCTGCGATATTTTTGAAAGCGCTCGCGCATCTCGAAAATGGTCTATTCTTCGCGGTTAAAACCATGATGCTTCGCGCTCAGTAGAACGATCGGGTATTCTATTTACCATGAGCCTTTAGTTTTTGCAAGGGATCTCTTACTCGATCCCAGAGCCCTGTCATTCTTACTGCGCATGCTCGACGAGATGTTATCGAGGATGCGTAGTAAGAATGACAGGCCTCTGAGGGCGAGAGTAGGGACATATATACTTTGCGGCAACAACCATGCGATAACACCAATGCAGCTTTGAACTACAAGATCTGCAAACAATCTTGTCATATTTTCCCGGCGACATTTCGCCCCCATACCATACCATAATACTTTGCAACTCAGTACCGGACTGTATTTCATTTGACATGGCATGAACTAAAATTTTTTTCTTCTTTTCTTCCAGCAACGAACTGGGGCGTCAATATACATCTCGCCGAGTAAGTTGTCATTGGATACTCCTCTATACTACATGTATTTCTTGTTGGTCCTTCAACGAATTGAAAACTTATTGTTTGTTTTATGTGTTTTATGTTTCGTAGCGCGGTGTGTCCTGTGTGTACTTTACAGCTTGGAGAACAAGTGTCATCCAGTAACCAAGGCCTTCTTGTCTTCGAATGTGGTAAATCATTTTAACCTCGATAATTCATTGATATCCAAAATACTTTTTTAACGTGATTTTTTTCCCTGTTTTTTTTGTTTTTTGCAGGTCACGTGTTTCACAGGTTCTGTGTTCCCGAACGCGCATGCGTAGTTTGTTTCCATCAGAATTTGAAGACATTGGGTAAGACGCGCATGTCAAATGAAGAGAAGACCGCTAGCTTGATATGACAAAATAATTCGATGGGTTGCAAGCATTCAACAATTCCAAATAGAGTCAAATAACAAAGACATGGCAGCCATGTTGATGGCATTGACAATGGATGCTAATAAGAAATGTTTTGTAAAATACCACTAACATGGCCGCGGTGACGTAATGTGCAATACGAAGCAAATAGAGCATATTTCGTATGAATGTGAAAAGTCACGGCAAGGTTACGGCGCGGCTCGGACACGGTCACGGCAAAGCGCGGTCCGTGCCGTAGGTTTTTCATAGTCATACGAAAACTGCTCTAACATAACTCACAAAGATAGTTCGAAAATTATGATTATCTATTTTAATAAATTATAGAAATAAAATGTTTTCAAATACACACAACACAAAAATTCTAAAAAATTCAAATTTATTTCACAAGATAATTTATCAGTTGGGAATTTTTTCAGTAGAGTATTAAAATGTCCAAGACAAACAAATATATTACTCAACCACCAATACGTTTTTCTTACATTCTTGCCTTTGTTAGTTAAGTAAAAACTCCGAATGTCTCCGCTTTAAATGAATATTTACATTCGTACATTAATTCATTAACAAATAAGACTCGTTTTTATCGGTGAACTTTGTGAATCCTTTCTTTGGCTGCTTCTGCGTTTGCGCGCGACTCTTGTCAGCAGTGGTAGCGCTGACCATAATGATTGTACACATTTCTGACGTCATCTTGGTTATTTTTCCCTTGTTCATTCTTGCGCCTGCGCTCTTACTAGCTCTTTTTGGTGGTGCCGCTGACCCCATTATTTGTAGACACTTGACGTCATCTTTTTCTTTCATTGGTCCTTCTTGCGCCTGCGCTGTTACTAGCTCTTCTTGGTGGTGTCGCTGACCCCATTGTTTGTAGACACTTTTGACGTCATCTTCGTTTTCTTTCCTTGGTCATTCTTGCGCCTGCGCTGTTACTCTTTTCAGGGTTAAGACTGCTGGCTTCTGATACCACAGACCTGGCTGTAAGGTTGGGCACGGAGTAAGTTTTAATTGGAGGAAAATGGATTTCTACAGTAAAAGGAAGAAAAAGGAGTAGCGAACAAGAGCAGAAGCGTTAATTAAAGAATGATTAACAACATAAGTATGTTAATTTGAATTAACTGAATAAAGGAATTAAAAGAGGAGAGATTAAAGGTAAGAAGGGTGGACAGGTAGTACCCTTCAACTTGCTAGCTAGATAAATAAACTATATAAAACTACTCATATTTCTTACGTTCAGAAGCAGAAGAGTAACGTCTAGCCGTAGGAGTACTGTCCTTTGACATTTGGTCTTGCATGAGAGCTGGACTGGACTGTAAAAAAAATGAATAAAAAAAATGAAACCCTTCCTTTCATTTAAACCTTCGCGAAACTGTTCACTGGGCACACCCATTATCTTTCTCCCTATTTCACTGCTTTATACGATGTATAAGAGATATTTAAAGACAAAACAAGTCTGTAAGATCACAGACAGAATCAAACTATAGACCTCTTGGGAGTTCCACCAGCACAGAAGTCGAGAAGTACCTCGGGCGCACGAAGTCCCACCAGCACAGAAGTCGAGAAATACCTCGGGCGCACGAAGTCCCACCAGCACAGAAGTCGAGAAGTACCTCGGGCGCACGAAGTCCTACCAGCACAGAAGTCGAGAAGTCCCTCGGGTGCACGAAGTCCCACCAGCACAGAAGTCGAGAAGTACCTCGGGCGCACGAAGTCCCACCAGCACAGAAGTCGAGAAGTACCTCGGGCGCACGAAGTCCCACCAGCACAGAAGTCGAGAAATACCTCGGGCGCACGAAGTCCCACCAGCACAGAAGTCGAGAAGTACCTCGGGCGCACGAAGTCCTACCAGCACAGAAGTCGAGAAGTCCCTCGGGTGCACGAAGTCCCACCAGCACAGAAGTCGAGAAGTACCTCGGGCGCACGAAGTCCCACCAGCACAGAAGTCGAGAAGTACCTCGGGCGCACGAAGTCCCACCAGCACAGAAGTCGAGAAGTCCCTCGGGCGCACGAAGTCCCACCAGCACAGAAGTCGAGAAGTATCGCGCGCAGAGCTAAACTAGACTACACTTACTTAATACTCCATAGATCTTACATGTAATTGTCTACTTAAAGGGGAATGTTTAATTCAGTCTCGTATTGCGTGCGCCAGCGAAACTTTGAACGTTTTGTTTGTCGAATAGCATTGCGGGCGCACGACGTCCCTTCAGGGGAGGGGAGGGGGTGTATTACATACCACAAGTGGTACATTTCTACCAGTGAGTGATACTGGATCCATGTGAGGCAGACTGATCGGTGATCTTGACTTGGAGGCGTTTCTTTTCGCGGGGGATTTTTTGTTTTTCGTCGGTTCAGTTGAACCAAGACCTGGTTCATCTTGATCTACGTGTATCACACCTTGATTGTATACCCAACTACAAACAATCAACAACAATAATAATCATTAATAGTGATTAATATTAACTAAACGGCTGTGGTATTAATGTGGGTATTAATGTTTTGGTTGATTGTTATTTTAATTGCCAACCAGAAATCTATTGGACAATCCGACAAAGCAAAGTGACAAAACCTATTGTTAAGATAATTGGCACATTAACATCACAATTACGTTGACGTTTTGAGCGATAACATTGGGTTGATCTCGTAGAGATGACGTATAATGAAAGGGATACCAAGAATCCAAGCCAAGTCCGAACCATTCTCACCTGTAAGTCATTTGCGCTTTTGTCTCTCGTTCTAACGTTGGAGTACTGGATCCTGAGGGTAACATAGAAGCATCCCGTGCTGCGAACACAACAGAAATATTAGAATAATTTACAGTAGATAAGTATTGTGGATAGGAAGGTAAAGAATGTGGTTCAAGGTATGGTTTGGTGGTTTAAAATGTGACAAAACGTTTCTAGAGGGGAGTGGGGATGGGGATGTGGGGGAATCGGTCAGTCCTGGAATGGACCATCCATCCAAGTTATTATACGGAAAGCGCAAGGAAATAGAGATAAACTGCAGTCATCGGGAGTACAATAGCTCAGTTGTTCTCACCGGTAAAATAATCGACTCTCTGTGGCTGACGCTTTGGAGGTGGTTTTACTTCACGCAGTTTGTTGGCTTCATCGAGTTTCTTGAATAACGCGAGACGTTTATTGGGATCTGCAAGGAAATGGGTGAATAATTAGTTTTTTTTGACTTTAGAATGGATGATGGAACAGGCTGGAGGGAAGGGACGAAGTGGCGAAAGTTGGCATCAAGGAAGACGGAGGGCTGGGAGGAGATTAATAGCAATTCGATAATTCTTCAGTTTTTACCAAGTAATTTTCTTTTTCTTGCAGGATTGTACTTCATCCTGTTGGCGCGTTTCCACATCAGTTCAGCTGTCGATGGATCCCTCAAACCCCTGACATGGAAGGGATGAAAAAGATGTAATACTCATGAATACATGCGCACGCATACTAGAAGCCATGCCATTCATTGCGCCAGTTGTAATACTCATGAATATATGCGCACGTATATTAGTAAAGACGTACCACTCATTGCGCCAGCTATAATACTCATCAACACATGCGCACGCATATTAGTAAAGACGTACCATTCATTGCTCATTTCCTCCGCGCGATGAGTCAGATGACTTTGAGTCCCGGATGTGACAGACATAAGGTCTTGTTCAGGTGACTGCTGTTTGCTATGCACCCTGGGAGCTCCACGTTGATTGGTTAGTAAACCTTGCTCCATGGGGGAGTCTGCTGACCGCCATGCCTGACGTGGCATATAGGCGTCTGATTGCTTTGATCTGTTCTGAAACTTTGCAAATAATTCTATAAGATTAGGGATTATTAGCAACTATTAATAATAAAAATATCGTTGGTACTTACTGAAGAATGACCAGGGCCAGGAAGAATCGGTCCTCTGAAAAACAGAAAAATTCTAAGCTTTAAAATATTCTTAGAATATTCTTATTCTTAAAATTAGAAAAATTCTAAAATTTAAAATAAGTATTAAAAAAAAAACACAATATAAGGCAAACTGAATAGTTTGTACCCAAGCTAGTGCACAATGCACCATGGTCCCTTACCTTGATGGTAGCTGAGGTGTGTCCGTGGGTGTCCACCCTTCGTCCAGAAGACCCGAGTCATAATCAAAGGCTGATAAATCCACTTCTTCGTCATAGTTAAAATCATCATCATCATCGTCATCATTGTAGTAATTGACAGCCTGCATTGCACTTGCTATGCGCTGTCGGACGCGGTAACCACGGTAACATGCCTTAAATGAAAATTGGGAGTCGTAGGTAAGTTAGATAATAACTAGTGGTTACTAGTTTGGACTGTATTGGTGTTTTGAATACAACAAGTGAATAGGAAATTTAAACACCGACGTTTCGGGTGTTAGTCCTTCGTAAAGAAACTAATATCTATATGAAAAGTGGTAGTTCAAATCAGCTTTTCTTTCTTTCTTTCTTTCTTTCTTTCTTTCTTTGTTTGTTTGTTTGTTTGTTTGTTTGTTTGTTTGTAAACCCCTTCCCCAGTACCCGCTAGAGAAGGGATCCCCCTCCCCCCCCCCCCCGTTATTACCTGTATGGTAGTAGCTGCCGCATGATGACGTGCTTCCCACAATGCTCTGCGTGCTCGGGAGACACGTGACTTTCTCATCCGAGAACGTACTTGGTAACCTCGCCATGTTGCTTGTATTGTCACAGCTGATAGCCACTGGAAAACAAAGAAAAAAAAGGAATGTTACGACCCTAGTTATAGCTAGAAGTCATGTAATCCCTGTACGACCTGTATTTCATTAAGTAAATGCTATACATTTTTTGGACATACAAAATGCTAGGTATATCTTCAACTGGATACGAGTTTTGACACCTAAACGGACTGTAAAAGCACAGATATACGAGCAACACGATCGTGCAACTCGTCACCGCGACTTTGTTGCATTGCAAGTTGCGGTGTGAATTTTGCTTGTATTACCACTCCGTGCAACAACTACTAGTCTCTGCAGCAACGAAAATTTGTTGCGCGCGGGGTGGTAACGTGGTGGTAACAATGTTGCGCGACAAGTTTCGGGATTTTGTTGCTCGTATTTCCGCGCATTTATCGAACAAGCGATGTATGATTTATTGATTACTTTTTTCATGTGTACGTCTATGAGATGTCTAACGTGCCATCCACGCCATACAGACTGGATCTTGACTGCTGCTGTAGTACGGGTACTTGGATCATCAGCCAACCTGAGAAAAAAACACCAACATAAATATATAATGTTGATGATGATGATGGAGATGATAACGGTGGTGGTGATGATGGTGATGATAATGTTGGTGGTAGTGATGATAAAGGTGATCATGATGATGATGGTCATAGTGGTAGTGATGATGATGATGACAGATAAATATAAATACTGCTCTAACGTACTTTCTCTGCTGTTTATCTCCTCTCCCTGTTTCAACTCCTTCACACGAGTGAGCGTCATTAGCTTTGGGTTTATTAACAATTGCTGATGCACCATGGGATTGACTGGATCCTGCTTGCTCACAAGTTCCATTTCTTAAAATCGTTTCTTTAATTTTACATTCATTCAGCTGTTTTTCATTAGGTCGAGATGCATCATGGGACAGTTTGAGGTACTCTTGGTCACCAGTGCCATATTGTTCGTGCTGTTGCAGGTGGGTAACAGCTAGCTGATACCTTTCTTCATACTGCTTGCTCTGTTGACAAAACCAAATAAAGTATACATGTTTAGAAAGTCGTAACTAATTTTAAAAAATTGGGGGAAGGGAAGGATTTTTGGAAACATGACCCCAAAACAGTCCCACAATGCACTGCTATGATATCTCGACCCAGTTATTTCCGCAACCTCAAAATGGCTAATAACTAGACCAGAATGCAACTGTCTTGTCTGCTAATAGACCATTTTCGAGATGCGCGAGCGCTTTCAAAAATATCGCAGGCGCAGACATGAAAAAGAGGCAATTTCGGGCAAGATCACGCGCGCTATTGACACTGCCCGACAATGCCTCTTTTTCATGTCTACGCCTGCGATATTTTTGAAAGCGCTCGCGCATTTCAAAGACCCATGAGGTGATGACATACCTTAATGTTTAACCGTTCATGAACCTTTCTTGGGTCAACTGTGTTCTCGTCGTATGTACTAGATAACAATGCAAAAACAAGATACATATTATAACAGGTTTTCTTTTAAGAAAAAAATTGTTAAAACAAGATTGCATGGAGTTGTGAGAACTTCGGTTAAAGAACATAGGAAAAGGGAAATAAAAGTTTTGGTGATTATATACGAGACATCTACTGCTTTCTCATTTAAGACCTCATGCTATTCCCTTGAGTATTATTTCTTTATTTACCATAAACACCTGAGTAGCTACGTTTGTGTGTATGAAGCGCAAAGACTATTGGCGTTACACAGGATGCATTTTTAAGAATACACAGCTTTTAAGTGTGACATCATTCGAATGAAAAAACGGCTTCCGAGTTCAGGAAATGACACTGTCAAAAAATGGGAAACCATTACACCAAGTGTATTTGGCCAAAGCAGATAAAAACTCACCTCATTTGTGTTGCATGTCGAGCCATCATGTTGGTGTACTCTGTTAGATGATTATGACACATGATAGTAAAGGGAGACGAAGGACCTTCACTAGAAGACTGCTGTACATGAGGAAATATTGTAGAAAACAGTCAGAAAAGACAGAATTTGGATGAAAAAGATGGAAGAGAAGAAAAAGAGTGTAAACAAACCTTTGGTTGTAGTGTCTCATCATCTAGTTTTGTTAGAAATGACAATGATTCTACGATTGCTTTCCTGACAGACAAAAGTGATTGAAATCAAAATGTGTTTGATGAAGATGATGATAATGATGAATGGTGATGCCCTGAAGATGCATTACAAGTGTGAAAGCTCAGCATTTTGATAAAATAATCGTTGAAGAAGCAAACGTATGGGGCTGATGTTGTTGATAATGATGATGATAAAAATGATGACGTTGGTGAAGAAGATAATTTTGATGAAATAGAGGATGACAGTGATAATGGTACATGATAATACAGGATGATGATATATGTTGATAATGCTGCTGCTACTGCTGCTGATGATGATGATGATGATGATGATGATGATAATGATGATGATGATGAGGTGGAGGAGGTAGTAACAGATAGTCTGTATGATTCCAGTGATCACATGTAATATACCTGCAGTCTGGGTCTTCATTCACAGGGTTTCCTGTTATTCTCAACACTTTTAGTTCTCTACAGTGAGACAATCCTGGTGTGAGGCTGTCCAGGTCTAAAGAAAAGAAAAAATGACCATCAATAATACATTAACAACAGATGATAGATGATGATGATAAATGATGATGATAATGATGATGATAAATGATGATGGTGATGATGATAAATGATGATGGTGATGATGATGATGATAAATGATGGTGATGATGATGATAAATGATGATGGTGATGATGATGATGCTTACCAGTGTCTATACATTACCTGAGATAAGATTATGACTGACATCCAGTGTCTCCAACATGAACAGCCCCTCTAATGATTCCAGTTTTGAAATACTACAACAAAAATAAATACAATCAGAACAATAACCTCTAATCCTCTTGGTAGAATAACACCACATTAGATTAATGGGATGATAACTGCTATTATCATTAATTACCTGTTTTGACTGGCTGATAACAGACATAGTGACGGCAGCCATACTTGTGACAAGGGTTCAAGTGTAGAGATACTGTTGTCATCTAATCTTAGCTCTCTCAGAAGTACATGGTTTGACAGAAGAGGTGGCTGCAAGAACAGACAAACAAACAAGTAATTGATCAAAGGACAAGCTCTTTTCCACCCTTGGAGTTTGCTGAGCTAAGATGACAGATGATTTCAAAACATTTTTCAAACTCAATATCAACAATAAGGAAGCAAGAAGATTCTGCTTCAGAATAAACTAAGATATGAACATTTTTTAATATGTATTTTCAAGCCAAATTTTCAAGAATATTCCCAAGTATCTAGCATTAACATATCACATTTATCCCATAGGTTTTTCACAACCATGTGAATTTTGAGCAACAACAGTTCTGTAGTAACCAAGGCAACACTGGCATTATTGTTCCAAGTCACCCCTCCCTGAATATCTTAGTTTGGTACTGTGGGACTGGTAGTAACTGTGATTGGCCCCAGCTACCCCTCCCTGAGTATCTTAGTTTGGCACTGTGTGACTGGTACCTGTTGTAGATTGTTCCCTTGTAGATTCAAAGACTGTAGTAATTGACAGCTGTCAATCTCTTTGACATTTGGCAGGTGGTTGTTTGCACAGCTAAGAGACTGTAAGTTTGGTAGACTTGATAATCCCTAAATGGGAAAAGAGGGAAAATATGAATGGTAGGAAGGAAAGAAAGAAAGGGAAAAGTGAATGGAAGTAAATGAAAGGGAAATGAAAAAGGATGGAAGAGAAAGAAAGAGAAATCAAAGAAAGGAAAATAGAGCAGTTAATTTTATTGAATATTTTGAGTATTTTTTTCCATTTAAGTGTGAATTACTATCAAGATAAACCAATATTCTTTACTTTAATCTCTCTAATGTCTACATGGATGCTCTGTTTTGGGTATTTCAAGCTAAAGCGACACAGAATATGAAATTTTTTGGATCTAAATGGTCAAAAATAAATGAATTTGATGAAAATCGAAACGAGGCCATAGCATTCTATAGATCATGACAAATCCATAAAATGGGAAGGTTTTCTCTCACTTATTTTATGCCATTTGTTTCTTAACTTGTAATTTAGTATTGAAAGCCAGGCATATCAAGTTACAAAATGAAGAAATAGCTATTCTAGAGCCACACAATCCCTGTTACATTAACAGGTAAACGTCAACGTACCTTAGTCATAATGAGCTGATTATTGTCAATACAAAGGGTCTGAAGTTTGCAACAAGATGACAAATCCCCTAGAAAATAACAACCATATAATCAATAAATATCCTCTAGATGAAAATCGTACAGTTTGACATGAGATTCTTACAATCCCATGAGATGTTCGTCCTCAATCCAGATTTTATACCAGAACTCAGTCGAATCTTGAAAACCCAGACACCTTGATTTCTTTGCTATTATCCTCATTTTATGATTACCTTTGTCTAGTTTCATTCATTCTCTTATAGTGAAGACTAGTACTAAAAGCTAAGGGCCAAGAGTTTGTTTGGTCTATCCCTTAATTTCAGGGGTTTTTCTCCAGGTTCTCTAGTTTTCCTCCCTCCACAAAACCTAACATGCTAAATTCCAATTCAATCTGTGAGTTAGCTGCGCCCTGTTTTTGATCAACCCAGAGGTTGTTTTAGGATATCAATAGAATTTAAAGGTTATTTAAAATTTGAATGTACACAGATTTGCAGTATAATTTCTGTGAGTGATAAAACAGATACAACAATATGAGGGCTGTAAAGTCTTCACATGAAACTACTAAAATCTTGCGTTATTTGCTCAATCTCTCATTTCCTTTGTAAGAGGAAAGGCAATTTCCTTTAAGTATTCAGTTTGATTGTCATGGTGGAGGTAATCCGGTTCAATCTGATGAATTCTGATCAACCACACCTTCACAATGCTTATGTTTTGTCAGAGTTTCTTTAAGCAAAAAATACCCTGGTTGAACAAGAGTCTTCAAGCACTTGTTTCAGTATCCGAGTTAGATTGTGATTGGATGGTCTGTTTCAACCAACCAATCATCAATGAGGGCAAAAATGACTGTTAGAGGGACATTTTTAGGTTAGCAAGGAGCATTTATTCTGTATTTAGCCCCCTGATTTTGTACAGATGAAAAAGTGAACCTTAAAGGAATATAGGCTGCTTATAAATCAAGTTGTACCCAACCCTCTACCCTCAATACAAACAGTGATGGATATTACAGGAATGGAGTGACATGGAATATGCTATGCTGATGTATGGTGCATACATGATGATCCAAGTGTTGGAATTTAGCATGTTGGGTTCATAGAAGTGGAATCCTTCGAGGCTAAAGTTGGTGTCAGAAGTAAGTTATCTTACCAAGTCTGGTAACTTTGTTATTTGTCAGGTTTAGACATCGCAGTCCCCTGCAGCCATCAAACCCTTGTAATGATGTTAGGCTGTTGTTACTTAGTTGTATCTCTTCTAAGTTGTGTAGAACTCGACAGCTGACGTACTCTATACAGTTATCCTAAAATGAAGGAACCAGACAAACAAATTAAAGAACTTAACGGTTATCGTCAGAATGTACATCAATGTGTCATAGTAAACCTGATTGCTACATTTACATTCTTGTCGATTCTAATGATTTTTTAAATTATGTACATTGTATATACTAGGATAATTGCATTTGTGGTTGTCGCTGATGGTGTTGATGACCTAGACGTAGCTGTGGTTTTTGTTAAGATGTCATTGAAGTGATGATCATTGGTGATGGAATTGATGTTTAATGATATTGATCAAAGAGATGATGATTGTATTTGATGGAATGGCACTCATCTAACTTATAGATTATGAATAATGATGATGATGGCAGTGATGATGTTCAGGTATGATGGTGATGATGATTGATGGTGATGATGGCAGTGATGATGATGGTGTTCAGGTGATGATGATGACGATGACGATAGATGGTTGGCTTAGTTGATTGAGCACCGGACTTTCGTGTGGAGGTCGTGGTTCGAGTCCTGGCTGGACCAACACTCAGGGTCTTAAAATAACTGAGGATAAAGTGCTGCCTTTGTAATTACATCTGCAAACGGTTAGACTTTCAAGTGGCTCGGATGACCACTTTAAGTGGCAGTCCCGTCTCTCCACACTTCATCACTAACCAATATCGGAGGGACGTAAAAGAAGCACTGAGGATGTAAAGAAACCCTGGCAGTGACCATCCTCAGTGACTACACCTCATACTAACCACCTCTCATGATTGTAAAAGCGCCTTTGAATATATACATAGAAAGGGCGCTATATAGATCATAAATCATTAAATAATTATGATGACAGATGGTAATGACGATGATGATGATGGTATTAGCAGTCATTAGATATCATGATGATGTTGTTGTTGATGATGATTACCGATGATAGTTGATGATACCGACAGAAGATTATGATCATAAATTGTAATACTGCTATCTTTAATTCCTGTGTCAAGTGATATAATATATTATACCTGTACTCTTAGTTCTTTGATACTGGTACACTCCTCAAGACCCTCCACAGCCATCAAACCACAGTCGTGAATGGTAAGTGACTGAAGATCTGGACAGCGCTTCACCCCATGCATATTACATGCAGGCAGAGAATGCACATATACTCTCACAACCTGGTACAAAAAAAATTTTAAATTGACCTCTTTAGCTTGGGTGTAATGTTTTCGCATTTCAGACCACATGTCATTCTCTTGAGAATAAGATTCTTTGTTTGAGTTGTATCCATATTCATGTGTCTTCTCATGTGCAACCATTTAACAAAGAAGTGATAGTCTTGGGAAAACATTACGCCCAAGCTAAAAAGGTCTAGTAAAGTTTATTTTATGAAATCCATTTGCTCCAAAAAGTATGATTGTAATGCCAATGAACCTGCTATTGCTTGGTGTATCTCTGCCAAGACTAACTATGATTGAATAAAACCTCTAGCAGGAGGCAAAAGAGGCTGATTTGTGTTAACATAGGGCAAAATAAGGCACTTCAATTATTTAGAAATATTACCCTTTAATGCAGTGAAAGCATAATATACACCGCAACAAACTGTAGTTAAATTGTTGATTTATCTCTTTTTTTGTTAAAATTGTCATTTTGAGAAATTTTCAAGTTGGAAAATCCGGAATCGTGTCCTGGAATGGCCCTTGGAATGGACTTCAGCAAAGTGGAGCTTGGATCGAAAAACTTTTGAAACTGCTTTTTATTGCCAAAATCCTATGGATATGTGTTGACTAGCTATTAAAACATATTTTAGCAAAGAAATTAAATTGATTATCTGATTTTATTTCAAAATTATCAAGATTACCAGTGTCCAGTCCAAGTTTCCATTCCAGTCCAAGTTCCAGTTCCATGCTTTTATTCCTTAGTACTATTAGGCTTGGCTATTATTTGATTTGTTTTGAAGTCAGGGCAATGCTAACTCACAGATAGAACCCTGAAGCATCCTCTGGGCTGATCTAAGTCAGGGCAATGCTAACTCACAGATTGAACCCTGAAACAACCTCTGGGCTGATCTAAGTCAGGGCATGGCTAACTCACAGATCAAACCCTGAAACAACCTCTTGGTTGATCTAAGACAGGGCAAGGCTAACTCACAGATTGAACCCTGAAACAACCTCTGGGCTGATCTAAGTCAGGGCAAGGCTAACTCACAGATTGAATTGTAATGCAGCATGCTTGTCTTTCAGAGGCAGGACTGATATTGATGGCTTCATTACCTTGTTTAGTGTAGTTCTTGGTGGTGATGCTTGAAGCAGTTGTTCTTCTGTCAGTGAAGGTAAGTTTCTACTTGCCGAAAATGGCCTTCTACTTGCACATTACCCCAGAAAGAATTTGGGAGAAAGCAACATTTATAGTTATTGTCAAACTAAGAATAATTAATCAATTATTTAATTAATATACCAAATCTTATCCCATTTGTATGGGTATTTATAATGGAAAGCCTATACAGATCAGCCACTTATATTGCATTACATAATAAAATATCAGAAAATTATTACATGGTATTACCATGGGATGAAAAATTTTTAACTAAAATATATGATAAGGGATTTAACAGTGGCACCTCTACAGAGTAAACCAATGAAATTCCAATTGGAATTTAGAAGTTGATTTTTGTGGAGGGAGGAAAACCCTAGAACCTGGAGAAAAACTCTTGAAGCACAGGAGCAACTCTACTCACATACGATACAACAAGCTCAGCAGAACTCAAACTCTCATTAGTGAGAGGTGATTGCTCTCACCACTACACCATTGTCTACAACTCACCTTGGTCGCTGCCTTGATTTCATCTTTGCTACTGGCTGTATTCTGTCTTCTGATGTAGTTGAACTAAAAAACATGACATTGAAAAATCAATATTCCCACAGTTAATAATTCCTGTATATGCCCTTAATATAACCAGTCAATAGTTGAGTCAGCCAGGTCCTACCTCCATGGAGTGTGGTCTTTCACCCATTGTCGTCGTCTTTCTTCTAAATGGTCTAATGCTAAAGAATTTTGAATTTCTTCACTTTTTCCAGGTTTAGTTGAATTTTGGTTTATATCTGGATTACCAGTTTCTTTGTCCATTTTCTCTTTTTCACTTTTTCTTTTTTCTTCTTCCCTTTTGTCTTCTTCCTCTTTCTTCTTTTGTCTTTCAATTTCTTCTAATTCTTTTCTTCTTGCGGCAGCTTTTCTCTCCTCTTCAATTCTCTTCTCTTCATTTTCCTTTCTTTCCATTTCTCTTCTAAGTTCTTCCTCTTTTCTCTTTTCTTCTGCTTTTCTTCTTTCCTCTTCTTCTTTCTTTTGTGTTTCTATTTGTTCCAATTCTCTCTTCTTTGCTTCTTCCCTTTTCTTTTCTTCCTCTTTTCTTAGTTCCTCCTTTTTTACTTTTTCTTCTTCTCTTCTTTTCTGTTCTTCTTTTTCCTTGGCTTCTTTCTTTTTCTTTTCTTCTTCTTGTTTTCTCAGTTGCTCCATTTTTGTCTTTTCCGCTTCTCTTCTTTTCTCTTCTTCCCTTTCTTTCTTCCATCGTTCTTCTTTTCCTTTTCTTTCTTCTTCGATTCTCTTTTTCTCCAGTAGTTCTTGTTTTCTTTTTTCAATTTCTTCTGTTTTTTTCTTTTCTTCTTGTTCTTGTTGTTCCAACTTTTCTTCATATTTCTTTATTCTCTCTGTTCTTTTTTGCTGCAAAATCTCTTTGTGCTGTAGATAAACCCTGTAAAAATGATAATTGGACTCATCAATATTCATGCCTATTAGCATCAAACCTCATCATAGTTAAAAACATATTAGGTTAGGGTATCATCATATCATAATTGCCATCATCATCATCAACACCATCATCATTATCACCATCATCATCATGAATCATCACCACCATTATGATCATCATCACCATTACTATCATCATCACCATCATGATGAATCATCACCATCACCATCATCATCACCAACACCATCATTGATCATCTTCACTACTGCCATCACCATCACCATCTTCATCATCATCATGATGAATCATCACCATCATCATCACCAACACCATCATTGATCATCTTCACTACTGCCATCACCATCACCATCTTCATCATCATCATGATGAATCATCACCATCATCATCATCATGATGAATCATCACCATCACCATCTTCATCTTCATCACTGCACATATAGTATTCGACTCTACCTGTGTCCTCTGTAAGTTTTCTGTATTTTCATTGCTGCATCATTTTGCTTGTTTCTCTGGTACTCTGCTTCTTGATTCTGTCAACAAAGATCAGAATAAATACCTTCACTACACACACACACACACACAAAAATGCTCTATAACATTTTTGGTCATGAAATCATCAAAAAATGTCTCACTTTCATTTCCTCCAAAGCAGCTTTCTCTTTTTTACTTTCTTCTTCAATTTCTTTTATTTCAACCTGTGAAGAAGTACAAATAAATCTTGGAAAAAAGGTAGATCTGCAGCTCTGATATTGTGCTAAATGAAATGCTTATTATTATCAGTGACAAGTAGGGTTTAGTATGTACAGTATCTATATTGATTGTATATTCTGTACCTGGAACTGTTGTTGTAGAAGATCAAATTTTTGTTTCTCTTGTTCAGCTTCTTTTTCCATTTTTTCTTTTACAACCTGAATTAATTTAATAAATTAGGATAGCTGGCTGTGGTAAAGCTATCCTTTAGTCAATCCTTCCATCTATCCACCCACCAATCCATCTATCCATAAATTCATCTACCCACCCACCCATCTATAGATATAGATTCATCCACATGACCATCCATCCACCCACCCATCCATCTAATCACTTGCCTATTAATCAATCCATCCACTCACTTTCCCATCCATCCATCAATCCATCCACCCACCCATCTATCCATCCATTCCTCACTCCACCCACACACCCATCAATGCAATCCATTAATCCACCCACCCATCCCCCACCCATCCATCTATCCATCCACCCACCCATTCATCCATCTATCTGTCTACCTCTCCTTCAATCTGCCAATCCACCCATCCATCATACTTCTTATCCCAATCATCCATCTTTCCATCCCAACTATTTTCATCTCATTCGCCCATTCATTTATCCCTTCCATCCATCCACTTTACCTGCTGATTTTCATTCAATCTTTTCTGTGCTACTTCTAATTCTTGTTGTCTTTGCCTTCTGATCTCTTGTTCTTTCTCCATTCTCTTATTTTCTTCTCTTTTCATATCTTCATACCATTCAATTCTCTTCTGGTTCTTGTTGGCTTGTTTTTCTTCCAGCTCTAACAGCTGTTTTTCAGCAGCTTCTTCCAGAATTCTTATTTGATCAGAAATATCTATGAAATAAAATCATTATGGTAAAGGACAGGGTAACAATATTGTTATCAATCAGGACCCAATGTAGAGGGGAGGGGTGGGGTTACCCTGTACCAACCACCTCTGAAAGTGAAACCCTGGATTTTGTCCTCAAATATTTTCAAAACCAAAAGTCAAATGCATTTGGATGTAAGCTAAATAATGTATAAGTTTGTAGGAATAGTCCCTACAGACAACAGACAAACAATATCAAGCATATCAATAGGTCTCTGGGGGAGGGGAGGGGAGGGGAGGGGGTATTTACTGGTACCCAATACCTAAATCAATAAAATCAGGTCCCTAAATTGGACAACTTTTTAACCTTGTTCCTAATGTACTAATTTCTCACATCAATAATTAAATAATGACTAGTGATTACTAGTTGGGACCGTACTGGTGTGTCAAAGTTCTTACAACACCTCTCCTCCCACTTTACCTCTAGAGGTTTATAAACTCATGACTGTAACATATAGACTATATACAGTAGTTCTTACCTGTTCTTATAATATCAATAGCCATATTATCAGCATTAGATTCACGTCTTATTTTTTCTTTTTCTTCATTTTGTTCTAATTCTTCAATTTCCGACAGCACCTAATGAAAAAGAATTACAACCCATTATGTAGATCAACGCCAAAAGTTACCAGAATTGACAAAAAAATAGAGTAAGAAATTATCATCAAGTTTGGATCTTTATTGAATTAATTATTGTTTTCACACCTTGTTTCTGATGTCCAGTGGGTCGTCATGGCAACCATCTCCAAGTGCCTCCTTAATCTTTTGTGCCAGTATCTGTTCATCGTCATTACTACTCCCTGAATGACAAAACAAGTATTTTAGTAATTGCATGCACCATCTCAAACAAGAGTGACATATTTGCACATTAAATTATTCATAATTTCTGCATATATTTGTTTAAGGATATTAACAGCTGTTTTGGAATAAGCCTTGATTGGATGATTAGATATAGTATTAATACATCAACAAACCTATAGGGAGCTTGTTAAGCACAGTATCACAGTCCCTCACATCTTGTTCTACTCCTTCTGTTCTCGACTGAACAGCTCTGAGGTACTGCTGAAGTGAATCAGGTAGTATATCTGCATCCTAACAAAGTCATCGAGTTAGAAAACACACAATTAATATGACTATACTATCAAAATATTGTAAAGATATCCATTCAAAGACAGGTTATTGAACTGTCATGGAAATGTTTTCTTTTCCAAGCAATCATTTTATTAAATTGGATTCTAAAACCGTTACTAAGCAACAGTTATATATTTCAAGATTATACGAGAGTTTAATAAATGTGAGAATAAAAAAGCAATGCAAATTAACGACTAGAAAGCACGTTTGCTCATGGAGAATCATATTCTAGCTAGAGGTTTTACCTTTTCGTTTGAATAAGGTGATATCAATTCCTCATTTTCGAGGTCCTCAATTTCCAAATTTTCTTCCGAAATTTCATCAAGTTCTCGTTGAATTTCTGCCTCTATTTCCGCCTCGTCATCACCAATAATCCCAGTCATTATTAAATCGCATTCTTAGCTATGTATCTGGAGTCCTATAGCAACAATAAGCCATTTTTATCGCATAAATTAGAGCAAAGTTGAGCTTGATTTTTTTTCAATGTTTTTATCTGCTGTCAGTCGCCATCTTGATTACCCATGAAGCATTGCGCACCGTAACTCATTATATATTCACACAAGTTTATTTATTTTTTCTGTTCGCTGAGCGAAATTAATCTCTACTTTGTCAATACTAATAATATATACCTGCTTCTTTAATTTGTTAGCGGTGAAGGTAGGAAGCAATAAATAATTTAACCCGGGAAAGGATCTAATATTGAAAAACACTATGAGGAAAGCTTATCAATTAATTTTAAATTTTACAACAACAAAAAAAAGGATTTAAGATTAGACAAAAATATTGGAAATATAGAATTAATAGAATTGAAAATGTCATAGATATTATCAGGTGCTATATAAGGGTAATAGGAGAAGGGGGTCCTTAGGTTAGGTACATTATGTTCGAGTGTGTATGAGCCCCTGGTGTGGCTTGGTAGTTCCCGTATGTTAGTAGTGCCAGGGACATCAGTGTGTGTCGTCATTGTGTGCTGTTAGCTCAGCCATCTGTTTTCATGGCCTGTCATGGAGGGTATTTGTCCTTTCTCATTATTCTTTTTTTTCGGTTAATCGGAACTTAGTCTAGCCAAACTAGGGTCGGAACCTTTAACTACGATCTTTATCCATGTCTTTAGATATTCGTTCTTGGTGGGAAGTGCCTAGTATTGCACATTTTTGCTCTCTATTCCGGACGGCATTTGGACTTACAGATTTTGAAATTGAGGTAAGTTGAAAGTTTCGCTAAAAATCTTTGAACTTTCGCCCTTGAAAATATCTTTAGGAATTATTATGAGGTGTTCGATTTCCACCATAGTCGGGCTAGAAAGTACTATGTTTGTCGTAGATGACCTCACAAGGCTAATTTACCAATCGTACTTGTTTGAGAAAATTGAATAATTTTGTCAAGATTATTTGGTTGAGTTGATGGATTTCAATATTGTAACGTACACTTGAATTAAAACCTTGATAAAAATAAGTCATTATAAGTCGATCTTGCTTCCTTGAATGATACAGGATTTGGAAGAGGCATTGTTGTCCGATGGCTCGGCCGACGGGAGTTTCAACACGTTTTTAGGAGACCTCCACGCTCGACTTTTGAGAGGTCTGTTTGAAACCAAAGACATCCAGTAAGTAGCTTCTCTTCTTTACTTTGAAACTTTCTGTTTTAAGTTAGCTTACAGAAATACAATAGATTTGTCAATCACTGTTGTTAATAGTATATTTATCCTTTATGATCAATGGTAGTATTTAGTGTGAGAGCTCGTCGCCAACCTGTTTAATACATAATGCAGCGTTGTATAGCTCTTGGCATTTTCAACTGTTTCAACACGAAATTTCATGTTACAACGGCGTGATTCTAATCCAGCTATTGTCTTAACCATATCCCTCGTACTAGAAAACGTCTAGAAAAGTCAAATAGTTATTATCATGTCCAAGGATCGTAGCACAAGTAGAAAAAAAACGTCAAGTTGCTCTTTACCTTTACTTGACAGTTGGATATTTAAGCCACAAGCTGGATTTCGACTGAGAACAAACGAGCTTATGGCTCGGAGTATCATTTGACTGTCGTAGTAATTGTTTTCTAATTTTTTCATTTAAACTGTCCTAAGGTCCTTTGTGAGTATAAGTTGATTTTTTATCAAAGAAAATGCTAATGGTACCCTAAATTCGAAGGCAGTAGTTGTCGTTGTGATCATGTACGTAAGTGTATTCCATTTCTATAAGATCACTGCCTATTCAATCATCGGCTCTTCATCTCCAACTTTCTTATCCATAATTCACGTTTTCAGTTTCGTAAAACTTTCAGATCATATCTTTTCTTCTTTTCAATTCATTCATTTACAAAGCACGCTTCGAGTCGTTCATCTTCAACGTAAATTTGTCAATTTTTTTCTAGTCTAAAGTTTGTTTGTTTTGCGATCTACGTCGTTTTATGAAATTTATTTTGTGATTTTTGGATGAAAGACCTTTGACAGAATGTTTTTAGTTTGTACACGAAGTTGTTTGTTTGTGTTTGAGATGGAAATATTTAATAATCGTGAATATAACCCTGCAACATGTTGTATATTTCACGTAGGACATTACCTATTGTACATTACAGCGTGCCAGTTTCATCCTTTGTCTTAACTGATTCTTCCAATTTCATTTACAGCGCTGATAACTTTGAGCCGTTTTTATCACAAATATTAAAGATTCGTTGGGAAGACGAACTTGGAAAGGAAAATCCTCTTAAAGAAAAAGAATATAGGTGAGTTCGAAGGAATATTCTAGCCAGAGCTGTGAGATTTTAACAAAAGTTAATTCTGCTGTTTGATTTATGGATTGATTGATTGATTGATTGAGTTTTGATGCTCAGAAGTAAGAAACAAAATAGCTTTGTCAAAAATTGACAACTTCTAAGCTTAAATGTTCATGTCCAAACAGGACAGTATACTGCTGGTTCTAGTTAACGTTAGCTGTGACCCTTCACATTAGACGTGTTTCTATGCAAAAGAACTTTGAACTATCATATATTTTGATAAATGTTGTTAAAAGATATGCCACAAGCTTGTCTGTAACTTTAAACAATATTCTTAAGTGTTTCTATAAAAATCACATTGAGAATGTATTCAATTTTAAACATTTCTGCCCACGTTCTTGTTGCTCTATCCAATAAGAAATACACCTATGTGTGCATTATTGAAGTTAATTCTAATATTCAATCTCGCAACAGATAGGTCTTGATATACGCGCATATGCAAAGAACACGTTATATCTCCAATATAAGCATTGGTCTTGTTTTGACAGGTTTATAATTTAACTTCGATAATTCGTTAGATTAGATTAATTAACCCCTGATATCAATTTGTTATTGAAGTCCCAGTCAATACAGTTCTTATTCTTATCGTAAATTAATGAAGACCTTTTTCTTTTACCATTCATAGTTTTATTATAGTCTGAATTTAAACAAACACGTCTATAAATAGAATTGTCGCCTCTAGGGTTATTCATTTTTATATCGTGAAAATTCTATTGGAATTGAAAACATTTGTCAAAAAGAACGATATTAGAAAATGATCCGGGTATCTTCTAAAATTTGCTCAAAGATTATGATTTTTAACAGTTCTATATATGTATTTTCTTTAATTGTCGTCATGAAGTTCACTGAAAATAACTTGCTATAAACAGTTATATCAATAAAGACTCACTTCTCTTGAGTGTAATTTGCAAATCAAAACAGACTGACTTTGTTCTTATCTTTTCAATCTTTCTAGTATTTACATGCCTACTTATCAAAACATTTATGGTGTAAATATCACGTACTTCATTATCCTCACAGCATAGCTTGTTGTAACTCTTGTTTATATTATAAATTGTGTAATCTGTCTTACTATATGATATTAAATGGAATTAAAATATTGACCACAGAGATGAAATAATTGAAAAGTCATTAATAATGATGATAAAACAGTATAAGAAAATAATATAAATATCCAGGTTAATAGCCATTCAAATTTTAATCGTTTTTAATTGTTTTTCATTTAGATCTAAATGTTTTATTTTCGATTGATTTTTAAGTTATACTAATCGCTTACGAAGTCATACGTACGGCTTCTATGTTCATAAATATTTATAGGATATTTCCATAAGTTTTAGCAGTTTGATTTTCAATTTTTTCTTATGTTAGTTGCTCTCAATTTTGTCAAATCCTTAAACTACCTCAGCTCAGGGCTGAACACTTTATTCTTTACAACTTCATTCATTTAAATGTCTACAAAGACAAGGTTTTTAATCAAGCTTTCACTTTTTACAACAGCAAACTTTCAGTTCAACAAAAAGTTGAGATCCTACACGATCTTTGTGACTTCCGTCTTGACGTCGCTGACGTCCCAGAGTTACTAAAAGGCTTGGACGCTGATAGCTTACGTGTAGAACCCCTCGGCAGAGACGCAAAAGGTAGTACCTACTGGTACTTCTACGGTACTCGGCTTTATAAAGAGGTTCCTGTGTTAACCCAAGAACAGAGGGAGAAACAAAAGCTAGAAAAGAAAAAGAAGAAACTTGTGGCAAAAAAGAAGAGAAGAAAAAAGAAGAAAGTGAAGGCAAAACGAAAGAAAAGGAAAGCAACATCTTCAGATTCAGAATCCGACTTTATTACAAGGTATGGCTTAAACTTATGTTTTTAAAATAGTTTATGAGGTTATTCCCATCTTATATCTTTTATAAGATAAAATAATTTTGTTACACTGTATTTATTAAGAGACTTTTGGAGTTTCGAATTTGTCATTTTAATAAAAAAAAATTTTGACCATCTTTTTATAGTGAAAGGTGCTTAAATAAGCTATCTTTAAATATTTTCATTTGTGACAATAAGTAATGGGTGTTATATGGTGTACGCATGTACTGCAGTAGAGTATTTATAGATTTTCATTGTTTCCTACCTATATTTAGTTCTAGTAGTGAAGATATTACTAGCGAAGAAGAAGACGATATTGATAGTGAATCTGAAGAAGAAAGTTCTAGCAAAACTGGTTGGTCCCTAGCTTGTTCTCTCGCTTCCGAATGGGAAGAACTTGCTGAATCATTCAAGAAATCCAAAAATCGCGATGAAAAGCTTCTCTTTCAAACCCTTTCAGAGGACTTTGTCCCTGAAATTGGTAAAATGATAGAAGCAAAGGTTAGTACGAACAAATATCAAGGCTGTGAAATTCGTTTTTGTACCCATCATTGTTCAAACTTTATTGCCACAAGTTCAACCAGTTCTGTCACATTAATGTTGGTTATTAGAGTGATTTGGATATGAGAGGGAAGCAAAAAACTCCTATTCATACTGTAACCATACCATATCTTACCTTAACTGTAATTATAAACATAGTTAGATGAATTCCTGAAAGACAATGGGAAACCATCTCAATGTTATTGCATGTCGTATTGTGTACGTGCTGTAAGTCAGTAGCGTACAATGTACATTTGCCACTTGACGCGAACTGCTCTATCATAAACTTGTAACGGCACAAATGATTGATCATGGAAGAAAGAAACCCAATCCAACTGAAGTTTGAAAAGTGAAGGATCACAGGACAAGTTCGTAGGCACTCCCGTATCTCCTTGTTTTGAGGGTTTTTTCTAGGTTCTCAGGTTTTTCCTCTCACAACAAGCTAAATTCCAATTCAATCAGTGAGTTAGCCATGTCCTAAATTTGCCCAGAGGATGTTTCAGTGTTTGGTACAAATGATATGAGATATCTTTTAATTAATACTTTATTTATTGCTGTAGCTTTCTGCATTTAAGCAGCTTGAATCCTAAGCAAACAAAAGAAATATGGATATAAATTAATTGTTAATTAATCTTGGTTATTTTGTTTTCCCAAAGGAAAAAGCATATCAGAAAAAACTACAAGAATTAGCACCAAGACGAGCATCTACAAGAATAGCAATCAAAATGAGTCTAAGAGAAGAAGATGAAAGAGAAGACGAGGAAGAAAGAGTAAAAGAAAGGGAAAAACTAGCTGAAGAAAAGAGAATAGAACAAGAAGAAAAGCAGAAGGAAAAGGAAAGATTGGCAGAAAGACGTCAACAAGGTATTTCAAGTTATTCATTTCCGAAAGAGATGAAATGTGTTGATATGATGACAATGAACTTGGAAAATCCAGGAACAATTGTTTCTAAGAAGTGTGTTCTAGAATTGATTTCCAAATTCTGTTATAAAAGTCATGTAGTACATAAAAAATGAGAAACAAAAGTGGGGAAAATACAAGGTTTTTTTATCTGTTGCTCAATAAAAGGACATTTTGAACATTTAAATTATTTTTCTTAATTTTGGCATTGGAGTGTGAAATCATATAATCCCATTGTAGACAAAATAAGTTTGACCTCTAGATACTTGCAGACCATGTAGGGTGTTACTTTTACCATATAATTATTATGTTGTTAGGATGATCCTCCTCAGACAGGAATGGAAAGAGGAGATAAAGATTTATGAACAGCCAAAACAAATCTTGTGATCCTAGATTTTATCCATGATTTTACTAAAGATATTGAATATAAAGTTTAAAGTGTAGACTTGTTTTCTGATGTAGAAACTGTTTGTAATTTATATAGAGTTGTTGATGGCCTGTGTATTGCATTGTACTGGTTGACCAGTAAATGAATGAAATAACTGACTGCACTATATACAACACTATAGACCTCTTTACCATGGGCATAATGTTTTTCTCATTTCAGCAGGGACGGCATAGCAGGGGGGCTTTTTTTAACCTTTAGCACACTAGTCTTTGAAATTTTCAAAATGTGTTTCCCCCACTTTTTCCCTCTAATTTGTATACTAGCCACCCTACTTAAAACTGTGCTCTGTCGTCCCTGTTCTGACCACAGCTCATTCTCTTGAGAATAAGATCCTTTGTTTGAGCTATATCCATATTCATGTGTCTTTTCATTCACAACTGTTAAACAAAGAAATGATACTCTAGGGAATGACATGGTTTTTAATGGGAAAACATTACACCCAAGGTAAAGAGGTCTATTTGACTGAGTAGTTGGTTGTTTTCTTTCTTTTTAACAGAGCGTGCCGAGCGAGCGCGATTAAGAGAAGAAAGACAATGGATGAGAATGAATGGGGAAATCCCATCAGAACTGCTACCAGGTCTTAACGGCCAAGATGAAAATAGCAATGACGGAGAGACAAGGAAAAGAGAAAGAGTTCCTGAATTTGACGGGTAAGAAAATAAACAAAGGTTATTAAGTCTGGCAATAACAGGCATCCCAGAGCTCCCATATTTCCTATATTTCCTATAATTTCTATAGGATCCTATAAAGAGCCTATATTTCGTGAAATCCTCCTATATTTCCTATAGATAAGAAAACTAAATGATGAATTTATGCACATTTTGTCATTTTTGTTACGAATTTTCCATATTGTTTTCTTAAAATTCGGCGCACGCACACACATTAAACTTATCTTGAGTACAAGAGAAAAGCAGAAGACTGTATTGAAAAGGAAAGAGGGATTATTGAAAAAACTATCACCTTCAAGTACCTCACAAAGTAAAAAGAGAAAGCTCTGAAGTTTTAAATTGATAGGTAGTGAAAGGTTCAGTGACATAAGATGTATTCTAGCTGAGTACATGTAAGTTTCTAAGTTGTGTTGGAACCCATTCTATCTTCCTCACTAAGATTAATTGTAAGAACTAGTCATAAAGTGTAGTACGTTATGAGGCATGTTCGGATGTTAAACTATGTATGCAAATACAAATAGTAGCTGTTAAGTAAGTTATTGTAACCATCATCCAACCAGTACAAAACACGTGGGTAAATCAAAAAGTAAAGGTTTGTGTTATTAAATAGTTACTTATTTACCACTGTGATTGTTTAGTTTGATGTTTGACTCAAATGTATTGTATGTGGTCTAGAAGAAAACACTTTCATCAAACAAGTTAATTAAAGTTCATTTTTATTAAATTCTGTGTCTATTTTTTACTATTAATGTATGTAAAAAGCTATTTTAGCTCCTAAAGTTCCTATATTTTTGGGGGAAAATCCTATATCTTCCTATATTTAGAACTTGGAAAGCCTATATTTCCTATCAAATTTGTCTAGAAAGTGGCTGGGATGCCTGCAATAATAACTCTCACCTCTGAGATCTCGAGTTTGTTTCCCAGACTTGGCATCACATGTGAGTAGAGTTTTTAGGTCTTTCCCTTGATTCTATAGTTTTTCTCCAGCTTCTTCAGTTTTCCTCCACAAATTCAGATTTGATGTGTAAGTTAGCCGTGGCCTGGCTTTGATCAGCCCAGGCTGTAACTTAAGAGTATCAATAAAATTTGAAGGGTTAATTTTTTTGAAGCAAAAATTTTATATTGTAGATTGGGGCCTTGAAATTTTGACATATTGTTGGGGGCAAAGACACTGAATTTGATTCGATTTGCTTATAGAACTAATTATTTTCTGTTTTTCTTTAGTGATGATGATAGAGATGAAGATTTATATACAGGAATGTACAAAGGTAAATTCCTACTACAACTGCCACAATCCCCTTCTAAGTCACAAGATAATAGCAAGGTTTTCATTAAGGGTTGGAAATTGAAAAATTCTCTGGTAACTAAGCAAAATTCTCTGGCTTAAACAACCAGTACCATTAATATGGATAAAAATTTTACACCGTAAAAAATAAAAGAGATCACTTACTGAGGTTTCGGATGCTAGTCCTTCGTCGGAGTAAAAAAGTACCATTAATAGTGTAGTTATTTGTAAAATGTTCACATTCTGGCTGCATTTGCATTACTTTTTTGTGTATGTAAAATGTTCACTTGGGACTTCAAATTTTAAAATTGAGACCAAGGTAATGAAGTCAAGAGATAACACATGTACTTGGAATACTTATTTACTTTTTATAACATTTTTTGCAGTTCTTGATTACCTCAAGAAGCATAATAATGCATGGCCATTTCTTGAGCCAGTTGATGAGTCTTATGCTCCTCAGTACAATGAAATAATAGAGGTATGTTGACACTTTTTCATGACCTTCATTATTTAACATTATGATGATTCTTACATGCCTTTATCTTTCCAGCACCCAATGGATTTATCAACCATTGAAGAAAAGTTGGATAAAGGAGACTACAAGACTCTAGATGAGGTAAAACAGATTGGAACAAGGCAATCATATGTAGCAAGCATCTGATATTCAGCTATTTCAAAAATGGTTTAAGGGGCAAACAGCAAATGTCGATCTGTGGTTGGCAATTGCACAACTAAATGGAACTGTGGGAAACCATAATGATTTCTTCATTTTTGTACCAAAACAATGCCAGCACAGCCATTAAACAAAGAAATGATACTCTAGAGAATAATGCCTGGTCTGAAATGGGGGAAACATTACGCACAACTAAAGAGGTCTATTTCTGATTGTTGATGTTACTTCTTTTTTAGTTCCAAAATGACCTGCAGCTGATGTTTGATAATTGTGATGAGTACAATGGACCAGATAGCAGTAAGTAATACCAACCATTAATTGTCATATTTCTTTATGGCGTCACATAGAAACAATCTTGGTCATGGGAGTGGGAGGGGGGACAAACAGCAATAACATAAAAGAAAACTACCACAAATGTTTTATAGAACTAAGAAAAGCAATAATAGCCACTAAATACCATATATATTGTAGGATAAACTCTGGTTAATAAAATGTTTGAAAACGAGACATATCAGAGCTGTGACTTCAACTACAGAGTAAAATTAGTCCAAATTCTTATTGTTCTTCGCCATTCATAGTGAAATAGAACAATTCATTCATAAGTAATGCCCCTGTTTTCTTTTTCCCATACAACGTAACCTAAATTATTCCACTCATTTTGCTTTCAGTGTACACTAAGATGGCCAACACTCTAAAAGCAGCTTTTGAACGTCAAATCAAGAAACATTTCCCAGAGGATGAAGACAATAGTGACGAGGATTATGAAGAAGAACTCCGCAAGGGAAGAAGGAAAGAACGCGAAAGAGAAAACAAGTTTAAACCCAGAAGAACTGAATTTTCAATTGAAGATTTCGTTGGTAACAAGATGGACACACAGTCACCCAACAAGACAATGGGTTCAATGTCGTTCCCGTTTATGAACGAAATGGGCATGAATAGAATGTCCAACCCGATGATGGCTGGGCGTCGCCCACAGGACTTCCAGTTTCAACAAGGTGTAACACCAGGATATGGTCCCGATGGACGACCAATGTACCCTCCACAGTTTTATCAAAATTATTATAATGCAGCAATTGCACGGTTTAACCTTCCTCAGCAGCGGCAGTTTAATCAATATCAATACCAACCCCCTGCCCTGACGAGAGCGCCGATGGCTGATGCACAACGCATGGGGTACCCACAGCAGGGTATGCCAGGTCACTTGAGATTCCAAGGACCTTCTCCTAATGGCATGACTCCCCCAGGATTACCAAGGATGCAGGGGCCAACCAGGATGGGGCTTCCCCCTGGTGCACAAGCAGGCCCTGGAGCTGTGCCGCCAAGACCTAATATTCAGGGACATCAACCAAGACCGCAGATGATACCTGAATCATCTCAAACACCAACGTCAAGTCAATCCACATCCCCAACATCCCAAGGAGCCTCTTCTACATCCCAACCTGGACAACGTACATACCCAGATCAGTTTAGACCCAATCCTACAGGTATGCCAACTCGACCAGAACAGTATCGTATGCCAATACCACCCAATCATCCAGGCGCAGTACAAAATCAATACACTGGGTATTCAGGTATGAATGGTCCTCCAAGGTTACAACGAGCACAGATGGAACAAATGGGTCAGCGGCGAATGGGAGAGTTTGGCCAAAACATGTCACATAGCTATGGGGTTAGACCTCCAGGGGTTCAGCTACCACCAGGTTTTATGCCCAGTGCTCAGGTTCCTCCTAGGTCACAAGCAGCACCTACAGCATCAGTACCGTCATCGACAGAGACATCCAGTTCTGCAGTCGCTTCGCCTGCAAGTGAAACTGATGGAAAAGACAAAAAGACAATTGAGGATGAAAGAAGAAATTCACCATTACCAAACACAATACCTCCTGTGTCTACTTCAGGTAAGAAAAAAAATCTGTGCAAATTACATAAAGTCAAAAGTATTCCACTCATCTTTTACCTCTTGGGACTCAAGTTTAATTCCTGCACTCAACTTTGTTTATGAGCAGAATTTGTTAAATCTCTTCCTTCCTTCAGTTTTCCTCTCTTTTCTGATTATCATTCTTTTGCTCAGCTGAACCAACCCCAACATCATTAACAGCAGAGAAGGATAAGAGAGAACCAGAGCAAGCAATACCAATGTCAAGACCACAGTCTTTTGGGCAGCCGTTCCCTCAACAACCCTACTATGGAAGACCCATTGCACCTTATCCACAGGGTGTACCTCACAGGTTCCCTTCAATGACCCAAGAACGACACACCAGTGTAATAATGCCCCCTGGTGGAGCTCCAATATTGGCCAATAGAAATAAACCAATGGAAGGTGTACAATCTGATAAAGGTATTGTAGATGAACATGTTGTGTTGTTGATGAAATGAGGGTTATAGTGATGTATGATTATGGTGTGCTGGTGATGATGGTGGTGGTGGTGATGATGATGATGATGATTATAGTGATGGTGATGTATGATTATGGTGTGCTGGTGATGATGGTGGTGGTGATGATGATGTATGATGAAGGTGATGATAATGATCTAGTAGTGATAGAAAGCATGGGTGGGTAGCGTCGAGAGTACTCACCTCTCACCAATGCAATGGCCTGGTGTGTGATTAGAGTTGTTTGTTGGTTCTCTACTGTGCTTCAAGGGGTTTTCTCTTGAACTGGTTCTCCAGTTTTCCCTCCTCCATAAAAATCTTCTAAACTTCTAAATTCTAATTCGATCTAGAAGGGCCTAGATGAGAATCCCTTCATGTAACACTAGTTACTGTACCAAATTGTGTAGTTTTTATATGATTATGATGATAAAAAAGATGTTACTCAGTAACTTATGCGTCCTTTATTGCCCTAGATAAACCAAAGAATCCTGCCCAAGATGAACTAAACAATCTCCACCCAAAACAAGAAGCAGTCAAAGAACTCAGCCAATCAGATCCAAGATCACAGAACACGCCCCCACCACTAAATTTGGTCCCTAACGAAACAACAGACCAGACTTCAAAACCTAAAGGCGTTGGGCTGTCAATAAGTCATATACTAGGGTCCTCCCCCAGGGACACATCAGCAGACTCACCACGTTCATCAGAGAATAAACCTCCTGTGATAACAGCAGCAAGACGATCCCCACCCCCCTTAGTATCTGATCGAAAACGTATGGGGGATGTGAAAGGCAAAAGTGATTCAAATCGATCATCACCTGCTGTTGATTCACCCAGCCAAGCGCAAGCCAGCCAATCACAAGGTAGCCAACAGGAACGCCCTCCTGGGTACAAGAGCTGGCCCCTTGAACAAGGCCCTTCGCAAGCATCCCCAAGACAGGGAAGCCCTAATATTGGACCCGGACGCCCGAGGGGATTCCTTGAAGAGCTGTTCAACGGAAAGCCCCCCGCATCTAAGGACATTGGATTAGCTGCAAATCCTCTGAGCCAAGGAAGCCAGGGTTTGCCTTTTACGAACTTGTTAAAGGAAATAGCTCCATCGAGAGAGCCCCCCATCAAAAAAGGGCCCTTTGAGTCCCAAGATACTCAAGGCGGAATCGCTCTTAGTGGCATGAATCAAGCACACAAAGATTTCATGACTAGAAACTACTTGAGAGATCAAAGTGAAGCACAGAGATATGGGTCCATTGCCAAACAAATGAACCCTTACAACATGTACCCTGGGAAAATGGGACCTGAGTCGATGGCCTCCTTATCATATAGGTCCCAAGGTCAGGAGATGTCGAGCATAGAAAGACAGCGAGCACTACAGATGACGGGCAAAAGAACACCTGATAGTCAGTTTGTTGATTTAGATGCTATGCAATACAGAGAACAACCAGGGTACCCTACTAGGGAACAGTTGTACCTTATGGAACAGCGTCGGCAACAGGAAAGGATGGTGTCATCTCGAGGCTCTGTGATTGGTGGTGATAGTATGCACGTGATTGGTTACCCTAGCAACATGATGTTACATCAGCAACAGCAGCAGCAACAACAGTTTTTACAGGCTATGTATGGAAATCGCATGCGAAATGGGGAATTTCAAAATTCCATGTCAGAAGGTAAGAGCCTTTTCATTGTTATCGACCACAGATAAGAGGAATTTATTTAATCAGCCGTATTTCCGTGCAGCAAGATTCCTTGACGTCTTAAAGTGGTTTCCCGACTATTCTGACGTGGCTTTTTCTACCAGTTTAGTGGTTTTCGTTTTCGTTATACCATGGACGGAATACTACCCCCTCACCAAGATAAATGTATTATTTGCGTCGTGTTTCTTTGCTTTGCACTTAAATGGTAATCCACTTTACAGTTAATTGGCCTCCCACCTGCAGTTAATTGAATTCCTTCACATTTCAGTGGTTTCCTACGACATTTTATAATTGTCTATTTATTGTATTCCAGATGTGACGCCATCGAAGATCCCGAGATTCAGTTAACATCCAGTTGACTTTGATACCAAGACATCAATCATAGATATATTTATTATCAAGAAAGAGTCTTTTTGTCTTAGTAATCCAATAGTTCAAAAATATATTGACATTATTAAATATATCTGTAACGTGATATGACAATATATCTCCGTTTCCCAATGTTAAATCTTGTTATTTCAACGTAGATCGTTTGTATCAGCTGTCCTCTCGATGTTCAGGGTGTTTTTAGCTGCGAAATCTCAAATTTTTTCAAAAGATATATTTTACTAACATTGTTTTTTTCTTCTGATTTTTCATGATCAAGTCTTGATTAGTGTTTTCACTGATTGTTTCTTATAAATTTGATAAAGAAGCTCATTTTTTTCCTCGTTTTACTCACTTCTTTTCCATGGTTACCTTTCGAATTTTCTTACGCGAAAACAAACAGATTTTGTGTGTGAGAAACGTTTCGTGGCTGTTTTACGATGATGAAATGTATTGGGTTTCGTTGTCGTGATTGGCTGAGAGCCAAACAACTTCAATGTCACTATAACACAGATAAGGTTTTCTTGCTTGGTCTTCGGCTAAGAGAAGAAACCATTGAAGTGTCGCTATGGCACATCTAGGGTTTCCTTGCTCTGTGATTGGCTGAAGGAACCATTTAAATGTCACTCACATGCATAGAGCTTTTTAATTAGTTGGGAGAGGAAGCCATCAAAGTGTTATAAAGCCATACGTTTCTCACGAAAGCAAAATCCGTTCAACTGAATAATGATTCTGAGCTAAAAGTAGTGTTCAAATTGTTCTTGAGCCAGTTCTCTGACTTTTTCTACGTTCATACAGAATAATTATTTGATAAATAATCCTTTTTGATATTTATTTTCTATCTTTTTAACGTATTTATAAACGGTATAACAAGCCTGTAAGTGCCTTACGCTACCACCGTTGCAAACTGTAAGAAGAGTTATATGAAACTTGTAAACAAAACAAACTAGCAAATCGATTTTATTAATAAAACAAACTGGAAAGCGATAAGTGTACGTTGGTGCTGTCTCTCATGCCTGTCTCTCATGTCTGTCTCTCATGCCTGTCTCTCATGTCTGTCTCTCATGCCTGTCTCTCATGTCTGTCTCTCATGCCTGCCTCTCGCGTTTGTCTCTCATGCCTGTCTCTCATGCCTGTCTCTCATGTCTGTCTCTCATGCCTGTCTCTCATGTCTGTCTCTCATGTCTGTCATGTCTGTCTCTCATACCTTGGGTCACGAGCTTGATTAAAACAATTGAGTGAAACAAGTTGCGCATGTAAGTTTCAAAGTTGTTCATGCGAGACAAATTGCACGAATAATCAACGTGCGTAACTCACGAGCGTTTCGCTTGCCCTATTTAATGCCCGCGATAAATTTTGAATGTCCAGCGGTATTTCCCATTGCTGTCGATCACTCAGCCGCGAAATTTAAATTCCTCTACAATTGACACGTTTCGGTGAATGAATAAAGCGTTGGTAAACAAGATATTATCCGCCGTGTAATACCGTGGTTAAGCAAAAATAATTGAGCAAAATATGACTGAACACTCGAACATGTAAATAGAGGCAATAAAGAAACAATATTTGTAAATGTGGTGCAAAATTTTGTCTCGCTATTTGTATTTTTACTGCAAGAGAGACCGGCTACTAAACAAATAGCCCACCTGAAAAACCCAAAGTTTCAGTACTCAAAAATCATGCTCGGTACATCAACTACAACCGTAAAAACAACGCAGAAGTAAACTTTGGCACTCCAAAATATGATTGAAATAATTACCTGGTTGAGGCAGCTTCTTGATTACCCATTTATTGCGTCTCGACTTCACCTTATGTGACAAACGATAAGAACTTGCAAAACAAGACAATCAAGCAAACTTCTTGAGATTGAAACCGATTGAACGTACAGAAGGATCGTAGGACAGCAAATAATAATTTTTCCTTACGCCAACGGCTACCTAGTACAGTTAGAATGACTTTCCTGGAGTTCTTGAAGTAGAATGTCCCATTAAGAATTAATAAAGAAGTCATAGAGAATGATGTATCGTACATCAGGTAATGGCGAAGGCACAGAATCAATGCAAAATCTCAAGCCTTGGAACATCAGCTCCATATCCGCTTTTGTGTTTTTTATATTAACAGTTTGACATCCTTCAGAAAAAAGGCAATTTCGAAATGAGGCGAACTCTAGAAGTATCATAATTCTGGCTTGTAAACTCTGAGTACAAGTCGGTCGCCATGTTGCTTCCTTCGCGTGTAAAATGAAAATCCCAAGGGCATCTCTACAGCTTTAAATTGCCACAAATACTAAGTCAACATTTCAAAAGTTGTCCGTAGAATACGTATGCATCCATTTAGGGGAGATCGCTTCCTTTTTTTTAGCAATAATTCACTTGTAAACCTGAAATTCGTCCAATGAAAACACTAACGACTCTACATCAACACGGTAGCTCGCAGTGAGGCGGCGTGATTACAAAGCTACTAATGGCAATTACCGCGCACCGCTTTTACCGCGGGCATATAGTAAATAAGGTAGATGGGAAGCGAAACGCTCGTGAACTGCGCATTACCGCGTAAGACTACTTGAACATTGCGTGCTTTAGCTCGCGTTTTAGGGTGTCTAATGGCTATGGTCCTTATCGTCTTCTCTTCTCTTCTCTTCTCTTCTCTTCTCTTCTCTTCTCTTCTCTTCTCTTCTCTTTTCTTCTCTTCTTTTCTCTTCTGCGCGTTCATGCAATTAATTCTCATCCCCTACAAACACACGACCCATCCAATCAATTTTCAAATGAAAACCTATCACTCATTTGATCACAGAAAATAGGCGAAAAGTGCGCACTGTGCGCAAAAGTGCGCAAGTTTCCTTATTATGGGTTTCCTGTGTCAGCAATATTAAAAGGTCAGCGGTGATTCCCTTGAACACTTCGAGTTTCCCGCCATTTTCGATTAGCAAAACATTCTAATTTCCTCTCTGAGTGAAGTGCTCCATATTTCCAGTCACATTTGTGGAGATTATCGATCGAAATCCAGATGGATAACAGTCAAAAGCGTAAGGTAGACTTCAATGAGACCAGCTCGTCCAAACGATCTCGTAATGACGATGATTTCAAGGGAGTCCAACCAAGTCGATTCGAAAATGAACTAGCATCGCTTCAAGACACTGATACGACTAAAACTAGCAGTCGAGGCGACCCTAAAGCTAAATGGAAAAGACCTCCTGTCCCTACTCTACGCCCTGAACACGACTCCATTGTCTTTCAACAACTGGATGTGGAAAATTATGTTGGTAAGGAAAATTAATAATTTAAAATTTAACCTTGGAATACATTGCATTTTGAAATGTACAAAGCCCTAAATTTTTGTTGGTAATTAGATATAAAAATAGATAACAAATAGATAGGATTTGTATTACGTTTGTGGCTGTTTTTCCCCTCAGTTATGGATCATATTTTTCCCAAATGCTTGAGTTGAACCCCTTAAGGTGTAAACAAGCTGGTGTTAGTGTTGCACTTGCCATGTGTCAGCACATCCGCTGTAATTGCAGTTTCGAGGAGTTTCAATGTATCTTGCTACTTTAAAAATATCACCCGTTGAGGGGAAGATCCCTTGAAAGATTGTTACCAAGAGGGTTTATTAACTGAATTTGGCTTTCATTTTGACCGTGGAATAAATTGGAAGGTTTTTGTTGATATAGCATGGTTTTCATGGGTAAATCAATCATGCTGCTATCAATAAAAACACGATGCTGTGCTCAGTCAGAGATCTAGGGTGGATATCAGGGCTTGACGGGAAAAACCCTGAATCGGAAGAAATCTAAGATGTGTTGGTATGCGCTGCTAATACGCTGCCTCTCACTGCTGCGGTCGTGGGTTTGATATCCTTGGACTCACCAATCACGTGTGTGTGAAGAGCTTATTAAGAAATCAAGGGTGGTGTATGTAGCGTTCGTGCATTCTCCTCTCACCTCTAGGATCTCAGGATCTCAATTCCTGGACTTGGTCTCACTTGTGGGTGGAGTTTGTTTGGTCTCCCTTTATTGCAGGGTTTCTCTGTATAACAGGGCGACATGGGCAGTCAGGTAGGAACAAGAGGGTTCTCCAGTTTTCCTCCCTCCACAAAACGTAACAAGATAAATTCCAAATTAATCTGCAACTTAGCCGTAACCTAACTTAGATCAGCCTAGAGGTTCTTTCAGGGTTCAATCTGTGAGTAATGCATGCCCTGACTTAGATCAGCCCAGAGGTTGTTTCTCGGTATCAATAAAAGTGAAGGTTTTGGAGGTTAAAAAGTATTATTTGGATACAGGTGTACTAAATAATCTCTGAATTTTTTTTTTCTTGCTGAAAAGGAACTCTTTTACTGTGTCAGCTAATATCAATAGTTAATTAAATATCTGCCAAAAAGCTGAAATGTTTTTGAGAATTGTTT